>CM028368.1:26541860-26839360 GCA_016624345.1 Platycodon grandiflorus
TTTTCTAGTAGTGAGTTATGCATGTACGAGTTAATAGAATGCTAACACGTGAGCAATACATAATCATCATAACTAATAACAATCAAGTCTCATACCGGTTGAAAGTAATGACCAACTTACAAGTAATGAGCTAACCAACATCTTGTATCACATATGAAAGCAAGTAATAACACCACGAGATCATATATAAAGGATATAAAAGTCAGGTACACCACTAATCACTCCGAGATAACATCACTTGATATTGAAGTTCATATCATATTAGTTCGAATTGAATAATTTATATTCCAAATAAGTCAAGTCATGCCCCAAGTTCCTACAACCTTGGCAATCATGAGACAACAAAGACTCTTATCCAATAATTTACGTAAAATCCTATTTTGGCCGAAATAGGGAGGTAGGCCGGATTAAGATCGCCACAACAAGACTATCACCGCACTACATTCCATGACGTCTGGTTAACCAAAACCCCTTAAAAGTTATTATTTGTTTGTGCACTTTCGTTTACCAACTTAATGGTCACATATAATTTCATTCGTTTATAAATTCGAGTATTTCGTTTATCCTTCAAGGATCATTGCGATTTCCATATCACAAATTAACACAAGTAGCAAGTTACCCATATCAAACAACTCGATTTCAAGTCACAACCTCACTTTCATAACCAAGTTACACACTTTGATTCAACTAGTTTCACATCGGTTTCACAATTTAAAGTATACAATCGATTAACAACGTATTCAAGTTCAAATAACCACCAATACACTTTATTAACACATACCCATAATTATATCATCCTAGTGAACATCTTAGCATGGCTGAATTACACAATTTCACCATAATAACAACTCAATAATCACATATAACCAAAATTAACCTATTAAACTACAAGTATCGATAAGTTAGAGGTCCCTTACCCAATTAGAGAGCTAAACCACCAATTAATCCTTGGAATCCAATGACTAAATTAGCCTAGAACTCAATTACACCAACTCTCTGAGTTGCCTTGAAGAAAGAACAAGAAATCAAGCAAGAACACTTTGAAACCCTAGGTTGATTTGATGAAATTTGGAGAGAATTTGATAGAGAAATGTGTATTTTGGGTGTTTGAAGGCGGCATATGGTCTCTTTTCTCTTATTACCCACGAATTAGGCCACCAAGGATGCATGGAAGTGGAGGTGGCAGAAAATTAGACTCAAACGGTGAGTCAAAGTCGGACGAGGTTGGCGCTGTCGTGTTTAAAGGAGTGAGCTTACCGCCCACTACCCCGCCATTTTTGTTGTTTCATGCTATTTCCTTGGTTCGATTGCTCAGCACTCCTAGATTTGATTGTATAACACTTATAAATCATCAAAGGTTATCTCTAAAGGTTCCATATCATCCTAGGATCAAATCAAAGTCACAACAAAGTTTACAAACACGAAAATAACATCGAAAACTAATTGTTTAAAACTTCAAAATAACACATCTTTTCTTTTTCAAGGCTCGATTTAACATTATGAATCCTATATAACATCAAGTATATATAGGTTCAAAGTATCATCGCTCATCTCTTCCATTGTAATTCAATTTATACCGACGTAATCATGTAAGAAAGTAACATATCTAGACATGCAAACATGAGTTCACGACTTATCTATTCGTAATCACGAGCCAAGATAATTACCTTAACAATGCATGCATATAATCATAAGATTAATATGTTAATGAAATGCTCGGGTATTACACCCTCTCCCTCTTAAAAAGAATTTGACCCGAATTCTTACCTTAATCATCAAATAAGTGAGGGTACTTGTTTCTGATCTCATTTTCTCTTTCCCACATTATTTCTTCTATTTCATGACTTTGCCAAAGACTTTTACCATCGGTATTGTTTTTGTTCTCAACACTTGTTCTTTTCGATTCAAGATTTGCATCGTAATAATGAGCATTTCATTGGCATATTAATCTTATGATTATGTGCATGCATTGTTAGCTTGATTATCATGATTCATGATTAAGAACATATGAGTCGAGACTCACGTTTGCATGTTTCGTATGTTACTTTCTTGCATTATTTCGTGGAGTAAATTGAATCAAAATGAAAGAGATGAGCCATGATACTTTGAACCTAGATATACTTGATGTTATATAGGCTTCATAATGTTAAATTGAGCCTTGAAAAAGTGAAAGATGTTGTGTTATTTCAAAGTTCCAAAGCGAAGAAGTTTCGACAATGTTTTCGTTCGTAAACTTTGTCGTGACTTTGATTTGATCCTAGGATGATATGGAACCTTTAGAGACAACCTTTATGTGTTATAAGTGTTGTACAATGAAACCTAGGAGTAACCGAGAACCAAGGAAACGGAGCAAAATAACAAAAATAGGCTCAGTCCAGCGCTAAGGCGCGGGTGTCGACCGAATTGTGCCACAGTTTTGGCTTGTTTCTTGCTGCCACCTCCTACTAAACCCTCTCTTGTCTGGCCTAGTTCATGGATGAACCTTGAGAGAGCATTTCCAGGCCTTAGAACACAGCAAAACACTCTCTTCTTCAAATTCTCCAAAATTCACCAAATTGACCTAGGGTTTCTAGGGTTTCTTGCATGAGTTCTTGATTTTACACCAAGGCAGCACTTAGGGATGGTTTAAGTGAGTTCTTGGCTGGTCTATGCACTAAATTCCAGTGAGTAATTGGTGGTTTAACACTTCAACTAGGTAGGGACCTCTAGCTTGTTCATGTTCATAGTTTAATTGGTTAAATTCGGTTATATGAGATGTTGTGATGTTACTATAGTGAATTTGTAAATTTCCAGCCATGTTAAGTGTTTTAAAATGTTGATATGATTATGGGTATGTGTTGATAAGGTGTATTAATGTTTGTATGGACCTTGGAAATGTTGTAATTGATCGTATATTTGAATTGGTGAAACCGGCAAGAAATTGGTCTAAATAAAGTGTGTAACATGGCTGTGATTAATAGGTTGTGACTTGAACTAGAACTCGAATTGATCCTTGGAGGATAAACGAAATACTGAAATTGTAAACGAATACTGAATAAAGTGTGAACATGAAATTGGTTAACAAAATGTGCACATTCAAATACTAACTTTCGGGGTTTTGGTTGACTACCAATTGTCAGGGCTCAGCAATGATAGTCGGGTTGTGGTGAGCTTAATCCACCGCCTCCCTATTTCGGCCAAAATAGGGTTTACACCACGTAGATTATTGGATAAGAGTGGTGTTGTTGCATGGTTGACAAGGTTGTAAGGACTTGGGTGCATGTTGACTTATTCGTGAAATATACAAAATACGAATTATATGACCTACAATGATCCGAGATGAACTACAAAATCGAATGGGATTATAAGGAGTCGGTTATTCGGAGGTATACCTCGACTTCTATATTCGATATACGTGATCCCGATTTTATTACTTGTTTAATACATGATATGAAATGTTGATTCACTCATTACTTTGTAGGTTGGTCATTACTTCCAACTGTTATGGGACAGTTGGCTGTGAGCCTTCTTGCGCTTAGTGAGACTTGATTGGTTATCGCTATGATGATTATGTGTTGCTATGTGTTAGCATCCTTATCTACATGCATGCATGACATGCATAAGTTTAGTGGAATCTATGGGTCATAGGTGACTTACTTTTCACTAATATTTTTCCTTAGATCGAAGCGAGATAAAGGGTTTACGATGTGAGCCGCATTCACCGTGAGATTAGGTGTGGTTGTTTTCTTTTGGGGTAGTTTTATTTTGTGTATGTGGTTAGAGACAAGTTCTTTTTATATTGTCTAGGTTACAAACACGGTTTTTGTATTGTATATAAAGGATGGATGCCTTCTATTTTGGTCTCAGAATCGCTTGTATGAGTTGTGTAAACTCGTTGTATATATTCGCTTATGAGGTTGAATGGCTTGTCACCATATTTTTATTTCTGTAGTTGTATATTGTTAAACGTGGTTATATTGATTATGTATAGTCGGTTCATGCCCGAATTTAGGCTATGTGTAGTAGCTTGAATTGGGTGTGACACACCTGTTCTACGTACGATAAATCGGTTAAAGGTTTCAGTGTTCAACCTCTAACACGAAGGATTAGGAATATACATTTTCGAGATCGATAAATGGAAAACATTATGAATCCTCAAGTGCGATGGCAATGCCACTCGATATGTCAACTTCCCCACTCTTCTAAGATCTCAAAAGCCCAACATATCTTGGTGCAATGTAACACCGACCCAACTTCTTTCCTAATTGACATAGTCCCTCGTTGTTGACCTTGAAACCCTCGGAGAGTGAGGTGTCATGCTTGTTGCGTGACATGTTGAGTCGAGAACCATATTTAACGCGTGTTTAACTCATGGTGAGTTGCACTTTGTTTCTATACCCGCTCGAGACTATCCCGATGTCAATTAGCGTCAGATACGTTACATTTTCTTTGGTTGGTTATCCTAACCTTGGCCTAGATTTGTTCGCAGCGACAAGCACGCTTCTCTTTGTCGTTAATCCGTAGTTGAGTTGGTTTGGAGTGGATGTCTCGATGTGAAATTGAGACTAGTGTTTGTTATCATTCGTGCCTCACACGGGATGAATCAGTGTGTATTGGATGTGTTTTGACTTTGATTTGACGTTAGGATCAACCTAGGATCATTCCGGACATTTCAGGATCAAACGGGAGCGAAATAGGAAAAATGAAGAGGCGACCAGCCTGCGCCAAGTGGCAAAATGTTGGATTTCAGGAGCCGCCAGACCTCGACTGTTTTCGTTCGGTCCATCTCTCTCATTTTTACCTTTTAAGTGATTCAAAATGCCCAAACAAGTTGGAATTGGACCTAATGTTAGGGTCCATGGTGATGTCCTTTTAATATAGGAGGGGGTGAATAGCCTATATGACCTTCATTTAAAGATTTCATCTCATTTTAGAATTTATGATGAGAAACATGGATGAAGTCATTAACATAAATAGGTCACCTTCCTAGTTGCCAAGAATGGAAACCTTATAGTGAATGCACTTAACGTTGCATCGTCTACTTGAAAATAGCCATAGGACAGTTATTATACTTATCATAAAGAGATTTTAAGCAATGAAGAATACGAGATAGTATTGCCAAGATTAAAGTAAAGATGTAAATGCAAGTTTAACATAACAGCAGGACTAAAATCTTGTATTATCTTCTTCAAGGCTACTTACAATAACCGCATTGCTATAAGAAATGCCATCAAATTTACAGAAAGATAAGTAACCTTGAGTAGACTTAGGTTATGATTTATTAGCAAATCTAGGCTAAGATGCAACATTTACTCAAAGACAAACATGCTTAGTACATTAACCTAGACCCTCTAACCTAGCAATCTCCTTAGGAAAGAAAAAGGAGAGATTAAGAAAGCGAAATCAAATATATCGAAAATACATTGGAAGATGTACTCAATATTTATTGAGGTATCTTCCTGTAGTATCAACTCGATATATTTGTTGTGAGAAGAGAATATTAGGCGTTGTTCAAATAATAAGTATTTGAACAACTGAGTGCTAAGCACTCGGCCAAAAGTGAGGACATTTCATTACACAATCGATAGCACTTATAATGTAGTATAAGTTTGTCGATATGAATGCAGTATGGATTATTAGGCTCTGTTTCTTCATCGGACATCTTCAAGCTTGATCAGTCTTCAACGACTTGCAGGATGCTTGGTTTCTTACTGAAGATTTGAAGTGCAGCAACTAAAGAGACTGAGTCTTTCGAAGGAAGAAATAACTCAAATCAAGAACAAGGTTTCTTGATCAAGCAGAGCTTCTTAACCTTTTGGAATTTCTGTTTTCTCTCCCACAAAGTGTTTGTTCTTACACTTGTGTTTTCTCACTTTTTGGTGTGGTTTTTGATTTGAACGAATAAGGAATGAAATCTACCACCAACACCTTCTCCTCTCTACTTTTTTTAAGAATGAGAGTCTTCTTTTATAGGCTGAAGTAGTCGTTTGGAACTTTGATGAGTTTTTGCCCGTTGAGGATCTGGATCATTAATGCATCAGAGTGCATTCTTCGAACTGTTGGGCAAAGACCTTCCGTTAAGCTTTTTGTCTTGAAGTTAGTCCGTGAATCAGGCTGGCAGAATGAGACTTGTGAATCAGGCCTGGGATGTAGTGCACTGTGTTTGGTCTTTTATAGAATGAAGCCTTGGAGACTGGGACCAATACACAAAAGAGGAAATGTCTTCTGAGTAATAGTGAAAGCGCAGAGATCGATGCGTATCTTGGGCTTGTCAGAAAGATCTTGTAACGAATCTATTTTGACTTGTAGCGTTTTGAGCAACGCCCGATGTTCCTCTTGAATAATCAGCTTCTCTGCAGTTGTTCTGATGGAGAGCTTGGCTGATACTGAGATCTGCCGATATAATACTGCTGGTGTAAAGAATGCTGATGAAACATGGCTGGTAGGAATGTTTGCTGATGAGACATTGCTGATGGTCATGTCCGCTGGCGCATAAAGAGCTAATCCATATGAAAGTTGTCATCACTTTGGCAGGACAAAGACTCGAATATGTACAAAGACTTCCTAGTCTAATGACCTATGCATTGTTTCATCAAGCTGCCACACTAACCGGTACGCAGCCCTTTTAGCTACTTGTGAAACATGCGTTGTAATGGGAACAAGCAAATCACTGTGTTGGAATATGCAAACATATACATCAGCTGTTTTCACAGGCATATTCCTAAAAATCTCCTCCTATTTGCTTGGGATCATTACTACAATTGACATATACATACGGCTCTTTAAAGCAGATGTTCAATCCTTAGTAATAACATGCCTTCTAATGAATGATTATTTTATATCAAGACATGCCCTAGGTTGAACTTACAAGCGATACGTATGTATAGTCATATATTGCTACAATTTATAGACTCAATAAATGAAAGTACAAATATGAAGCAATATTTAAGCATATTTTTAGGTAATTATGAGATATAATTGATGAGTATGCCGTAAATATGTTTTTCCAGTTGATCGGACAACTTGATTAGTTTATGTTGACCGTATAGAAATGTGTACATGTTAATTTTGTATAAACTCTCCTCCTTAAAAATGTGTATATGTCAATTATGTAAAAATTAATTTTAGATAAACTCTCCTCCTTAAAAATTTATGTAAACTCTCCTCCTTAAAAATTTATGTTAACTCTCCCCCTTAAATATGTGTATATGTCAATTTTGTATAAACTCTCCGCCTTAAAAATTTATGTTAACTCTCCTCCTTAAATGTGTGTATATGTTAATTTTGTATAAACTCTCCTCCTTAATGGGCACAAGCAAGAGTTCGGATTATTTAACTCTCCTCCGTTTGAGTGTATGAGATATATAATTTTTAGACACATATTTAGAAAAGAATTTATACTACAAAATAGCATTTGTCAAAGTGTCACTAGTCAAAATGACTTTCATTCGGTATGTATAAGGTATACATTTCAGAATGTCGTTGTGGGACAAAGTAAAACTTTTGATGTAACAAGACATTTAGAAAAGTAACTTTCTTCCTGTATTTTGAACCATTTTTAGTATAAGAATGACTCGTCTCCTCAAGAACATGAGTCTGCGAATAAGTTATGGTGCACATCCATTATGCATAAGATATATATATATATATATATATATATCAAATGTAGGAAGTAAGGTATGCAAGCAAGTTGTAAAGTGAGGAATTTTGTTCCATGGCTTGTAAAGAGATTTTACAAGAAAGTAAATGTAATAGGACAAGTCACAAAGACTTAATCGGTCAATTCATAAATTATGAAGAGCAGAAGAATTTTCATTATGCATATATGGATTTTCTTTTCAATATGGGTGACAAGGTATTCTCCTCCTTAGTGAAATACTTAATGAGTTAGTTCTTCTCAGTGTATATGTCAAGTGGCAAAAGTATTCTCTTCTTTAATGAATATGTTAATTTGTGTAACTTTTCCTTGATGATCATTAGCTAAATTCTCCTCCTTAATTATCAGCTTATCTTTCTACAATGTAAACATATTGGTTATGAGAAAGACTCTTTTTAAGGTAGTAAGTATGAGTGATTTGTTTATAACCTCTCCTCCTATAAAAATCAGAGGTTGAGGAGTAATGTATAAGACATACATTTCAAAGATAGAAAGTAAGATTTTTAAGAAAGTATAGTTCCATTGCTTGTAACAGGTTTGTAGAAGAATGTATTTTGTACTGTATTTTCATAAGATGCTTATTGTAGCAACTTTTTCTTCATTCATATGTTCCTTTTTATCAAGATGTGGAATTGTCCTTATAAGTAGGCATACATTACTAAGATATATAACTTTTCTTTAATGTATAAGATATACATCTCAGAGAGTTTAGAGATTAAAGGATAATTTTCCTTCGTATTAATATATTGGACAGGATAAAAATATGTGAGACATATATTCCAGAATGTCTATGTTCAAGTAACAGTAAACAGTAATTATCAATATATTTGATAAGTAGGACAATTCAAAATACAACGTAACAGGAAAATATTTCAAGGATAATAAGTACATATAGGAAGAGTTTGTTTAGCAAAACAGAAACATGCTATATTTCCTAATGAAGCTGAGTAAGGGATGTAGGTCTACTATTCTAATCGTTGGGAACGTTAACTGCTGTGTTTTGAACAGAATTTGCACTTACGATCTAACGCTCCTCCTGAATCTGAGATTGCTCGAGTTGAGCATTTGAGGAAATAGGAGAGATATTTGAGGTGGGAGCAGGGAGAGTGTCAGGCTCTGTAGTTGATGCAAGATTTCTTGAGGGAATCCAGGGGATGAAGTTTGACACATCATTCCTGGGGTCTTGCAGACGATTCCTTATCCGACGACTGATTCGACGAGGTCTTCGAATCCTTTGAGGCTGTGGTGCTAGAATGTTCATCACAAGAGTTAGCCATCCGTCGTGAGAGATGGGACGACGTGCAGGTATTGAGGAGTTTGTGTTACACATTTTGAAGATGAGCATACAATGGAAGAGAATCAATAGATTGTGGAAGATGAAGATTTAGGAGAGGTTTTAAAGAGACAAATACCAATCTTCTGAAGGATTTTGAGAATATGAAGAGATTCCTGGGGTGAGGAGTCTGGTGTCAAATCCTAGGGTGAAGGAATTTGATAAGACATAATGGCGGCTTAAAAAAAAGAGTGTATTTAATGCCATAGCAATGATGTATTGTAATTAATGATTAAGTAGATGTGCAGAGTAAGTATAGCTATGACATAGGCAGTCATTAATCGTTTGAGAGGATTAAAGTAATATTTAGTCAAAAGGATTGACTTACACAAGAAGGGACAAGAATGGTTATACCGGCTAAGTTGAAGTTTTTAATGTTTTGTTTTGAGCTATCAGCCATTTTGAGAATTGTAACAGTATCTTCCTTGTAGAGATTTGTCAGATACCAATTGTTGGAAACCAATTGTTAGAAAGATATTTGAAGAGTAATGGATTGGATATACATATAGCGATTAGCTTTGAAGAACAAAGTGCATTGAATTTAGGTTAAGTCATATACCAATTGAAATTTTATATAGAAATGCAGAGAATTGGTTGGGACTTCAAGAGTTTAGGTGATAGGACGGATTTATACTATCTATTTCCTATGTTTTCCGTCCTTATTATTCTTTATTTCCATGTATTTGGTATAGGTTTGATGTATTTTGAGTGAATTATGTTTTGTGAGGATTGTGAGAGAATCAATGTAATTCGAGAGAAATTTAGAGAGTTTATTGTGTAATCGTTTTTGGTTCTCAAAGAAGCTCAAGATCATCATTTCTACATCGATGGAAGTCAACAAAGTCAAGACAAAGTCAACCAAAGAAGACCCGAAGCGAGCCAAAGAGTCATGAGGAAAATGAAGAATTCTGAGATTTTAGGCTTCGGGACGAGTCGTCCCCAATTTGCCTAACTATTCCCCATCAAAGGGACGACTGATTCAGGACTTCAGGGACGAGTCGTCCTGTATGGCACGACTCGTGACCGCGAATTGGAGGAGAAGGCACGACTCGTGCCTGTGAGGACGAGTCGTGCTCCAGGTGACTTATGACGTCAGCGACGGGTTTTGAACCAAATTATGCTGTTTTTAATTAATTTATTTTTCCTTTTTGAACTAGGTTTTGAGGGAGGGAGTATAAATACTACCTCTTGTCATTATTTTAGGGTTATCATCTCTTCTCACTAGTTTTCCTAACAACAAAATTGAAGTTTCAATTTCATGGAGGGCTAATTCCCTATTGCTTTGGATTGTAAAGCTTGAACCGTTTTGGATATCAATTGAAGTTTGAAACTTTCTTATTATTTTCCCTTGATTACAATTTTATTTGTTCTTAATTCAATTCTATTTCTAGGGTTTTGAGAAATTGATCAATCTCTTAATCCTTTTAATTGATTATTGCTAGATCTCCCTTTTATTGTGTCGGACTAGGGTTTTCATTGTAGCACCTTCGCAATTCTTGTATGTATCATCCTGAATTGTGATTAAAGTAAAATTGGCTTTAATTCTATTTGAAATAGTAATAGATTAATTTCTTGATCTTAATCTCTTAAAGCTTTCATCAATTAATACATTGAATCTTGATCGTGTCGACTAGGTTTAATTATTGATTAGGATTATTATTTGAGCGTGTCGCCGATAGTAATTCTAACAAAGAAGAGATAGAGATTTTATATCTCGTGATCAAGTAATTAGGGAAAAGAAAGAAAGAATCATTCCTATGATATTGATTGATAAACGGGGATACTTTTACATATCCAAAGTGCTTTACCATAATTGTTTACAACTTAGATTTTACTTCCCGTCTTAGGAACATTAATTCAACCAACAAACAAAACCCCCATTTACTTTGTGTCGTGACTGGATCGTAATCAATAACCGTTCTTCGTGGATCGATCCTGGACTTGCTCTAGCTGCATATTTGTGGCCAAGTCCCGATTAATTTAGTAGGTGTGTGACATTGCCTGTCAAATTTTGGCACCGTTGCCGGGGAGCGGTGTAATTGTTTACGTTTTTATTCTTTTCTTAATCTATTTCTTTTTCTTTTTATTTATTTTTAGTTTAGTATTTTTGTTATCTGCTAAGTGTATTACCCTGCTATCTTGTGGTGTCTAACCGTGCATGGTTCACACCCGTTCTACTAACAATCTACTTGTGCCTCTTGATACAGAAATTGAACGTTTTTTCAGGAAAGGACACAAAGTAAACAAGAGAGTTGAAGAAAATTGTTGGGAAGGAGAGATAGGTGATATAGCAGCACGGACACTCAGGCAGAAAACTGCTCCGAACTGGACGGAGCAACCGCAGGCAGTATGAAGCCTTCAGCTCTACCAATTGAGCAACTTCGGCTTCGAGCTTTCTCTTTCACCTTGAAGGACAGGGCCAATGTATGGTATTATCACCTGGCCCTGAACAGTATTACCACCTGGCAGATGTTACCACCGGCACTCTTGGATGAATTCTTTCCGGTGAACCAGATCAATGTTATGAAACGGGACATCAGTAATATGGAACAGAAGGGGGATGAGTCATTCTATGATTACTATAATAGATTTTACACACTCACCTGGAGTTGTCCTTATCACGGTTATGATGCGGATCAGCTGATAATGTACTTCCATAGAGGACTTACTGATCAGGATAAGAGGATGGTTGATTCTTCGTGTGGGGGTAGTATACTGAACAAAACTACTGCGGAGGCTCAGAAATTGTTGGATGAGCTAGCAAAGAGTAGCCGGAAACATGGTAAGAGGTCAAGTGTCAGACAGGTTAATGCAGCTGGGTCCAGTAGTAGGTTGACTGATCAACTTAAAAATGATGTAAAAGACATCAAGAGTATGATGAAGACTATGATGTTGGGACACCGGCAAGTGTGGCATATGTTATGAGGTGACTCATCCTACAGATTCGTGTCCAACATTACGAGCGGGTGAGTTTGAAGATGTGAATGCAATCGAGTTCGGAGGCCAGAGACAGAATACCTACAACCCTAATTAGAAGAACCACCTGGGGTTTAGTTGGTCTAATCCGAATGGGGCACTGCGCCGCAGTTCGTAATCGTGGGGTTTTCAGTAGAGTCACCGGTTTATGCGGTTTAGGGCACTGTTCAAGCAGCCCACAACAAGATTATCGAGGGCTCAGATGATATGTTCCGTTCACTGGCTCAGAGTATGACTACCTTATCTAGCGGCCTTCAGCAGTATCAGCAGAGGACGGATACTAGTATCAGTGGTCTTGAGAGACAGATGGGTCAGATTGCAGATGCTGTGGGGAGGTTGGAGGCTATGAATTCGGGGAAGTTGCCATCAAGAATGGAACCGAATCCTAACCAGAAAAATGTGAGTGCTATGACATTGAGGAGTGGTAAGGAGTTGATGGATACAATGATTAATGAAGAACCAGAATTGGAGGTTGAGAAGACGGAACCGATAGAAAAATTTTTGGAAGAAAAGGGTACTACATCTGAGTCAGTACCACCAGTATTTGAGCCGGAGGTGCCGTTCCCTCATGCCTTGAGAGAGTCGAGGAAGCTTGAGCCTGACAAGGCTATTTTTGATACTTTCAAGAGGCTAGAGGTGAACATCCCATTCTTGGACCTTCTTCAGACCGTTCCGAGATATGCTAAGTTTCTGAAGGAGTTGTGTACCACCAAGAGAAATCAGAAGCTAAGGAGTCAGAAAAAGGTTAAGGTTAGTGAGTATGTATCTGCAGTATATTAGAGGAAGATGCCCAAGAAGTGCAGTGATCCGGGGATGTTCGTGATTCCCATTTCTCTAGGGGACTCTTCTGAGCATAAAGCAATGCTCGATTTGGGGGCTTCAATCAATGTTATGCCTTATACATTGTATGAGAACCTAAAATTGGGGCCATTGCAAGACACTCGGGTAGTGATACAGCTGGCTGACCGGTCTAATGCTTATCCGAAGGGGGTAATGGAGGATGTTCTTGTACGGGTTGGTAAAATGATATTTTCGGCTGATTTTTATGTGTTGGAAATGGATTTGGATCACAAGGCTCCCATTCTACTTGGAAGGCCTTTCATGTCTACAGCAAGAACCAAGTTGGATATGTGTTGTAATTTATATAGATTTGCTTGTATCCATAACCTAAGTCTAAGCCAAGGTGACTAATGGGCCTGCGTGTCTGTTAGAGTGGCAACTTGTACTTAGACCTAACTAGAATAGCTTAGGGTTGCTTATTGTAATTAGCCTAGCCTTCAGAAGATAACCTGTAGTATCAACCGTGTTCATATCAGCAGTCTTCTAGTCATCAGCCAAAGCCTGCATCAGCAGAGTCCATCAAGATATCAGACAAGTTTGCTTCAGCCATGCTTCATCAGCCAAGTTGAAGACCCCAAGAACGACCGGTATAAAATTACCTGAGACATGCCTCAAGACATCAACAAAATCTTTTCATTGACTGTGACACAACGTTAACCTGCAAAACGCATTCAATGATCCTTTTTATTTTTAGGCATTCATCTCAGAAAAGGACATTCTGCCTGCAACCACAGTCTACCTATTTTTGGCAAAGTGACAGAATACAGCCTGAATCCTGCAGAACCACCTATCAGATCTTAACAGCAACATTAGAGCATTTAATGCTCGTAAATTCAAATTATCCAACTGAAGAAGATCTCCAATGGCTACAAATCTTCCTCTGAGTATATAAAGAAGACTCCATTGAAGCATTTAACATATACAGAGAACACTACACGAAGCTACAACTCTGAAATTTTCATCTTCTTCAAGCTAGCGCATTAAAAGCTAAAACACCACATTTGTAAAACATTCTTTGAAGAGCTCTAATCTGTGACGATTAGTTTATACAGCTCTTCATTGATTGCTACCCCTTAGCATTCATAGCTCACGAGAATTATATCTTTATAGATATTAATTCTCCCGCAAACACTTGGTCAACTATTTTTGTACACAATCCATTAGAGATATATCTTGTAAAGATTCTAGTGGAAAGCTTAGTACACATTTTTCAAATCCAAAGTTGACCACTTTGGTTGTGGACTTAGCACTTATTCATAAGTGTGAACCATATTAAATTCCGTGTCTATTTCTGTGTGTTTGTGATTTGCTATTCTTTGTTAATTTCCAGAATTCCAACGTTTTGATAACTGCTGATCTTGTCCTATCAAGATCAGCCATCCTCAACTTGTCCTATATTTCACCAACATTCCGCTGCAAAATTCTTTTTAACTTAAGTGAAGAAATTCATTGAATCAATTTCAAAAATAGGACATAGGCTATTCAACCCTCTCCCCCCCCCCTTCTAGCCTATATCGAGCACCTTGAGACCTAACAATTAGTATCAAAGCCTAACTCTTTGAAAACAAGTTTTTCCAAGATTAAACTCTTGAGAGATTAAAGATCCAATGGCTGCTCATCAAATGTTGGAAACTTCAAATGTGAATCATTGTCCTGTACTGGATGAAGTTCACTTTGATATTTGGAAAGACAAAGTTAAAAGACACATGAATTCTATTGACAAACATTTATGGAAATGTGTTACAGATGGACCAAGAATCCCTATGAAGCCAAACACTCTAGCTGCACTTGATCCAACTGCTGATCCTGAGGTCCCAAAGCCTGAAGAAGAATGGGATGAAGAAGATAGGAAGAATGATGCTCTGGATGGAAAAGCAATCAACATCATCACCAACTGCGTTGATATCAGCACATACCAGCAGATCATTAATCTGGATACTGCTAAGGAAATGTGGGAAGCTATACTGGAATATCTAGAAGGTGATGGTGAAACCAAAAACAACAAGTTGTATACTTGCATCCAGAAGTTCGACTCATTCAAGAAAGATCCTAAAGAGACCCTACGAAGTTCATACGACAGTATCTATGAGGTAGTAAACTCTTGCTATTCTTTAGGAAAGAAATATGAAAAGAAAGAAATAAACATGAGATTTCTTAATGCACTAGGCATTTTGTGGCATGTGAAGATAACCGCCATGAAAGAATCAAAAGACTTGAATAAATTATCTCTCAGAAATCTTTATGCAAGTCTTTCGGTCTATGAGCTTGAAATTCAACAAGCTCAAGAAATGGAAAAGAGCTTTAAAAATTTATCCTTACCAGCCATGTCTGTTGAACCATCTTGTTCTACACCTGATGAAATTCCATCTACATCCAGTGATGGTGATGATATTCTTTCAGACGAAGCTTTTGCAATGTTTGTTAAGAAGTATCAACGTTTCAAAAGGTACAACAAATCATCCCATAGGCAGTCTCCTCACAAGACTGTCATTCCTCAAAGAACAGCTGCTCCTTATAAAACTACTGACTATCAAAAGGAAAATGAGCTTGTCTGTTTTAACTGTAGGAAGCCAGGTCATTTTGCTTCAAAATGTCCAAAGCCAAAATATGAATTTTATAAAAAACGTCCCGAGTCTAAATTTCAAAAACAAAAAGGGATGGTGGCTGAGGACATGGATGAAAGCAACTTGCCCACTTGGTGTGACACAGATACTGATGAGGATGATTCTTGTGACTTTGCTGAAGAAACAAATATATGCCTTATGGCCAGAGAATCACCTTATGACTCAGTAAGGTCACTACCATTTCAACAGGATGATAGTGATGATGATGAGCTCAATGAACCCTCAAGGGGAGAACTCATCAAAGCCAACAAAGACATGATGGAAGAATTCTCTAAATTCAAAACTGCTTATGTGAAATTAGCTAAAAAGCATGAATTGGCTGTCTCTGAGAAATCTATCTTGATGTCTGAAATCAAAGATCTCAATAGACAACAAGCTGAGAGTATCAAAATTCAAAAAGAGAACAAAGCTTTAACTGAAAAAGTGGAATTCCTACTTGAACACATAAAAAAAATCAATTCTGAGAAAGATGACCTTCAAAAAGTTGTCAATGCTTGGAATAATTCAAAAGGAAATTTTGATACCATTCTTTCAAATCAAAAAACTCCTATCGACAAAACTGGTATCAGTTTCCAAAGTGAATTCAGTGTAGGAAATTCATCTGGTTCTCAAGAAAATGAAACTACTAAAGCAATTTTTGAAGAAATGGCTGAAAAAGTTGTCTATTATCAGCAATCCCCTAGAAAGGAAAAGCAAGGACTTGGTTTTAACAAAGTTCCATTTGTTTATCCCAAAAACAAAATAGACAAGTCCAAGGGTAAGCTATCTGTCAATAAGAAGTCTGAACAACAAAGACCTACTATCAGTCATCCTAAGAAAATAGTGATGACTGGTAACAAGTCAAAGAATTCTCAATCCAAACCTATTAAGTTTATCAAAGGAAAGATTGCTGACCCCAACTCTGCTGATAAAAGGCTCAAAAGAATTTTGCCTGAAAATGTGAAATCATGTGATAAAAGGCCTACCTATGTTAAACCTAATATCACTAAGAAATTGCATTATCAGCATAAATCCAATAAGCCTGTCATCAGTAAAAAGGTCATTTTCAAAACTACTGATAATAGGAAGACCTCAAAAGAAATTATCAACCATGTTCAAGGTTTTCATAAATGCTATTTCTGTAAAAGCCATGGTCACGAAATCCGTGAATGCCTTCTGAGATTCATACCCAAACCGAGAGGATTCACACCTCCAAAGGTTAAACAGGTATGGATTCCAAAAGGTTGCTAACCTTAAGGACCCAAAAATAAACGGGGACCATATTCTTAAATGATTATATTTCAGGAATGCTTCATGGCCGTTAGTGAAGAAGAGAAAGATTTGTGGTATCGGACAGGGTCATTCAAAGCACATGACCGGTGATCAAAATCTTCTCTCAAATATTTTGAAGCAAAAGGTCCCTCGGTAATTTTGGTGACAACTCAAAAGGGAAGACAATTGGCTATGGAAGTGTAATTAGAGGAAATCTTTCCATCAACAAAGTATCACTAGTAGAAGGATTGAAACACAATCTCCTGAGTATATCACAATTCTATGATAAAGGATTGATATGTCAATTCACCGCAAGGCACTGCTTTATCAAGGATTGTGAGACTGGCTCAACAATCTTAACTGGTCTCAGAAAAGGAAATGTCTATGTGGTTGATCGAATGCGGGGAGAAAATCAAGCATGTGTTTGATGGCAAAAACATCAAAGGACAACAGCTGGCTGTGGCACAAAAGGCTTAGTCATCTCAACTTTAAATATTTGGAGAAGTTATCAAAGGACAACCTGGTTGTTGGTCTGCCTAAAATATCGGCTGATCCTGACAAGCTTTGTAAAGCATGTCAACTGGGCAAATTACACAAGTCATCATTCAAAAGCAAGCCATGCTTATCAACGTTCAGACCTCTACAGCTCCTACACATGGATTTATTTGGACCAGTTACTACTACAAGCCTTGGTGGCAGCAAATACACACTAGTAGTTGTTGATGACTACTCAAGATTCACCTGGGTTGAGATGATGTCATCGAAAGATGAAGCATATAACATCATAACAGAACTCTTCAGAAGACTTCAAACTCAGAAACTGGATGACATTGCTGATATCAGATCAGACAATGGAACAGAATTTAAGAACAATGGTGTAGCCAAATATTGCGATGACCATGGAATTGGTCACAATTTCTCTGCAGTTGGTACACCTCAACAGAATGGAGTTGCTGAAAGAAAGAACAGAACTCTTATTGAAGCTGGAAAGACCATGATTGCCGAAGCAAAATTGCCTATGTATTTCTGGGCTGAAGCTGTGAATACTGCCTACTTCACTCAAAACAGGTCCCTTATTAATAAATTTCATAACAAAACTCCATATGAAATATGGAGGGGCAGGACACCCAACATTGGTTTCTTCAAAATATTTGGATGCAAATGCTATGTTCTTTACAATGGAAAAGAACATAGAGGCAAGTTTGAATCCAAAAGTGATGAAGGAATACTTCTGGGATACCAAATTTTCAAAAGCTTACAGAGTTTATAATAAATCTTCTCTTAGAGTTGTTGAATCTGTTCATGTCTCTTTTGATGAATTTGATTTTATTGGGCGACATATGGCTCCTAAGGTACCTAATGACTCTGATGAGTATGAGACAGGTACAGAACAGCCAAGCTCCAAATCTACCGAACCTACATCTTCACAAGTTCCTCCAAGGATTAACTTGATAGAACCTTCTAGAAGTGAAAATGGATCAGCAAATGAAAACTTAGAAAGTCCAGAATCCACTTCCACACAGTATTACAACCTACATTAGAATTAACATATCCTCTAGAAAACCAAGCTTCAGACACTCCCACTTCTTAAGAACTTAACTCTGCCGATAGACATGTTCAACCAGCTGATATTCGAGAAGTTAAAGATCATCCTATCACTCAAATCATCGGCGATCTTAATGTTGGAGTTTAAACTAGACAAGCTTCAAGAAATGAATGCATGTATTCTACAGCATTCGTATCACATATTGAACCCAAGAAGATAGATGAAGCTATGGAAGATCCAAGCTGGGTGGAAGCGATGCAAGAAGAAATAAACCAAATTGATAGATGTCAAGTTTGGTCACTTGTTCCCAGACCCAAAGGACAAGCTGTGATTGGAACAAAGTGGGTCTTTAGAAACAAGATGGATAAAAATGGAAATATCACCAGGAATAAGGCAAGACTTGTAGCCCAAGGATACAGACAGGAAGAAGGAATTGACTATGATGAGACATTCGCTCCTGTTGCAAGACTAGAAGCCATCAGATTATTCTTGGCTTATGCATCCTTCAAAGACTTCAAGGTATATCAAATGGATGTTAAGAGTGCTTTTCTCAACGGTGAACTGCAAGAAGAAGTATATGTGGAACAGCCACCTGGATTCATAGATAATTCAAGAAGAGAAGATGTATACAAATTAAGGAAAGCGCTGTATGGACTCAAGCAAGCTCCAAGGGCCTGGTATGAGACCCTTTCAAAGTTCTTGATATCTCAAGGCTTTGTGAGAGGTCAAATTGACACTACTCTCTTTATTATGAAACATAAAGGTCATTCCTTACTTGTTCAAATTTATGTTGATGATATTATTTTTGGATCTACTAATGAAAATCTTTGCAAAAGATTTGAAAAACTTATGCACAGTAAATTTGAAATGAGCATGATGGGAGAACTAAACTTCTTCCTAGGACTTCAAATTCAACAAAGCTCAACTGGCATTTTCATCAATCAAGCCAAATATGCAAAGGATGTTATCAAGAAATTTGGGCTTGAAAATGCAAACAGCTTCAGTACACCCATGGCCATCAACTTCCATCTTGACAAAGATGAAAAGGGCAAGAAAGTGGACATGACTCTCTATAGAGGCATGATTGGTTCACTTTTATACATAACTGCTAGTAGGCCTGACATTGTGTTTGTTGTTTGTGTTTGTGCTAGATTTCAAGCAGATCCAAAGGAGTCTCACTTGCAGGCTGTCAAAAGAATCATCAGATATCTAATTGATACATCTAACTTGGGCATTTGGTATCCAAGGGATTCATCTTTTAATCTTATAGGCTATTCTGATGCTGATTTTGCTGCTTGTAAGATTGACAGGAAAAGCACAAGTAGGACATGTCAATTTCTAGGGAATATACTTGTCTCCTGGGCCAGTAAAAAGCAAACATCTGTTTCAACCTCAACAACTGAAGCAGAATATATAGCTGCTGGTAGCTGCTGCTCACAATTACTGTGGATCAAACAGCAACTAGTAGACTATGAGATCAAGACTGCTGATTGCCCTATAATGTGTGATAATACATTAGCCATCTCAGTCTCTCAAAATCCTATCATGCACTCCAAGACAAAGCATATTGATGTGAGATATCATTTCTTAAAAGACCATGTAGAAAAAGGTAACATCAGCATGCAATATGTGCCAACTGATCAACAGTTAGTTGATATCTTCACCAAACCCCTTGACTCAACCAGGTTTGCCTATCTAAGAGGAAAGCTTGGTATGCTTGATCTCAATCCTTAATCCTGTAAATATTGCTTTACAGTTATTACACTTTAACCATCTATAAAACTGCTCATTTGATTCAGCTAAGTGTAACTCTGCCGATATTATAGGACAATCTTAAGTAAGTACTTCTCTTCCCATATCGGCAGTCCTCAATAAACCTTGACAAATACGAATGTTATTTGAACACCTATCAACGCATTAAATGCGGATTTCAAAACCTATTAAATGCCATCTATTAAACCTGTCAGAAGTATAAAAAGGCGATTTCACATTTTGACTGTTCATCTTTCGCAAAAACCGCCTTCTGCATTTCAAATCTCTGAAATCGAACCTTCCACGAAGCCTCTAAAATTCTCAAAATCTTCAAATTCTCTACTTATAATCTTGAATGGTGAGTATTCCTAGCTTTTTCAAATTCATTTAATTTTAGTTTTGTTATCCCTTGACCTAATAAGAACTGTTAAGAGTCTTTCGCCATTGATGAATCTCGAACTCTTGATTTTGTTACTTAAAACTTGTCTCATTAATATTGAATGTGTTCTAATGTTATTTACACTGAAATATTTTCACTTCATACTACTTTATTCGGTACAAAATATCAGAATCTGTTCTTGTTCAATACCAAGGAAATAAACTGTGCTATTCACAAATTCGTGTTTAGCAGTATATTTTGGGTTTTAATCTGAACAGTGTCTGTTTATCTAAAGAACTGCCGTTACTATTATATCTGCTATTCTTAACTATGCCGAATATGTGTAGGCAAAATCACAAATTTTAAAAATAGCTGGTACATCCAGGGTTGATGAAGCTGCTAAGATCCCAGTTAAAATTCTTCCAAGATCCAGCTATCATCCTAGGATGACAATTGACACCGACTCTATTCGCGGATACTCCTCTGAAGGAACACTCATAAAGGACTTAGAGGAGTGTGGTCTTCTACCCCTCTTTCAGCTCAATGACACTCATTACAGCAATGCCTTAGCTGAAGAGTTTTATACAAGGATGACTCTTCCTCCTGCTCCTACCTCCAGCAATGATAAAGTAAATATGAGCTACCTCAAAGGTTACATCCGAGGGACTCCAATCAAGCTGACCTACAAGGATATTGGCGATATCGTAGGTCTACCTATGGAAGAAAAGCTGGAACTGACCGATGAAGAATCCACACAAGCATGGGAGATGATGAGGGGATCAGCTCAGCCAGAACGCTTCTCTGACATGTCAAGAAATCTATTTCCTGAGGGTGCTTACCTCATAAGCCATCTTCTTGACAAGAGCATCCTCTTCAAGAATGGAGCTAGAGACGTCTTCACCTCCCAACAACTCATGTGGACAAAGGCTGTAATCCTCCGCAAACAGCTGAACTGGGCCAAGATCATTTTCTCTATGCTTTTTCAGAGTGTAGCCAAAGTTCAAGAAAATCCAAACATGAAGAGGCCTTTTGTCAGAGTCATCAATGTTCTCCTCAATGCATTTGAAGAGATCGAGCAACAGATGTCTGGTGATGATCTCATTAAGGTGACTAACACCTATGTCTTTACTGCCAACAACATCACTAGGTATCGAGAAGACATAGCCAAGAGGGCTACAACTACCGCAGCTGCTGGTCCCTCTACCCACGATAAGAAGGGTAAGAGAAAGGTAACCTACACTTCAGCGGGACTTCCTGTTCAGGAGGAGCTCAAGCCTCTTGGTGCTGAACTGCCTGAAGACTTTGACCTCACCCGTCTTGATCACGAACCATATGAGCCTGATGAACCCTCACCAAAGAAACAAAAACAATCATCTCTCCTTACTCCCAAACACAAACACTCCAAAAAGCACGCCAGGTCCAAACCGGCTGCTGAAAAGGACACCTCCACCTTTCAACCGGCCAATCTTGACAAGCCTTCTCAACCATCAACTATTCCTTCAAAGTCCACCTCCAAAACTGACAAACCAAAAACTAAGCAAACCCTCCTTCCAATCGATGAATCCTTTGGCCTCCCCAAGATTTCTTCTACAACTCCAACCACACAAGCCACTCCTACACCAACTATTCCCACACAAGACATTCCCACATCTGCCACTCCTTAACCTGCACCAACCTCTTCCATTCCAACCAAATCTAGGCAAGGCAAACGAATAAAAAAAATCGCTAAGAAGGTCAAATTTGTGCCTTCTGCCGATCAACTGTCTTCACCCCCATCTTCCCCAACTCTATCTGAAGCTCCTATACATTCTCCTGCCACTTCACCTATTCCTCATGCTCCCATGACCATATCCCTAGACTCAAACCTCTCCCTCTCACCTCCTTTTGACCTTATCAAACGTTCTCTCTCTTCTACCTCTGACTACCCTTCTCCCAAAAGAACAAGACTCAATCCCTACAACCATCTTCACCCTGATGTGCAAGAACTGCTATTCTTTAGGGACAGCCGACCCAAACCGAACCCTGCCGACACTGACCCCCTCCTTTCCACACTGGATTATCTGAGACGTATTCCCTGTCAGCCTATGTCTGCTGGGGAAATCCTTCTCCAGTGGGGAGCCTTCTATGATCCCTTACCACCCTCCTGGTCCCAGCAGTTCTTTCTTTATAACTCTGCTGTTCAAGATATTATGATCTTCAAACAGTGGACTGCTATTCACAAAGAACTTAATCTACCTCCTCCAACTGAATCCAACATCACTCCATTTCTCTCTATTCCCAAACCTCCCATCTATACCCTTATACGACATCCTTCAATTCTCACCAATCCAATCATCTACAACTTCTTTAATGTTGTCTCTACTTATATTGGATTTGACCCTCGTGTTCATATCCTCTTCACACCAATTCATATTCCACTGCCCTTCTGTCTACCCATTTTTATTCTTTCCCAATCCTATGAGGCCTATATCGAAAAACTTTTCCCTGTACCTTGTGTCTGGCTCTACTTGCCTGGTACTTCACCTTCCTCACCTCCACACCATTCCTCACCTCTTCCTACTGACATCATCTTCTTCTTCAGCCGTTCCTCCTCTCTTGACTCTCTCGGTCCTTACCATTTGGAAGATGTTATGCAACGTTACAACACTCTTCTCGATGGCATCAAGACTTCTCTACACCATCTTTCGGTCAAGCAGTCTCATACGATTGACACTACGGCTACATATATGGCCGATGTTATCTCTGTTGTTCGTGAAACTAAAGCTGCTGTTACGAAATGCCAATCTGCTATTGCTGGCCTGCTCCATACCAAATGTGACGTTTTTAGTCGAGGTCTGGAACAAGTGCTTCAGGTTTTCGACTTTGGCCTCAAGGAGTTACGTCATGCTCACCGCCATACAGATCAGTTGGTAAGCACCTCTGCTCGGGCCACTCGGCAGACAATAATCCATCAGCTTGCGTCCATGAAGGAGGAGATAAGTCGCATGCGCAAAATTCACAATGATAAGCTGACCAATCTTCGTGAGGAGATGAGTCGCATAAGCAATCTTCACAATGATCAGCTGACCGATCTTCGCGCAACTAACTCTGATCTTCGTGAACTAAACGCCATGTTGAAACAGCAGAACAATAATCTTTTTTTTTTTTAGGAAAACAGGGACGGCACCCTGCTATATTTTATTAAAAAAGAAAGAATACAAACATGAGGAGGAAAACTAGCCTGGCCCTTATAAATGGGAGGACAAAGGAGCCTAACCTCTAAAAGGAAATACAAATCATCAACGCTGCCTATAATTATAAAATCCATAAGCATCCTGGTGAAAAGCATGCAGAACACTCCGAGGAAGCTGATTTTTCTCCCTATAGACATGATAAATATTGTACCTCTGTAACAACCTCCTACATTGCCTTAACTCATATTCATACATCCAAGGATATCCACAACACTGAGTAAAAACTCTAACTGCCACATTTGAGTCTGTCTCTACCAAAACTATATTAAGGGCTAGAGAATGACATAAAATCAAACCATCCCTCAGAGCCAAAATCTCTGCCCTCATATTAGTCCCTGGCCCATAGAAATTAGCAAAAGCCTTGATAAAGTTACCATTACTATCACGAATTACACCACCTCCTGTACTAACTCCATTAATCGTCGAACCATCTGTGTTAAGCTTGAAAGAGGAAGCAGGCGGGGGGTCCCATTTCAGCCATAGACCCCTACGAAGCCTTGGGGACAAGACAGTGAGGCGTAACTGCTGTAAACCAAGAATACCCATCCTATTGGACTGAGACTTCGGCTTAAAAACACAAATCATATCTGTGAGATGTCTAGAAACATGTTGATATATATCCGCCATCCGCATAGCAACATTCTCAAAGATAGATTTACAACGAGCTTTCCAAATCTCCCAACAAGTGAACATAAAAATACCCAGATAACAAGCACCAACTTGAGTCTGAATCGACCCATCCTCACCCCAAACAGACCACAAATGAGCAAAAGAATTGTACCTCCATACCTTTTGAAAAGGGTTCGCAAAAATTCGCCATAGAAGCAAAGCCACCTCCGAATGAAGAAAAAGATGCTCCATAGATTCCTCTTGAGGGGTCAAAGAGCAGCATACACATTTCGAAGCCATAAAGACTCTCTTTTTACGCACATTAAGATCAACTGGGAGGCCACCATGCAAAAGTTTCCAAATAAAACCACTGATCCGAGGAGGTAACCAAGGCTGCCATATTTTCCTCCCCCAAGGAACTGAAGGCCTATGCTGCCGAATGAGGTTCCAAAACTTCGACACTTCAAAATTGTAATACCCCGATCCTACTTCTTTCCTAGTTCACTCGTATGTCGGGTCAATTCGAGTGTTGTTTCGTGTGTTTAACTTTAGGTATGTTTGAGTCTTGAGTTCTTTGTCATTCGTGCATCAATACGGGATGATTAGGTTGAGTTTTGAGTGTGTTTTAATCTTAAGATAGAAAAAGATACACACAAAAGCATGGATACATGCTTCAACCCAAAATTCTGTCCATCCGAACATTCTGTAGTAATTTGGCCATAGCTTTGTCTAGAAAACTCGGATTTGCAAAACGTTTGATTCTGTGTAAACTAGACTCAAAGAGCTTTCGAACCATATCTTATTTGTAATTTTTAGACTTGTAGATCGTCCTAGGAATATCTTTAAAGTTGGCTGAAAATTAGAATTTGTGACAGCTTTGACTAGTTTTAAGTGATTTGACCCTTTGACCATTAAAACATCTCCCTATTGACTTGTTGACCTCTCTTTAAGTGGTAATAGGAGATATATGTGTGGGGAGCTGAGAGAAGCCTCATTTCAGCCCATTCTTTTCATCCAAAACGTGCTTAGGAAGAGAGAGAGTGTGAGAGAGAGAGTAAGTGAGTTTTAGAGTGAGAAACCTCCATATTTTGAGCATCCGAAGTCCGATCGTCGATCCGTCTTCACCGTTACGAAGCTCTTGACTAGAGGATCATTCCCCATTGATTGCATGCTGATTTCCATGGTTTGATTTTTGTCAAGAGGTAAGTAACTATAATGTTTTGTTTGATTATGAGATGAATTGGAAGAGTAGAGCATGTAGGTGGTGTTAGTTGTTCATTATTGTGTTAAATCCATGGAAGAAACATGTGATTAGTTGCTCTAACTTATGTTATGATATATTCTATTATTGTTTGAGGTTGAAAATATAATTGAGAGAAGACATGATGATTTTTGGAAGCCAAATGCTTAGTTTTTGAAATAAGATTTGTCACAGTTTTAAGGCATGATGTTGAATTTTCTGGGAAAAATCCGTCCATGGGAATTGTTTGAATTTTGGATATGTTTTACATTAATATGTTTTGCAAAATTATGGAAATTTTCATAAATTTTAGAGTTCGGGAAGTACCTCGTTTAGGTTGCATATTATCGATACGCAGAACGGACTGTTGCTGGAAATTATGGTTTGTAGTTCAATCTTTATGTGGTTGCATGTTGATGAATACAAGTCCAAATGGACTGATTTAAAATGGTAAATTGTAATTTAGAATGTCTAGTTTGTGGGTATATAAGATTCATAATATTTGGTGAGATGTTAGTTATAATTTAGAACGAAAAACACATGAGTTTCGAGTTAGTTGCAGTCCCTGTTTTGGGCTATTTTCGTGAAAATTTTGGAACTAATCTACTATTGGGAATTTTTTGAATTTTGGATATGTTATTCTTATGTATGTTAGGTTGTTCTCTGTAAATTTTCATAAATTTTAGAGGTCAGGAAGTACCTCGTTTAGGTTGTGTTTTATCGCTGCGTTGAGTAAACTGTTGCTGGAAATTCTGGGTATTAGTTCGAACTTTAAGTGACTGATTCTTGATGATTATAAGTTCAAATGAGGTAATTCAAAGTGGTAAATTATAGTTCCAGATGTCTAGTTTCTAAATATGGAATAATTGTAATATTTCGATTTTTGTGAAATATTTTGTGAATTTAATAGAATTGCCGCGCAGTGCTGAAAAGTTATCATTTTTGTTAGTCTCCATGATTTAGAGACTTGTTGAGTTGTAAATGTTGTTTTTGTTAAATCTCAAGTACTAGTAACTTGCTGGGATTTTGTAAGTGACTACTCGCAATGAACTTGCGGGACTTATATGGTTGGTAACTCACTAAATTTGGAGTATCTCGATTAATATAGTTATTTAGGGACAATACTACGGTTCGTCCCGATGTTTCAAAAATGAGTAACGACTCTAGCTGAGTCGACATGAGGTAGTATATATTCATTGAACACTATAAGAATTATATACTAGTTGTGACTGACTCTGGCAGAGTCGCATAGAACGTATTAAACAAACGTCGAATCATGTAGTTAATTTATTAATGTGTAGAATTGACTCTACGGAGTGGATTAATGAGTAGTATAATTCACTACGGATTATTATTTAGTCTCCTACGATATTGGATGACGTATTGTGAAAGTGATTATTCGTAAGAATTTGACTTTAGTTAATTCAATCATACATGAAATGACATACCGTGATTATCGTTCCAATTCGGACGAAGTGACTTGTAATGAGTTGTGATATATATAGTACACGACGATAGTTTTATGTGATGGTTTATGCTATACATGAGATAAAATGTATTAAGTGATTATAGGATACTGTAGAGATCCTAAGTTGAGTTGCACAATAGGCCTACTTTGCCTATTGTCTTGTTTTGGTTATATGTTTAGTGATTATGGACATTGTGAGATGGTTCTAGTATGTGATAGGACAATCATCCTACTTTGATGATTGATTGTGTGTTTAATGTTTACTTTGTTGTAGGCTTATTGTGACCTACTTGAAACATTCGTATTGTTATTGAATGTTGTTGTTGTGGTATGCTCCCTACTTTGGAGTATGACCGTTTATTTTAAATGTCGAGTAAACATCTACTTGTGCATTTAGTTAAGTCCATGGCATTGTGTCGGCAGTGTATTGACGCTCGATTATTGTGGGAGCCGGGGCTACGTAATAGTTGAAGGTCAATACATCGGGCCTCGCCCTACCGTTGGCCACGGTAGGGGTATAGCGCCATGTGTTGTACGGATTAAACGCAAACTTGGTAAGCTATATCCGTGGTTGATTCTTGGGTTTTAGGGACCAAGATCACACGTCGACATGGATACAGAAAATGGTTCACACAGTTTCATGTTATTTCTTGTTTTTGGTTCGAGCACGTCAACAACGGCTTCGAATTCTTGATTTGGTTTATTGATCGAGCACGTCAACAGCGGCTTCGATATTTGGTATTATATAGGTTGGTTGGTTGGAACTATTAGTTTGGTCGGAGGTGTACCTCGACGCCGTATCCCTTTAAATGTGTTTACTTACCGCTCTTATGTGTTTCCTATATAAGCGAATGTTGGTCATGATTTCCAACTGGTATGGGACGGTTGGCGATCATTGAGCCTCTCATTAGTATAGGGTTGGTTGCCTTTATGTGCTCCTACATGTTTATTTTCCTGTTATATTGTCGTGCATAATACCATGCCATATAGTCGTATGTAGTAACTTGTCGTTTAATGATTAAGTTAAAATTATTACCAAGATTAGTGCATTTAGAGTCTTGGTTTACTGTTGCATTCATACTCATAGCATCCAATACATTATAGTATCTTACGGAGTCTTTTAGACTCACCCAACAACCTCCTCGATTGCGGTGTTAAGTTCCAAAGCCGAGTCTTGAAGCTTGGAGTTAGCAAGATGTATTTGTATTACCATTTTCTTCTTATTTCTTGCATTGTGAGATCGCGAAGTTCACTAAGTTATGTAAACTTAGTATATGGGTAGAAATAGTTGTAATCTTCCGATTTATATTTTTGGTGCCGACTAGTGTGGTCATGCCGGTTGTTGTACTATATTATTTTGGATTTCTGACTCGTGGTATTTTAGTATTATTGTTTCTCCGACTCGTGTATTTAGCCGTTGAGGTTTTAATTGTTGGGTTTATCTTTAGTGTTGTTCTCCGGCGTATGTTTTGGCCGTTGAGGTTTATTTAGTTGTAGTTGTTGTGTGAGTTTTTGAAACTCACATTTTATCTTGTATTCCGCTGCATTAGTTTTGGTTTTGAGCTTTTGTGACTCGCTCTTTTCGGTTGTTCTTGCTACTTTGGCGCACCGAGTTGGGGTTCAACATTGAACCCCGGACTCGGGTCGTCACAAAAATCGCCCGATTTAGACAACGAAAAAACCATTTTATCGTCATGATTTTGATCCAACTGAACCCTCTCAATCGCCTCATGATGGTCAAACTCTATAAGCAGCAAGAACTGATCAAGATGAGGAAGGGCATCTTTCATCAAAAGATTTGCATCAATCGGCCTAGGAGCATTCAGAAAAGCACCGCACCAATTGTCACACCAAAAAGAAATCTCCCCCTTCCCTACAATCCATTGGGCACACTGCTGGACAATTGGAAGCTGTTGCATCACTGCCTTCCATATGTGAGATGCCGAAATTGGGATGACAAAATTATTAATAGTACCATATTTACTACAAGTAAACCGAGCCCATAAACTCTTACCCTGAAGGGTGCTCCAAGCCAGCTTAGCATGCATTGAATCCATGACTTGACTTATAGATCGAATACCCAAACCACCTTCCGAGCAAGGGCGACAAACCTTATCCCAAGAAACCCAATGAGCTCTGTGCTCTCCCGCATTATCCCACAGAAAATTAGCCAAATGAGATTCAATACGTCTAATGATAGAGCTGGGAACTTTAATCGCTGCAAGAGAATAAATGGAAATGCTACTCAACACAGACTTAAGAAGAGTTATCTTCCCTCCAAGAGAAAGCAACTTCGCCTTCCAACCATCAATCTTTCGGACAATCTTATGCTCAAGATCTTCAAAATATCGTCTTTTGATTCTGCCTGTGAAAAGAGGTATCCCTAAATAACGCATAGGAAAGCTTTGATGGGAGCATCCAGACCACACACTAATCTGCGAAGCTTTCCGCCGAGAACATTTTGATGAGACAAAGAAACCACTCTTCTCCAGATTTATAAGCTGACCTGAAGCAGATTCATATAAAGTAATTACCTTCTTTAAAGACAGAATAGATTTCTTCGATGCATTGCAGAATAAGAGCATATCATCAGCATATAACAGATGGGAAATTACAATACCCCCGCGCCCATGAGAAAAAGGCCGAATCTGACCATCCGCTAAAGCTTTGTTGATGTTACGAGACAAGACTTCTTGAGCCAAAATAAAAAGCAGAGGAGACAAAGGATCCCCTTGCCGAACCCCTCGAGAAGACTTAAAAAAGCCAAAGGTCTCACCATTAACCCGCATAGAATACCAGATATTATCCGATAACCTATTTAGTAAATCGCAAAACCCTTCACTGAAACCAAAGCCTTCAAAGCAAGAAAAAAGAAGTCCCATTCCAAATGATCATAAGCTTTGGACATATCCAGCTTAAAAACCACATTACCTCCTCGAGCATTACTATTAATACGATGAACCATTTCATGAGCAAGGACAATATTTTCCTGGATGCTTCTACCCCTTACAAACCCAGCCTGTTCTGGAGAAATAATATTCGGAAGAAGACTCGCCAAACGATTAGCAAGAATTTTGGATAGAATCTTACTTGAAAAATTGCAAAGACTTATCGGTCGTAGATCACCGAGACCTGTTGGGTTGTCAACCTTAGGAATTAAAATTAGAGTAGTAGCTGTAATGCCTTTTGGATTTTACCCATAAAAAACTCACGAACCGCAGCGATAACATCTTCTTTAATCACATCCCAACACCCCTGATAAAACCAACCTGTAAATCCATCAGCCCCTGGAGCACTATCCGGATTTAAACCTTTGACTGCATCCCATATCTCGGCCTCCATAGGACTACACACAAGTCTATCATTATCACATGCCTGGACGCACGGGGTAATACCACTATAAACCGTCGCAGCAATATCATTACCAGACGAACTGAACAGGTTGCTAAAGTACTGAACAGCGATATCCCCAATCTGCGCAGAATCTGTGCACCAACTCCCATCCGGGTTCCTGATTTTAATAGCATTTCGACGGCTCTGATCATGGATACTAGCATGGAAAAAACTGCTGTTCCTCTCACCCTCTGTAAGCCACAACTGCCTTGATTTCTGTTGGAGTAACTCAGCATCACACTTCAATAACTGACAAAGATCCTGCTTCACATTCCGTAACTGAGCTGCCTTATCATCATCCCAACCTTGTTGTAAATCAAAATCAAGCCTAAGGATAACATCTTGATGGCTGCAATCTTCCTATGGACATGCCCAAAAACATTCCAATTCCAATGTTTCAATTCTCTCCGCAAAAGATGAAGCTTTTTGTGCAAGACATCGAACGCACCACCACTAACTGGCCTATGCCATTGCTCACGAACAAATTCCAGAAAATTGGGATGATCCAACCACATACGTTGAAAACGAAACAAACCTTTTGGCTTTGGGAAGATTGGAAATTCTAGAAGCAAAGGGGAATGATCTGACAGAAGCCTGCTTAAATGTTTCACCTGAAAACTTGGATTCAAAGCCTTATAGAAACCATTCACTAAGACCCTGTCCAAACGCTGCCATATTCTAGCATTACCTTCTTGATTATTACACCATGTATAAATACTGCCTTCAAAACCCGCATCATCCAAACCAGCCTGTTGTTGACAGTTCACAAAATCATCTATACTGCAATAGTCACAAGCTAGACCCCCTAACTTTTCTGAAGAATGAGCTATTACATTGAAATCACCCCCAACTATCCAAGGCTCACTGAATTGAGAGGACATACTCAGAATATCTCGCCATAGACCCTTTCTTTCTCCCCGGCAGCATTTTGCATACACAAAGGTAGCCATCACTGTTAAAGAATCCCCAAAAGCTATACGAACAGTAATTTGTTGATCCGAAGCCGAAACAAAAACCACCTCAATACCATCCTTCCACATCAGCCAAATATGATAGTTAACAGGATTTTGATGTAAACTATTATTAAACTTTAACTTTTTTGCAATTTTCTTTAAACTTTCCCCACTAATTTTTGGTTCCATAATAACACATAAACTAGTATTATGTTGTGACGAGAGAGTCTTAACATACTCTATAGTTTCTTTATTCGCGATACCTCTAGCATTCCAAAGCAAAACAGCCATAAGGAAACAACTTACAAGGATGAATCTTGAGCCTTTGTCATGGCCCTAGTGGTACGTTTATTTGCCTTCAACAGCTTAGCATCCAGCCTCTTTCGTATTCTGAAACTCTGGACGAACAGATTGATCATCATTATCACTGACAGATCGAGTACCTGTCCCGATCTTCGTATCACCAAAATCTCCATCCACAACTGAGTTTTCTTTCTTACCCCTTATAATATTCGGCAGCATTTCAGACTCCCAAATGTTATCCATTCCAGCAAGAGTTTCAAAAGGGTTGTTACACAAAATGCTCTCCTCAGAATTATCCTTATGCTTAAATTGATTAAAAGGGATATCATTCTCTGGCCCTATAGGAACAGCAGTACATGGCCCTCTAGGAGAAGTACCATTAAGCCCATGACCATCCTGCATTGGACATACCACATCCCCATCCGATCCATTCACCCCTTTCTTTGTGAGATCATCACAGACCTCTATAATCTCCACCCCTCCTGATGTATCCCCAGCCTTGAACTGCTCATTCATTGCAGTCATGCTAGGTACCTCAGTACCCAAAACCACCTTGGCAGTAATGTCTTCCTCTTTATCTTTTACAACCCTAGTACTGCCAACATCAATTACCTCAATGCCTTTGGCAACACCGTTTTCATCTTTTGTATTCGACCCCGATCCCTTTTCAGTGACCATACCTTTGGTACGAGGAACCCATTTATTGTTCGTATTGAGATTGACTACTTTTGAAACCCCCGGTGGATCCTCTATGCATGTTCCATCGTCAACCCGTATCGGGCCCTTGAAGCCTACCCTCTTCTTCCTATAGTCATCCGATACATGCCCTAACAAACCACAATTACCACAGTAAGCAATATTACCCTTAAATTCCAAAGATTGCCAAAAACCATGCTCCTTTGATGTACCAATCCATACCCTGGACGGTAGTGGTTTAGAAACATCAATCTCCAGACAAATACGAGCGTACATTGGATGTGATAGGGCCAATGTGCGATCATCCGCACGTAAAAACCTTCCTACAGCCTTACCAATCCGTTGAAGAGAAGAAGGATTAAAATAGGTTAAAGGGAGCTGATGCAACCGAACCCAAACTGCCACATAGGGACTATCTTTTTTGAAGGCAAAATTAGAAGACCATCGGAAAAGACGTTACATACACATATTAATCATTCTCGACTCCTTGGAAAGAGCCCGCACCATGTCTTCTTCTGATGCTAAATGGATCATGACATGCCTTGGATCAAGAAGGCCTACAACGACAGACCCTGTTAGTCTCCAAAACTTTGCAATATGTTCTTGAAGGACATGAATCTGCGGTCTCCCAACAGAAAACTTCATAATCAGAGTATATTCAAACTGTTTCTCCAGTAATTCTATTTCCACAGGGGAGAACAAACACCCGGGTTCATCCAAAATTGATATTGATGGGCGGGGCGCTAGTGATATTTGATGCAGAACTGAGGAGCAGTTAGCACCTATGTGTTGTGGTTTCTTGGTGACCGCAGCCGCATAAGAGATGGTGGGATTGGTGTCTACACCGACAGCATGTCCAGAAGGTTGAATCTCCGGAGTAGGAGTCTCCGTTACCATTGTATCCGGTGGCATTGCCGTACGAAAACCCTAGCCCTAGGGAAAACCCTAGCCCTAGCAGAACAATAATCTTTCTAAAGAATTAGAAGAAGCAAAAGTTGACATTGCTAAACTCAAAGCAACTGCTTCAGGACAAGCATCGCTATGACTGGTATAATTATTCCTGTCCTATATTTGAAAATTTCTTTACAAAACATTATAATTAAACTTCTTGTTTAATGAACAATGACTATCATTAATCTGTCATGTTTTATACTTAATTTGTTCATCTTGTTTGCATGAAATTTTAAACCACTGGTTTAAAGACATATCCCATAAAATACTCTATTCATTTGTCTTCAAACACAGTCACATTACAAGAGTTCCTACGTTGTACCTCCTTATCTGTAAACTCTATGTAATTTGTTAATACACTGACCCCTATGTAAGTCTATCTAGGACATGCTCACTTAATATAATAATCTCTTCAATATGTTATTACTAGAATCGGACATGGTCAGCTTCTATTGTATTCATAAGGTCATGGACTCAAGCAAATAGGAGGAGATTGTTGTAATTTATATAGATTTGCTTGTATCCATAACCCAAGTCTAAGCCAAGGTGACTAATGGGCCTGCGTGTCTGTTAGAGTGGCAACTTGTACTTAGACCTAGCTAGAATAGCTTAAGGTTGCTTATTGTAATTAGCCTAGCCTTCGGAAGATAGCTTGTAGTATCAGCCGTGTTCATATCAGCAGTCTTCTAGTCATCAGCCAAAGCCTGTATCAGCAGAGTCCATCAAGATATCGGACAAGTTTGCTTCAGCCATGCTTCATCAGCCAAGTTGAAGACCCCAAGAACGACCGATATAGAATTACCTGAGACATGCCTCAAGACATCAACAAAATCTTTTCATTGACTGTGACACAACGTTAACCTGCAAAACGCATTCAATGATCCTTTCTATTTTTAGGCATTCATCTCAGAAAAAGACATTCTTCCTGCAACCACAGTCTACCTATTTTTGGCAAAGTGACAGAATACAGTCTAAATCCTGCAGAACCACCTATCAGATCTCAACAGCAACATTAGAGCATTTAATACTCGTAAATTCAAATTATCCAACTGAAGAAGATCTCCAACGGCTACAAAGCTTCCTCTGAGTATATAAAGAAGACTCCATTGAAGCATTTAACATATACAGAGAACACTACACGAAGCTACAACTCTAAAATTTTCATCTTCTTCAAGCTAGCGCATTAAAAGCTAAAACGCCACATTTGTAAAACATTCTTTGAAGAGCTCCAATCTGTGACGATTAGTCTATACAGCTCTTCATTGATTGCTACCCCTTAGCATTCATAGCTCACGAGAATTATATCTTTATAGATATTAATTCTCCCGCAAACACTTGGTCAACTATTTTTGTACACAATCCATTAGAGATATATCTTGTAAAGATTCTAGTGGAAAACTTAGTACACATTTTTCAAATCCAAAGTTGACCACTTTGGTTGTGGACGTAGCACTTATTCATAAGTGTGAACCATATTAAATTCCGTGTCTATTTCTGTGTGCTTGTGATTTGCTATTCTTTGTTAATTTCCAGAATTCCAACGTTTTGATAACTGCTGATCTTGTCCTATCAAGATCAGCCATCCTCAACTTGTCCTATATTTCACCAACATTCCGCTACAAAATTCTTTTTAACTTAAGTGAAGAAATTCATTGAATCAATTTCAAAAATAGGACATAGGCTATTCAACCCCCCCCCCCTTTAGCCTATATCGAGCACCTTGAGACCTAACAATGTGGCCAATGGTTCTTTATCTATGGAATTTGATGGGCAAGTCATGGATTTCAACATCTTTGACTCTATGAAATACCCAAAGGATGTTCATTCCCTATGTTTCATGGATGTGATTGAGCCGGTGGTGGAGGATGTGTTCGAGGTGAGTGGTACGAATGATGATATGAACTTTGCTGAGATGGACTTTGAAATTTTCGAGAGTTTGAAGGAAGCGGTGATGAGTCTTTCGGGTGGTGCTCCGGTTTATGGTAAGGTGCATTTGGAGATTCCACCAGGGAAGCCATTTCCGTCTATTGAGAAGGCACCCGAGCTCGAATTGAAGACCCTACCGGAGGGCTTAAAGTATGTGTATTTGGGAGAAAATGAGACATTACCGGTAGTGATCTCGAGCAAGTTGAGTGCAGCTCAAGAGGAAAAATTGGTAGGGGCGATTCGGGCTAGGAAGGAGGCTATTGGGTGGACTATTGCCGATCTTAAGGGCATAAGTCCATCCTTGTGTACACATAAGATAGTTCTGGAGGATGATCCTAAGCCGGTAAAGTAACCCCAAAGGAGAATGAATCCGCCGAGGATGGAGGTGGTAAAGAAGAAGGTGTTGAAGCTGTTGCAAATGGGGATTATCTATCCCATATCCGACAGCAAGTGGGTTAGCCCCACGCAGTGTGTACCAAAGCGAGGCGGGATCACCGTCTCAATAAATCACAAAGGTGAGTTGGTGCCCATCTGGGAGCAAACGGGTTGGCGCGTGTGCATTGATCTTCGGCGTCTAAATGAGGTAACACGTAAGGATCATTTCCCCTTCCCTTTCATTGATCAAATTCTAGAAAGGGTAGCCGGAAGGGCGTATTACTGTTTTCTCGATGGTTACTCCGGGTATTTTCAAATACCTATTACCCCGGAAGACCAAGAGAAAACTACTTTTACATGCCCCTTAGGCACCTTTGCTTATCGGAGGATGCCTTTTGGTCTATGTAATGCACCCGCGACCTTTCAAAGGTGCATGATGAGCATCTTCTCCGACTTTGTTGAGGATTTTATGGAAGTCTTCATGGACGATTTCACTGTTCATGGAGACTCATTTGACCAATGCCTTGCTCACTTAGCTCTTGTTTTAAACCGTTGCATTGAAACTAATTTGTTCTTGAATTATGAAAAGTGTCATTTTATGGTCGAGCAAGGCATTGTATTAGGTCATGTTGTATCTAAGAAAGGTATAGAGGTCGATAGGGCTAAAATTGATGTTATTTCTTCCTTCCCCTATCCCACTAATGTTCGTGAGGTCCAGTCATTCCTCGGTCGTGCGGGGTTTTACCGGCGCTTCATAAAAGACTTTTCCAAAATCGCATCTCCCCTATGCACTTTGTTACAAAAAGAGGTAGATTTTAATTTTGATGAGAGGTGTAAGGAGTCCTTTGATGAGTTGAAGTCTAGGTTGACCACCACCCCCATAATCCAAGCACCCGATTGGTCTCGCCCCTTCGAGATCATGTGTGATGCTAGTGATTATGCGGTAGGGGCTGTTTTGGGTCAAAAGGTGGATAGGGCGTCCCATGTCATTTACTATGCTTCTATGACCCTTAATGATGCCCAAAGGAATTATACCACAACCGAGAAGGAGATGTTGGCGGTTGTGTTTGCTCTTGAGAAGTTTAGGTCTTATCTTTTAGGCACCAAAGTCATTGTTTACACCGACCATGATGCTCTTAAGTATCTAATGACCAAGAAAGAGGCGAAACCTAGACTTATTAGGTGGATCCTTTTATTGAGTGAATTTGATATTGAGGTGAAGGATAAGAAAGGGGCCGAGAATCTTGTGGCCGACCATTTGAGTCGCCTTGTGCTTAAAGAGGATGAGAACTCTAATCACTTTGCTATTCGAGGTGAGTTTCCCGATGAGTCTCTTTGGATGATTCAATCATCCGCACCATGGTATGCAGATTTGGTAAATTTTCTTGTGTCTCAAAAGTTCCCTCCGGGACTTACTAAATCTCAAAAGGACAGAATCCGGAGTGATGCAAAATATCATGTGTAGGATGAGCCTTATTTGTGGAGGCATTGTGCGGACCAAGTGATCCGTAAGTGTGTAGCTGATAGTGAGATTCCTTCCATCCTTCGATTTTGTCATGAGCATGCATGCGGTGGTCATTTCGGTGCTAGAAACACGGTGAGGAAAGTGCTTGAGAGTGGTTTTTATTGGCCTACTTTATTCCGTGATGCCTATAATTCTTGTAAATCTTGTGATAGGTGTCAAAGGGTTGGTAACATTGGTTGACCTGATGAGATGCCACAAAATTTTATCTTAAATTGTGAGATTTTTGATGTATGGGGAATTGACTTTATGGGTCCTTTTCTCAATTCATTCGGCTTTTTGTACATCTTGTTAGTGGTTGACTATGTTTCCAAGTGGGTTGAAGCAATCCCCACGCGCACCGATGATTCACAGGTAGTGGCCAATTTTCTTAGGTCTAACATCGTGTGTAGGTTTGGTATGCCTAGGGCCATTATTAGTGATAGGGGGACACATTTTTGTAATAGGACAGTCGAAGCTTTGGTTAAGAAATATCATATTACTCATAAGATTTCGACCGCCTATCATCCCAAACTAATGGCCAAGTGGAGGTGTCTAACCGGGAGATCAAATCCATTCTTGAGAAAACTGTGAATCCATCTAGGAAGGATTGGAGTCTTAGGCTTGATGATGCTTTGTGGGCCTACCGGACAGCTTACAAGACACCTATCGGTATGTCCTCATATCGGTTAGTGTTTGGGAAGCCATGTCATTTACTGGTGGAGTTGGAACATAGAGCATTTTGGGCCATTAAGAAATTTAATATGAACATAGATGGGTCCGCTGAGGAGAGAAAATTGCAATTAAATGAGTTGGATGAGATAAGGAGAGAAGCTTACGAGAACAACCAACTCTTTAAGGAGCGGGCAAAGGCTTGGCATGATAAAATGATCATTAGGAAGGACTTTAAGGTTGGCCAAAAAGTTCTCCTATTTGATTCCCGTCACCGGCTGTTTCCCGGAAAACTAAGGTCTCGGTGGACCGGACCTTTTGTGGTGAGGGAGGTATATCCGCATGGTGCGGTTGAGATTGGTAGTCTCTCCGGAGACAAAGTTTTTAAGGTCAATGGTCAACGCCTAAAATTGTATCACGATGGCGCGGTAATAAATGAGGATGTGGAGGTAAATTATCTCCAAAATCCTAATTATGTTTAGACCTTCTTTCTGAGTCTTGTCAAAGACTTAAAATTTGATGCTTTGCTGAGGGCTTTCCCCGCATTTGGTCTAGCTAAAGACGGTAAAGAAGGGCGGCTAACCGGGAGGTAACCCGGGATTTAATCATTCATTCTTAGTTTTTATTTTTGGTTTTTCTTTCATTTAGCTTTAAATTGTTGTATTTTATTATGAATCGGTGCTACTAAAGGTATGTGTGTTGTGGTGTTGTGCAGGGAGTAGCAAAAAAAAAAAAAAAAAAAAAAGCACGGGACGACTCGTCCCCAAGTCAACCAACTATTCCCCAATGGGAGGACGAGTGTTTCAGAAGCATAAAGCAGGGGGACGACTCGTGCCAATAGGGATGACTCGTCCTTTGGGGCGTGAGCAGTCCAGAAAAGAAAAAATAATAATAATAATTTTTAAACCTTCCCCCTCGTCGTCTCTCCCTAAATCCCTTCCCTTTCACTTTTTCTTTCTTCTTTCCTGTTCGGTCGAAACCTAACGGTTTATATAATATCCGCAAGCGCACGAGCTATTGCAATATAGCGGGTGCAAGTACGGGTCGATCCCACAGAGACAGGGTTTACTTTGGGATTATTTTTGTCTTTATTAAAATTATAGAAGAGATTGGGGGAGATAAAGATTTATTTTGGAAAGAGAAAGAAACATATACAGCAAATACTTTAAATAAAACTTTATATAACGAAGCATTCTCGGGATTGGAAATCATATACATAATTTGTTCATCAAATAGTCATTGTCTTAGGAAATAAAGGTTTTCATAAAAATCAAGGATGGTATGTTAGGCTTACACTACTTCGGGTTAAGACAGTAGCGTTTGTATTCTTCACTAATTATATCCTAACTGTTTGAGATTTCCGTTTATGGTACTCCTGCCCTGTCACAAACGGGCATTCCGGCTTATCTCTAGCTGACCATAATTAGTAAGAATCCATTAAGAACGAGAGTCAACTTACTTTCCATTAAAGGAACATCCCTAGGCCGTTGAACTACTTTCGTGATCAATGGAACCCAGTTTCTTTATATGGTTCCGTCAATCGAGATTCTCCGCTAGGTCCTTCTCTCAGTTGACTGAATCATACAAGTTGGACGTCTCGAAAATGTAAATCATTTAGACATTGATATAAAGAAATTGTTTAGATGAAGATAGAGGACAAGACCTTCATATTTTAAGATGATGAACGGTTTATGCTTTGAGTTTCCAACCCCAAGAACAAGGGGGATTACTTACTAGCCATGTAAAATAGATAAGCAATAATATAAAGGATAGAGTAAGAGAGACTTATGATGAAATGAGAGATGAATGGCTGGAATAATGCTTCACTTTTATTGCTTCTTTCCCAAAGGAATCTTCAAGGACAAATATAAACTTCAATCTTCAAAGATCTTTGGAAATCAATGTAATAAGTACTTGTATCTAATTTCTAACAATTTCTGATGAAAATTCTATGAAAATTCCGTATGTAAGAGTGAGTAAAATGGGTCTTTTTATAATAGGGAGGAAACTCTTCAAGAAGGTGCCTTCAAAAGGTGCCTTTTAATTCTGCAGACACGACTTGCACGGCCGTGTCAAGGGTCTTGCACGGCCGTGTCCCCTTGGCGCCAGTTTTGAATTTGAATTTGGACATCATGCACGGCCGCTCCACTTCTTGCTGCACGGCCGCTCCGAGGGTAACATGGCCAGGCAACTTCCAAGGCACGGCCACTCTGCATTTTGGGGCCAAAAAATGGCCTGTCATGGCCTAAGTGCACGGCCGCTCCTCTTCTGGCTGCACGGCCGCTCTGGCTGGATTTTGGTTTTGTGTGTTTGATTTGCTTGTTGCTCTTTCATGCCTTTGCACCAAGATGTCCAAGCATCCTTTTTTATTATAATAGACTCCAAAAATCTGTCTAAAATGTATAATGTATACCAAAAAGCGTAAAATCCAATATATATGAAAAAGGAACTAAAATAGACTAAAATGAGATAAAAATGATAATTAAACTAAGGAATTAGATATGAAAACTTAGGATAAATGACTATATAATAGTCACTTATCAAACTCCCCCACACTAAGCTCTTGCTTGTCCCCAAGCAAGTTTAGGATGAAAACATGGAGAGGGAGAAAAGAAGAGAAAATAAAACAAGAATGATCCCTAAGAAATATAGTAGCAAGCCCTAATTGCCTTTTGGATATTGCCTTTATCTTTCTAATCATATTTTATATACCTTTAAAAATTATTAGAAAGAAGCATTTTGGGAATATTTTAAAGAAATAATTTTCAAGACAATAACCTAATATAGCATATATAGAATTTGATCAAGTAAAGCATGCTAGAAGGATAAATCTTGGATCAATTACTTGGTAAAAGAGAAGCTTTCACTCTTTAGAGTGATTTTTGAGAAAATGACTTCATTGCTTAAAATGCACAAATAAAAGTATGAACACTTATTCACAAACTAGAAGCTTTCATAAAATTGGATTGCATTTTTTTGAACCACAAAGGCGAAAAAATGGGTGATGATAGTGGAAAAATCTTATCAAGGCTTCAACAATTTTATCTTATTTTTGCACGTGTTAAATTTTTGCAAAAGACCTTAGTAATTTTCGATCCTTTCAAGTAGGAGACATTGTGGCTGCGAACCCCATGTTCCTAATACTTAGATCAAGAATACTTTGGACATTACTTCCATTTGGCAAGGAAGTATCGTCGCAGCGAACGCCGTGCCCCGAGTTACTTAGGAAGTAATAGGTTTCTTTTTGCTTTTAAGATTTGGTGAACAAGTCACTCTTTTAGCCAATAAGATAAAATTGCCTAGTCTTGATTTGATTAGTGGAAATGGAAAGATGGAATTTTTATGAAGGGGTGTGATTCAAAAGAAGCAAAAACAATGTGAATGATTCTAATAAGGGAATAAATGTCAAAAGTATTTGAATTGTACATTTATAGAAATGATTTCAAAATTTTTCATAAAAACAACCAAGTGTTTTAAAGATGATCAATAAAGATTTAATCTAATCAAATGCATTTTCTTGACAAAACCCTATATTTTGCTACATTAACTTATGAGGCTTTTAACTTATTTCCTAGAAATATCCCTATATTTTTCTTCTTATTAATTTCTAAGTTTATAGAAAATATGATAGGAAAGACAAAGGCATTATTCTTGGGCAAATGGCAAGCATAAGGAATAATAATATGGATCATCATAGGGATTATATATATATATATATATATATATATATATATACTATACATGCATAAAAAGAAATGAGAATGCAACTAAAAAAAGAAAAAATTACACTAGAAAGCATGTAAATCTAAACTAAGAAGCATGAAAATTTAAACTAGAAAGCAAGTAGAATAAAGAAAGATAGATATACCCCCCCCCCACACTTGAAATGAACATTGTCCTCAATGTTTCAAAGAACAATGTCAAAATCGGGAGGGTAAAGAGAAAAACTTAAAAAGACTTACGGAAATGATGGTAGTTGCAGAAAGTCGTCCCAATTGTTGACCCATAGTTGTAGATCGTGTTTACTTGCCTTTGAATCGTATTCACACGATCTTGGATGTCATTCCGGAAGTGAAGAAATTCTTGGTTGAAAGTGTCGAACCGAGTGATTATTTGGTTATTTTGAAGCTCGATTCGATCAAACCTGTCATTGAAATCCGGTGGCAATTGGGTTGGGTCGGGGTGGTGTTGTTCTCTTTCTTCTTCTTCTCCTTCTTGGTTTGCTTGGCTTGATTGGCCTTCCCCTTGGTTCATAGAATTGGGAAAGGTCCATGTTTGAACTTGATAAGTTCGGGCAACGGGGAGGATGGTGCTAGGCAAAACAATGTAGGGCGTTTTCCCGGGCCCTACCAACCAATTGTACTCCCCATGGCCTCTATCCGAGATCATTTGCATCGTTCGTAGGGTTGGAATATCCAACTTTGTTGAACCCGAAACTGCAATCTCATCATTGGGAATCACCCGCTGAAAATGCTTAGCAAACAAGGTTATAATACCACCAATATGAATCTCCCCATTGAAGGTTGGGGAGACAATGTCACTGAACAACTCAATCAAGAAATGGCTCAAATTAACCCTCCTATGAGCCCTCACCAAAGACCATAACAAAAATAGCTCCTTCTTGTTTACCGCACCCTTGTCTTCTCTTGCGAAAACTGTACATGCATAGAACCTATGCATAAGTCGAAGAACGGGATGGATGATAGATGAGGCTTTTGCGGTTCTTGACTTGAAGGACGGGATTCCGGTAATTTGTTCCCAAAACACATTCTCCCTAAACTCGATGGGAAGATCGGTTTCATAATTCGTGTAGGCTGGCCATCCCAAAATTCTGTTGATGTCGAAAGAAGTGAGGTGAAACTCCTCACCACCAAGCCGAAAATGCAAGTGGATTAACTGATATGGCTCTCCCGTATCACCACAAATTTCTGTCGAAAACTCCTTCCTCATGGTGCACAAAATTCCAACGTGATCCTTTCATAAGTTTTCTCATGCAATTCGAGAAAACCGCCACAACCAATTCCGGTATGAAACCTTCTCACATTTGAATAAATATCTAAAGCTTTGAGGGTTGGAATATCTGTAAATTGTGTAGGCCTTATCCTTTTTTGACGAAGGGCGGTAAACCTAGCCACTTCGGAAGGCTCTCTAAACTCAATACCCAAATCTTTGAGTGTTGGGTTCAGATTAGGAGTAGAAGATGATTCCTTTCGGGACCTCTTTGAAACCCTATCAGTAGCTTTTCCCTTTCCCTTTCTTCCTTCCATGATAAGTTTATAAGGAAAATGCTCAAAACCCAGCTAGAGTAAATAGAAAGTAGATTACTCGGAGAAACTGATGTTGAAAGGCTCGAAATTCTTGTTGCACAGCCACAAGATGTCCAAAAGCTTCCTTCTTGTTCTCCGATTCCAAGGAAATCTCTTCAACTTTTGAAATGGGTGAAGGGGTTTTTGGATTTTTGGAATTGGGGGTTTTAGGAGGGTTTTGGAATGATTTTGATGGTGGATAGGTGTTTGGATGATGGATTTGTGGAGGATTAAGGTTGAATTTGTGGGTTTAAGTGGAGGATATGGGGGTATTTAAGGTGTATGGGGCGGAGGTATAGAGAGTGTGATGAAGAAGATGAAGTGAATGAGGGAGGAGAGGGAGAGAGACGCTTCTTTTGACTGGAACGACGCAACTCCTCAGGCATTTTGCACGGCCGTGTCAAGGGATTTGCACGGTCGCTCCCCCTTGCTGAGTTAACTCATCCTGACTCGATATGAACTGCACGGCCGCTCCATGTCATAGAGCACGGCCATGCGAACCACTGTTCATCATTTTACTTTTTTTTTTCTCTTATTTTTTGTATACCTATAAAACCAAGTTAGCACAAGATAATAATAATGATAAAAATAAAATAAAGTATTATAAAATAAAATAAAATAAATAAATAAAAAGTATTCCATCGGTTACCATTCCGATGATGCTTGTTTTAGGTCCTTAGCTCGACCCCTTTTTGGTAGTAGGAGATGTGTGATATTTCGATGGCCTTTTGTCATTGACAATTTTCCAGTGCATTCCTTCCAGAGTAATCAATATTTTCTGCGGTAGACATTTTTTCCATCCCGACTTCTTTGGTAAAACAAGTGACCTATAGTCTTTGCACTTTTGAAAATTCGAAGTGATCTTCTTCTTTGTTCTCTTTGATTTTTTCACTGCATTGTTAGTTTCGGGACAAGCAGAAATATCTATTGCATCAATATTGTTATTGCAAATCAAAGGTTCATCATTTACGGGATTATTTTCTATTTCTTCCTCTGATTGTGATTCCTCACCCATCTCATATTCTTCACTTGGGGTGTAGGTTTCTAAGTAGGGATCCTCGAGATCTGATCTATTCATATTAAATTTGACTTTTTCTTTCCCTATATTTAGGGAAAAGGTGCCATTTTTTACATCTATAATTGCCCCCGCAGTGGCAAGAAATGGCCTTCCTAGAATGACGGGAATTTGGTGATCTTCCGCCATATCAAGGATCACAAAGTCGACAGGGATGATCAAATTCTCTACTCGACATGGATGTTTTCCATAATACCAACGGGGTTTTGAACGGAACGGTCTGCCAATTGGAGAGTTATAGTAGTGGGTTTGAGTTCCCCTATACCAAGTCTCCCACTTACCGATAATGGCATCAAACTTACGCTAGCTCCTAAGTCAAGCACAGCGTTATCGATATTAATTCTGCCAACACAACAAGGAATAGTAAATGTACCCGGATCCTTTAATTTTGGAGGATTTTTATTTTGCAAGACAGCGCTCACTTCCTCCGCCAATATAACATTTTCATATTCTTCTAGCCTTTCTTTCTCAAAAATTAATTTCTTTAAAGGTTTAACAGATAAAGGCATATCTTCAAGTTTTTTGAAATATGGAATGTTGACATTAATGGCATCTAGGTTCTTAAGAAGTTCATCATAATCCTTGTCTTCTTTACTAGGGGGTTCCGTCCCTGAATTAGTCTCAATCATCGGTGGGATTGGACTATAATCAATATCTCTAGGACATTCATTTAGCATTTCTTGCTCGTCCCTAGTTTTTACCACGTTCACATGCTCATTTGGCCTTTGAGGTTGACCGGGAAGACTCCCTTGTGGCCTACTCGTTGGGATAGCCTGTTGAGTTTCTAGCATCTTATTATGCGCCGCTAAGTTATCAAACCTAGCATTTAAAAGTTTAAAACATTCCCTAAATTCATTATTGATCTTTTCTTGAGAATTTTTATTTTCAACCACAAAATCCATTAAAAGATCCAATTTTGATTTAGGGGGGAAGGTATTTGCATTGTTATTGAAATTCTTAGGTGCAAATCTCAGAGGTTGTGTAGATGGTTGCGGGTTTAGGACGTTGTTATTCTTATAGGAGAAGTTGGGGTGATTCCTCCATTCAGGATTGTATGTATTAGAATACATCCCCCCCTTCTGTCCAAAAGAATTTACAAAGTTCACTTGATCATTAGAACTAATGTCAAGTAACTCGCAACTATCCGTACTATGTGAGTTAGACCCACATAGTTCACATAAAACATTTACATTTGCCACGGGATTGACATTAAGATTTTCAAATTTTTTCAAAAGCATGTCAACCTTAGAAGAGTAACTGCATCAACATTATATTTACCGGGCGTACCTTGTTGTTGCTCCCTCTCATTTGACCATTGGTAATGGTTCAATGCAATATTTTCAATAAGGTCATATGCCTCATCGACTCCTTTGTTCATCAATGCTCCTCCTGCAGCGGCATCAATGGTCTTTCTTGTCTTGAATATGAGACCGTTGTAGAAGGTGTGAACAATCAACCACTTTTCGAGCCCGTGGTGGGGGCACATTCTGAGAAGTTCCTTGAACCGCTCCCATGCATCATACAAAGTTTCACTATCTGTTTGATAGAAGTTAGTGATCTTTGTGCGGATTTGGGCTGTTTTGCTTGGTGGGAAAAAACGCCCAAGGAATACTTCTTGAATTTGGTCCCATGTTGTCAATGAATTTTGGGGGACCGAATTTAACCATTGCTTCGCCTTATCCTTAAGAGAGAAAGGAAAAAGGCGCATCTGAATTGCTTCCGGGGTAACATTCTGAATACGTGTGGTATCACAATATTCCAAGAATGTTTGGATGTGGAGATGAGGATCTTCGAAAGCAGTGCCGCTATATTGGTTATTCATAACCATATGCAAAAGTTACGGCTTTATCTCAAAGTGTGCCGCTCCGGCATTTGGCACAACTATAGGGGATCTAGTTCCCGGGGTACTTGGATTCACAAAGTCCCGTAGGGTCCTAGCTGGTGTTTGTGGCTCTCCTTCCGCCATATGCTTGCTTAGTGTCTCTTTGAATTTTCTTAATCTTTCGTGAAAACTTCGTTCGGGTTCTGGATCAAAATTGTCAAAAAACGTCCGAGCCCGTTTCATACACTATAAGAAGAATACTCAAAAAGAGATTAAACGTAACAATTTATTGGAAGTAAAGACAAAACAATATGAAAACAAAATAAAACAAAAAATTTATGTAGTAAAGACAAAAACTAAAAGTAAACCGTTGTCCCCTGCAACGGCGCCAAAAAACTTGTTCGGTCGAAACCTAACGGTTTATTTAATATCTGCAAGCGCACGGGCTATTGCAATATAGCGGGTGCAAGTACGAGTCGATCCCACAGAGACAGGGTTTACTTTGGGATTATTTTTGTCTTTATTAAAATTATAGAAGAGATTGGGGGAGATAAAGATTTGTTTTGGAAAGAGAAAGAAACATATACAGCAAATATTTTAAATAAAACTTTATATAACGAAGCATTCTCGGGATTGGAAATCATATACATAATTTGTTCATCAAATAGTCATTGTCTTAGGAAATAAAGGTTTTCATAAAAATCAAGGTTGGTATGTTAGGCTTACACTACTTCGGGTTATGACAGTAGCGTTTGTATTCTTCACTAATTATGTCCTAACTGTTTGAGATTTCCGTTTATGGTACTCCCGCCCTGTCACAAACGGGCATTCCGGCTTATCTCTAGCTGACCATAACTAGTAAGAATCCATTAAGAACGAGAGTCAACATACTTTCCATTAAAGGAACATCCCTAGGCCGTTGAACTACTTTCGTGATCAATGGAACCCAGTTTCTTTATATGGTTCCGTCAATCGAGATTCTCCGCTAGGTCCTTCTCTCAGTTGATTGAATCATACAAGTTGGACGTCTCCAAAATGTAAGTCATTTAGAGATTGATATAAAGAAATTGTTTAGATGAAGATAGAGGACAAGACCTTCATATTTTAAGATGATGAACGGTTTATGCTTTGAGTTTCCAACCCCAAGAACAAGGGGGATTACTCACTAGCCATGTAAAATAGATAAGCAATAATATAAAGGATAGAGTAAGAGAGACTTATGATGAAATGAGAGATGAATGGCTGGAATAATGCTTCACTTTTATTGCTTCTTTCCCAAAGGAATCTTCAAGGACAAATATAAACTTCAATCTTCAAAGATCTTTGGAAATCAATGTAATAAGTACTTGTATCTAATTTCTAACAATTTCTGATGAAAATTCTATGAAAATTCCGTATGTAAGACTGAGTACAATGGGTCATTTTATAATAGGGAGGAAACTCTTCAAGAAGGTGCCTTCAAAAGGTGCCTTTTAATTCTGCAGACACGACTTGCACGGCCGTGTCAAGGGTCTTGCACGGCCGTGTCCCCTTGGCGCCAGTTTTGAATTTGAATTTGGACATCATGCACGGCCGCTCCACTTCTTGTTGCACGGCCGCTCCGAGGGTAACACGGCCAGGCAACTTCCAAGGCACGGCCACTCTGCATTTTAGGGCCAAAAAATGGCCTGTCATGGCCTAAGTGCACGGCCGCTCCTCTTTTGGCTGCACGGCCACTCTGGCTGGATTTTGGTTTTGTGTGTTTGATTTGCTTGTTGCTCTTTCATGCCTTTGCACCAAGATGTCCAAGCATCCTTTTTGATTATAATAGACTCCAAAAATCTGTCTAAAATGTATAATGTATACCAAAAAGCGTAAAATCCAATATATATGAAAAAGGAACTAAAATAGACTAAAATGAGATAAAAAATGATAATTAAACTAAGGAATTAGATATGAAAACTTAGGATAAATGACTATATAATAGTCACTTATCATTTCCCCCTCTACAAACCCACTTTCTCTCCTTCCCAACTTCCATAGCCACCCTCACAAACCCTCTCAAACCACCTTCTTCCTCCCATCTTCACCCTTTCACCATTAAAACTCCATAGCCTTGTCTATACCTGAGTTCCCTAACCCACCAAAATTCCATCCAACTCTCTTTATTTCTTCAAAATTCAACCCCTAATCTACCTTCCCAGCACGAATTCGATCTCCATCTTCAATTTTCAACTTTCAATTTGGCCTATTTGTTGACAAATTGCAAAACCTAGAAAGTCAAAATGGAAGTTGTTGGTCAAAATTCGTGGGAGGCTACTTTTGGATGGTTCAAAGAGGATTGTGACTGCATTGGGAGTTTTAGTAAGGTAAAAATTTTCATCACTTTCTCTCTTGTGCATTCAATATTTGGGTTGTATTGAAATTGTAGTGTGGTGGTTCGGTTGGGAATTGGAAGGAGAATTCTTTTGTGGTGGTGTGTATATTGTTTACTTTGTGATTGTTGTGTGGAGGATTGGTAGTGGTTTTTGTGGTGATAATTATGCCTCCTAAGGAGAGAGACGGAAGTAGCAACAAGAGGGTTAAAAAGAATCCAAACCTCGTAGTCCCAAATGATCCCACTCCCCCTAACGCATCGTTGCCTTTTATGGGTTTAACCCAATTGACCGCCACCCAAAAGAAAAAGTGGAGGAATTTGGAGGGCAGAAAATTTCAAACTACAACTTTCCTTCATATGCCGATTTTACGGGATTTGGGTTTAGACGCATTGGTAACGGATTTGATGGCACATGCTGGGTTAGGAAACTTCCTTGGGAAGAGGGCCGATACTTATTTGAGATATACCCTAGAGTTCTTATCAACTTTGGAGGTATTTAAGGGGGCACAAGAAAATTCCATTCGATTTAATTTGGATGATGAAACCTATAGAGTGACCTTTGATGAGTTGAGGGAGGTTTTTAGAGTTGATCAGCCTAGGGGAAATTGGATGGAAGTTGATGGGGCTGGGTGTTTCTTCTTTTCGGAGCTCACGGGATTACCATGTAAGAAGCAATACCTTAGGGCTTCTTCTCTATCTCACCCTGCTTGGAAGTTATTTTACAGAGGGCTATCGATGAAATGGTTGGCAAATGGAGAGCCAGCTCAGCTGAATGTGGCGATGATGAATCTTTTGAGAACGGGTTTGAGGAGTGTTCAGGTGATCCCGGATTGGATTGAGATATTCTTTAGTAGATGTGAGGCGTTCGCTTTGACCAAAAAGGGAAACATATCGGTAGGGGGGATGATCACTTTGTTAGCGGAAGCTTGTTTAGAGGAGCTAAATCCCGAGGCAATGAAGTTGACGGGGGGCATTGGTATTTACGCTAGGGACTGGCTAGTGCAGTATGATAAATTCGTGAGGGACCCGAGGGCTGGGGACAATAGATCTTTGTTGTTTGAATATGGTAATCCCAAAAGAACTATCTCTTACTCGGTGGGGGCCACTTTTTCGAATGGTGCACAGGCCAGGCATTGGCATATGCCAGGTATTGAGGATGTTTTGGAGCCGGTCGATGAGGAGGAAGGTGAAAAGCAAAACCAGGGTGATCAGGGTGGTGAGCTAAATCAGAATCAGCAGGGTTCTTTGGATCAGTGGGCCCAGATGAAGGCATTCTTAGAAGAACAGGAGAGGCAGAGAATTGTGCGTGAGTAGAACCGTCACGCTTACGAGGATCGGGAGAGTGCGGAGGACAGAGATCGCATGGAGGCCATGGAGGATAGCATAGCTTTCTTGGATCAGCGGATAACACAACAAGAGCTGTGGATGCAGCGGACTGATCCACGATTTTGGGAGCCAGTACCAGAGGCATTTATTGAGGAGCAGCGTGCCAGGAGAGCTGCCTGGAGGGAGAGACAGACTGCTCGGCAGGCCCAGTTTGGTGGGGCCTCTAGTTCACATCAGTGATGGTATCTCCCTATCTTTTTCTTTTACGTTTTTATCGCCCTTAATCTTTATTTCACACACATTGAGGACATTGTGCGGTTTAAGCGTGGGGGGGGGATTTTTTCTATCTGTACATAGTAGTTTCTTATTAAAAAAAATGAAAAAAAAAAATCTGAGTGGCTAAGTGAAAACCCGAAAGGGCACTTAGGTAAAAGGTGAGGATTGAGAATTTTTTGTCATTTGTAATCACCGGCATTGGTTGACATAAGGGAGGTTTGGAGTGAAGGGTAGGTATAATCTTCGAGTTGGAGGTTTGATTTAGAGTAGATAGGTTAGAAACCCTCGTCATTTTTAGGAGTTATAAGGGGAGTAGGTGTTCTATACGAGGTAGTCATGGTGCGGGACCTCTGCCCAAGCAAGACTTTTATTCGAGGGTGTATGTAGTGTGAGCTAAGCATGGGGGAAACTTAGGACATATTTAGTTCCCCTTGGCTTTTGTTTGTGTGGACCTTAGTTTGGATATCGTTTTAGTTTGGGAGTTGGTATCAAATTAAGGTCATTATTTTCATTGTTTATATTTTGGTGTTATAAGGAGACGGAGTTTTTATTACTCCGAGGGTTTTTAATTGTCATTGACTTGTGTTGGCGGATTAGAGGAGACTAGGAATCATTTACCTTTCATGCATCTGTTTTAGACCGGTGTTAGATTGGAGTTTAGGATATTACTCAGGGACGAGTAATGGTATAAGCGTGGGGGTATTTGATAGGAGGGATTAATAATCTATTTCCTATGTTTTTCGTCCTTATTATTCTTTATTTCCATGTATTTAGTATAGGTTTGATGTATTTTGAGTGAATTATGTTTTGTGAGGATTATGAGAGAATCAATGTAATTCAAGAGAAATTTAGAGAGTTTATTGTGTAATCGTTTTTGGTTCTCAAAGAAGCTCAAGATCATCATTTCTACATCAATGGAAGTCAACAAAGTCAAGACAAAGACAACCAAAGAAGACCCGAAGCGAGCCAAAGAGTCATGAGGAAAATGAAGAATTCTGAGATTTTAGGCTTCGGGACGAGTCGTCCCCAATTTGCCTAACTATTCCCCATCAAAGGGACGACTGAATCAAGATTTCAGGGACGAGTCGTCCTGTATGGCATGACTCGTGACCGCGAATTGGAGGAGAAGGCACGACTCGTGCCTGTGAGGACGAGTCGTGCTCCAGGCGACTTATGACGTCAGCGACGAGTTTTGAACCAGATTTTGTTGTTTTTAATTAATTTATTTTTCCTTTTTGAACTAGGTTTTGAGGGAGGGAGTATAAATACTACCTCTTGTCATTATTTTAGGGTTATCATCTCTTCTCACTAGTTTTCCTAACAACAAAATTGAAGTTTCAATTTCATGGAGGGCTAATTCCCTATTGCTTTGGATTGTAAAGCTTGAACCGTTTTGGATATCAATTGAGGTTTGAAACTTTCTTATTATTTTCCCTTGATTACAATTTTATTTGTTCTTAATTCAATTCTATTTCTAGGGTTTTGAGAAATTGATCAATCTCTTAATCCTTTTAATTGATTATTGCTAGATCTCCCTTTTATCGTGTCGGACTAGGGTTTTCATTGTAGCACCTTCGCAATTCTTATATGTGTCATCCTGAATTGTGATTAAAGTAAAATTGGCTTTAATTCTATTTGAAATAGTAATAGATTAATTTCTTGATCTTAATCTCTTAAAGCTTTCATCAATTAATACATTGAATCTTGATCGTGTCGACTAGGTTTAATTGTTGATTAGGATTATTATTTGAGCGTGTCGCCGATAGTAATTACTAACAAAGAAGAGATAGAGATTTTATATCTCGTGATCAAGTAATTAGGGAAAAGAAAGAAAGAATCATTCCTATGATATTGATTGATAAACGGGGATAGTTTTACATATCCAAAGTGCTTTTACCATAATTGTTTACAACTTAGATTTTACTTCCCGTCTTAGGAACATTAATTCAACCAACAAACAAACCCCCCATTTACTTTGTGTCGTGACTGGATCGTAATCAATAACCGTTCTTCGTGGATCGATCCTGGACTTACTCTAGCTGCATATTTGTGGCCGAGTCCCGGTTAATTTAGTAGGTGTGCGACATTGCCTGCCATTAGGTTTTATCAGCAGTTAGTGTTGGGTATCTGCTGAAGTGAGAATAGCTGACAAAAATGGTTGTTTGGTATTTATCTTGAGAAATGTGTAACTAATATTTTAAGGGATATTGATAGATTTTTAACATCATATATCCACACATAAATAGGATAATTATTGCTATTTGAGAAGATATTTAAATTTAGAACATTAGCTAAGTGTCTTTGACAAATGTTCACGAAAATAGTAGAAAGACATATATTTTTATGAGAAACATAATTCTTCTAATTGAACGTCTGAACAGAGAAGACAGACAAGTGGGTTTTTGCAAACATACCAGGAGTGATGTCCGAGCTTCTTTCTTTGCAACAGGTCATATCATTCCTTAGCAAAGAAGGGATTCTGCGTAAGTGTATTTTCATACTGACCTGTTCTTGAATTCTGAAGAGAGTGAGGCATAAAATATATACAACAGGGGTTATATCAGCCATTCACTCCTGAGGAAAGACTAGATTTTAAAAATGACAGTCTTCCTATGAATCCTAAAATTTCTAGCTATTTTCTGAGATAGGTCAAGTTGCACAAAGTTCACCAATTTATTATGAAAAACATTTAACTTTGCCTTTTAAATACAATAGTTATATAGTGTCAAGTAGTTGTCTTGAGATGAACACTAGTTGTTGTTGTATTGAAAGAAGTAGAACGGTCTTGAGTTTTATGAAGCACTTGAGATTTTTAATTTAAAATACATATGCATTTTTATCTACTATGATAAGAATTATCTCATTTTTGAAAAATAGAATTTTCATCAGTCTTTTCTTTCATACATCAGACAACCTTTATTTATAACAGATATACTACTGACTTTATCAATTCTAAAAAGGTGGATATGGATATGAAAAGTTTTTCTTTAAATTCCTGTAGTTTATTAATGTTTTCAGCAGACCTTAAAATCGACCAGGATGAGATGATCTAATTTAGAAAGGCAGTTACAAGAATGGTTAATGAAAATATAGGTAAACTTTAGTAATGGACAAGAACTCAAAATAGCAGATTTTATAGGACGGGTTTGCTGATGGGGTCTCAACAGAGTTTGTGTAGGAAATGTGTGATCGATTCTTTGAGGTCAATTTATTCAGTCATCAAAAGAATGTAGATAATATAATGAAGAAGAATAGTATATTAGATCAACACAATTAAAATACATCAATTCATGCTATCAGAGGAATTCAGACAAGTAGATAGACATGAAGGAAAGTTGCAGAACTTGTATTCAGTAATCCAAATAATTTTGAATAACTTCTCATTAGGGATCAACTAATTACAAGAACAATACAACTTTAATTTGACTAAACTGCAGATTACAGGATAAAGATAAACAATGATTCAGTTTTGAGTAGAAAATTTGTTACAAAGTTGTATCCAAGATATCCTAGTCCAAAGAACATAATGAGAGGTCATTAGTCGTGGAGTTCGGAATGGATCAAGATGGCTGTGTCCGTTTTTGATCTCCTCCAGCTCTGGGGGAGGAAGAACACGTTCACACCTACTGGTCATTCTGAAAGCACTGTTGGGTGATAGCTGTCAAAGATGTACTGCTTTGGCCATGAATCCCCTTTGATATGCACAGGGATGGATGGTAGTGGTTAGCATCATGTCATCCTTATCAACACCTAATTAGCTACCTAATCCAGTCGAGCTGAATTATCTGCATCAGCCATCTTTGGGGTGATGGCTGGTATACTTTCGTATGACCAGACGAGTTGTTTGAAACAACAATTTATCAGATGCTTTCCGGACATTTGATAAATCTTATCTGGGATCTTCTTTGAGATGCTCATGTATACATGCAGAGTTACGATGGTCGGACAGGTATATGATAAGTGGTTTTCATAGTGATTCATCTAAAAATATTTTAGAATATCAATAAGTTTGATAACTAAATGTTAGAAGTGGAGTTAAATCACTTTTGAAAGCATAAATTAATAACTTTCTATCTTATCTTTTAATATAATTGATTAAAGACATTCTTAAGTGTTCTGATGATCAAAGGTTTGCAGCATATAGTTCATCTTTTGCCAACAAATTAACTTTTAAGATTATCAGACAAGACAAAAGAGGATTCTTTTATCAACTAATTTTAAGACGCAAGATTGAAAATTTATAATGAATGATTTCTGGAACAAATGAGTTAATAAAATTTCTCTCATATATTATAATTGTGTCTTAAAAGTGTTTAAAAAAATTTCACAGTTATAAAGATTTTAGATTTTCAGAATGCATCTTTGAGAATTTTAAATCGACTTATCATGAGTAACAGAAATAAACCAAAACAACTTTGAATGAATATGAAAGAGTCATACCAAGTTGTTGAAGTGTTGACTTGATCGATTTCTGGGATTTGAACTTAGTAACATTTTGAAAAAAAATTGAATCAATGTTTAGCATCTAGTATAATCGGTAATCAGTTTGTGAGTTTTTTTATAGTAGAGTTTAGATGAGGAAAGGGCTCTACTTATACTCACGGAGGCTAGATTAAAGGACTTGTAATAATAGAGATTTACTGTAGAATTGTCCTTTTTACATGCCTTTGCAGAGTTAGGCTGTAAATGTGATGTCTTGACTTTCTCAATATTCTTGGAAAACATTTTTGAAAGCGAAAGTATTTTTGTTTTATTAAACAGACTTGTCAATTTCCAAAAGCTTTAGTGAACAGTCTTTGCTTTAAACGAAGTAGTCAATCTTCGTAAAGTGTGCCTCCACCTTTAATGGACTTGGGAAGAAGACAAGTCATTTAAAGGTTTTACTCCTATAAGTCAGCATATATAACTGAACTTATGAAGTGTTTGTTGGCAAATATGGAAATTCAGCCAACTAGATGTTTTGAAATCATTTTTAATCAGCTAATATGGAAAGTGCTGATAAGTTTTTGAAAAACATTTACATTCAGCAAATCATACAAGCATATAGATATATCAAGAAAAGCATAGTATGATGAGACTTTTATTTATGCAGCATGTCTGATAACAGATTAAAGATCAATTAAGCAGACATGGATGCAAGCATATAACAAGGCAATTGCTGACCTGTTTTGTATATGCTAGAGAGGTGGTCATTATCAGCATCTTGGACTCATTAGTAGACTTCTATAAGTTGATGCCGTAGTCCAGTAAATTTTGATTTGACATTTAGTGAGTGAAGGACGAAGAAAGTTGTGAGTGATCAGCAGTCCTTCATAAATCAGCGGCCAAATTGATGTCTGCTGATGGAGAGAAATGTTGCATCTTTGAGATTGGTTATATGAGTTCCTGCTATAAATACTCATAGAAAAGTTATCAGCAACATTTGCGAGCTAAAGATAGCTCCAGAAATTCAACAATACAAGTGAGACTTAATAAGCACAATAATTGAATAATTACTCAAAATATAGCTTATAAGTGCAACCCAAGACATCACGAAGTTAGTAACTGGGGTTACTTTCTCACTATACCCTTTGAACATATCTGCTCATAATAGTTGAAGAACTTGTTCTGATGTTGAGCATAAGTTCTTTGAGTGTATCTTTTAGGCCGAAGCTTTTCCGTTGAACAAGAACAATTTCATCATCGATATGATGTCCTTGGACCAAGAGCTAATAATCACACTGATTTTAGAGATGACATAAATATGATTTCCCTTGAATTACCTTTGAAGCTCTTCCTATTACTTTAAACTTTCATAAAAATAAAAAAAATAAAAAAAAACTTTCTCGAAAAGGTCTTAGATTGAGACAATCGTTAGCCTTATATCAAGATGGCAATTTTTTAGAGTTATGTTAAGGTAAATCATCCATCAAATATGAAGATGACGCATTTGCTAGAGGATAAAGAAAAATAGATTGTTTTAAAGTGAAAATTATCCTTAGCAGGTCAAACTCTATTTGACTATAGTACTTCTCTTCATAATATCAATTGAAGAATATATTTCTGATACATGTAAGATTTTCCTATAGTAATCACACAGTCATCACAATAATCTTTTCTCACACATTTTGAAAATAAAATTGATTTTGATTTGTAACAGCATTTTCAAAGTAGCTTCCAAGTCTCTCAGTCACAAGATCTTTTAGAAGAGAGAATTTTGAAAATAATTTTTTTGACTATGCATCTAATCTGAGCAACTGGATCTAAACTCTCAGGTTGTTAAGCCTGGTATGAAATTCACAGAGTACTTGCTCTGATACCAATTGTTTGGTCCATGGTGATGTGCTCAGAATATAGGCTAGAGGGGGGGTGAATAGCCTATATGACCTTCATTTAAAGATTTCATCTCATTTTAGAATTTATGATGAGAAACATGGATGAAGTCATTAACATAAATAGGTCACCTTCTTAGTTCAAGCAACACAGCTGATATAGTGGAATCAGCTGCATCAACTTACTTGAAAAATAGCTGATAGGAAGTTATTGTTATACTTAGCTGATAAAAGAGATTTTAAGCAGCGGAAGAATAAACAGCATAAGTATAGCAGACAAGATTAAAGTAACTATATATAAATGTGTGTAAGTTTAACATAACAGCCAACTAAAATCTTGTATTAGATGCATCAATTACTTTCCATAACCAGATTGCATAAGAAATATATCAAAAATTTACAGGAAAGATAAGTAAAGGCTGAGTATAATAAAATATGATTTATTATTAAAATTCAGCAGAGGTTTGCTCAAAGACAAACATGCTTAGTACATCAACCTAGACTCTCTAACCTAGCAATCTCCTTAGGAAAGAAAAAGGAGAGATTAAGAAAGTGAAATCAAATATATCAAAAATACATTGGAAGATGTACTCAATATTTATTGAGATATCTTCCTGTAGTATCAACTCGATATATTTGTTGTGAGAAGAGAATATTATGCATTTTTCAAATAACAAGTATTTGAACAACTGAGTGCTAAGCACTCGGCCAAAAGTGAGGACAGTTCATTACACAATCGATAGCACTTATAATGTAGTATAAGTTTGCCGATATGAATGCAATATGGATTATTAGGCTCTGTTTCTTCATCGAAAATCTTCAAGCTTGATCAGTCTTCAACGACTTGCAGGATGCTTGGTCTCTTACTGAAGATTTGAAGTGCAGCAACTAAAGAGACTGAGTCTTTCGAAGGAAGAAAGAACTCAAATCAAGAACAAGGTTTCTTGATCAAGTAGAGCTTCTTAGCCTTTTGGAATTTCTGTTTTCTCTCCCACAAAGTGTTTGTTCTTACACTTGTGTTTTCTCACTTTTTAGTGTGGTTTTTGATTTGAACGAATAAGGAACGAAATCTACCACCAACACCTTCTCCTCTCCACTTTTTTTGAGAATGAGAGTCTTCTTTTATAGGTTGAAGTAGTCATTTGGAACTTTGATGAGTTTTTGCCCGTTGAGGATCTGGATCATTAATGCATCAGAGTGCATTCTTCGAACAGTTGGGCAAAGACCTTCCGTTAAGCTTTTTGTCTTGAAGTTGGTCCGTGAATCAGCCTGGCAGAATGAGACTTGTCAATCAGGCCTGGGATGTAGCGCACTGTATTTGGTCTTTTATAGAATGAAGCCTTGGAGACTGGGACCAATACACAAAAGATGAAATGTCTTCTGAGTAATAGTGAAAGTGCAGACATCGACGCGTATCTTGGGCTTGTCAAAAAGATCTTGTAACGGATCTATTTTGACTTGTAGCATTTTGAGCAACACCCGATGTTCCTCTTGAATAATCAGCTTCTCTGCAGTTATTCAGATGGAGAGCTTGGCTGATACTGAGATCTGCCGATATAATACTGCTGGTATAAAGAATGTTGATGAAACATGGCTGGTAGGAATGTCAGCTGATGAGACATTGCTGATGGTTATGTCCGCTGGCGCATGAAGATCTAATCCATATAAAAGTTGTCATCACTTTGGCAGGACAAAGACTCGGATATGTACAAAGACTTCCTAGTCTAATGACCTATGCATTATTTTATCAAGCTTCCACACTAACCGGTACGCAGCCCTTTTAGCCACTTGTGAAATATGCGTTGTAATGGAAACAAGCAAATCACTGTGTTGGAATATACAAACATATATATCAGCTGTTTTCACAGGCATATTCCTAACACCTAAACACTTACCCACTAATAATAAGAATAAAACCATCCCTCATCTCCCTCATTCATGTTCTAAAATCAAAAGTTAGAAAGAGAGTGTCTAGAGAGAGTCTAGAGAGAGAGTAGAGAAAGAAATTGCGATATCTTGTTCGTTCGGAGTCAGATTTGTGAGCCGTCTTTGCTGGAGCGTAGCTAGAGACGAAGGGAACGATTCTAACCAAATGGATTGTCCGATCTATTGAGGAATCACCAACCCATCTCTTCTCCCACGTTTTAGAGAGAGAAAGTGGTGTTTTGAAAAAGAAGAAGCTTGATTCGGAGTTAGATCAAGCTTGGGATCGACGTTTGGACTTCGTAGCGGTGTAGAGGTTGCGGAGGAGTATGTTTCCACCCGAAGCCCCTTGGATTTCGTGGAGGATTTGCGTTGTATGGTAAGTTACTAATCTCCTTCTTAGATTTTGAGCATCGTAGTATAATATCGCGATGATTACATGTTATACATGTTGTATATGGAAATTTTTACATGCTATACTTGTTCAATATGAATTTTTAGCATGCTATTTTTTTTGGGTATTGATAATTTATTGTTAATTTCGTAGTCTCAGAATATTAGAGACATGTGAGTGACGTTGTGGTTCGTTGTTATTGTTGTTGTTGTAGTGGTAGTCTCCGAGTAGTAGAGACTCATTGGGGTGATGTTATTATTGTCACCGTTATTGTTGACGTCTTCGAGAGTATAAACACCTCGAGGGCTATTGTGATCGTTGTAATCATTATTCTTAGACCTTGATGATACTGAATCGTTTGGGACTTTTGTTGTTTATAAACTCACGTTGAACTCGCAAGATTGTTATGAGTATAGAATCTCGGTACATTGAGTATGGTGATTGAGATGGGTATGTAGGGATAATGCTACGGCTTGTCCCGACGTTTTGAATATTTGTAAGACTTGAACGCAGTCATTGGAATATTGTGAATTGTATATAACACTGTATGGACTAGACTCTAGTCGTGACCGACCCTAGCGAAGTTCAATAGGACGTTAAGAGTATACGTCGTGTAATGAGTCAATGAGCGATATAAATACATATTAGTAGTATTTTAGTCTTATACGATGTTGGATGACGAATTAATGAGATCTTGATCGAACGAACTTGAGTTAGGTTGACTTAGTCAACGTTGTTGATCACATGACTACTTGAATTGGGTTGGATGATTATATATACACCCTACGTCTAAGCTTTGATTAACTATTAAAGGAACTCGTGACTTCATACAAGTTACTAATGAGTTATGTACGATGATGTGTGACGTACGTTGGGAATGACTTAGTCACTACACATTTGGATGACGTGTTTATTATGAGTTAAAGTTTTGAGATACCCCAGTTATCACCCAGTAAGGGTGCGAGGACTAGTGTTAAGTTGCTATGAACGTATTACGTAGTAAGTTTGGGAATGTGATGGATTATGCGGCATATTATTGGAGTGTATTATGTTGTCATAGGATACCGTAGAGATCCTAAGTTTAGAGTATTCATTATGTATGGATTATGATTGTAAGTACAAGTAGGCTTACACATGTTGTGATTGTTAAGTCTAGCATTCGCGGACTTAAATGATTTGGTGTATGAGTGGTTGTTCTAGTAAGCAATAGGACAATCATCCTACTTTGATGATTAATTATGTGTTTAGTATTTGCAAGCACATTGTGTTGATTTTATTTATTAAGTTGTGATTCAATAGAACACGCTTTGATTAGTTTAGCATGAGTAAATATCTACTTGTGCATTACATCGAGTCCAGCTGGCATATGTGCATTGGAGGTGTATTGATGCTCGGTTATTGCAAGAGCAGGAGCTTCGTAATGGCCGAAGGCCAATGCACTGGGCCTCGCCCTATCGTTGGCCACGATAGGGGTTTCTCTAGCCCCACAGTTGAACGGAATAAACGGCGACTGTGAATTGTCGACATTGTTTTATATGCATTGGGATACGGACACCAGTCCCTTGTGATACTTATAAGTGGCTAGAGCCGTATTGTCTCGGGTCGTAGGGGATCGAGCAATACGTCGACGTGGATACAGAAAATGGTCCACAACGAGTACTTGTAGATCGTGCGTGTCGCGGTCGAGTACATTTATTTATTTTGGGATACGAGCACCGGTCTCTTTGTGATTTGTGTACGGCAACAGCAGCACATTTCATCTCTTTTTGTTCGTAGTTGATATTGGGAAACGTGTCTAGCATCAACGGCACAATTGTTTAATATGGTTCTCTGAAGCAGAAGCCCCAGGAATCTATTATTATTATTATCTTGTTCGATAGCAGCAGAGGCATCTTTTATAGTTCTGTGAAGTAGCAGCGTAATTGTCTTCTACGGCTTCATGGAACTATAAGGTCGGAAGTGTTTCAAGGGATTTCGGAGGTGTACCTCGAATCCACCGTATCCACCTTTATGTGTTTACTTACACTTTATGTGCTTCCTATACGAGCGAATGTTGGTCGTGGTCTCCAACCAGTGCATGACGGTTGGTGGCTATTGAGCCTCTCGTGAATATAGGGTTGGTTGTCTTATGTGCTACAACATGTTTATTAACCTGTTATATTATGTTCATAATGCCATGCCATATTGTTTCATTAGTAACTTACTGGGTCTTCGACTCATCCCTTCCATATTTGTTTTCCTTAGTTTGCAGGTTTTGAGTTCTAGCGCAGTGAGGCTTTAGTTAGAAGTTCCTCGAGTTGTACTTAATTCGTACTTTGTATTTATCCCGTGTTCTGTGAGATCGTGGATTTAAGCTAAGTTATGTAAACTTAGTATGTCGGGTAGAAATGTTGTATTTTATTTTGTTGTAATTTAGTGGCGACTTGTGGAGTCAGCCCGTTGTACCTTATTGTATCATCGGATAGTTTTATTTATTTATGTTGAGGCTTGAGCCATCTATTTATTAGTTGTTTTCCCGAGCATGTTAGCTCGTGAGTTTCAACGTGTTGTTGTTTCTCCGGTACATGTTTGGCCGTGGAGGTTATTATTATATGTTGGGATTCTTGTTATTCGAGCTTTGAGGCTCAAGTTCATTTAGTATTCCGCTGCCTTGTTTTTAGTATTCCGCTGCATTGGTTTAGTTTCGAGCTTTTGTGGCTCATTTTATTTTGTTCTTATTGGGTTTGGCGCTCTAAGTTGGGGTTCAACATTGAATCTCGGACTCGGGTCGTCACATGCAAGCTTCCCTTTCTTCCCAAATCTCTTAACACCTGGGACTGGAGAAATCTTTAAGAACACATGATCACCCACTTCGAATTCCAAATCTCTTCTTCGAATATTGGCATAGCTCTTCTGTCGACTTTGTACAGTAAGAAGCCTATCCCGAATTATATTCACATGATCAGCAGATTCTTGCACAATTTCTAGACCCCATATCTTTGCTTCTCCCACTTCATCCCAACAGATTGGTGATCGACATTTTCTGCCATATAATGCTTCATAAGGGTGCCACTCCTATACTCGATTGGTAACTGTTGTTATACGTAAACTTTGCCAATGGAAGATGGGTATCCCAACTACCTTTAAAATTAAGTGAACATGCTCGAAGCATATCCTCAAGTCTCTGAATGGTCCTCTTAGATTGCCCATCTGTCTGAGAATATCACCAAGTACCACAACAACCTACTGAAGTACAGGACTGCCAGATCCACTCACCACCTGATTATCACCCAAATTTTGAAATCCATTCCTTAGCTTGCCCAGCTGATCAGAAATCAGGATGGAATACCAGTGGCACCAATAAAGAACTTTGGTAATGACGCCATACTAAATGTTATAACCTCCCGCCGCTTTGGCCAAGATCAATCAGCACCTGTTCAGCTAGCTCAGAGGCGTGCCAGAAGTCAGCCTGCAGCTGCTAGGGTTCAGCCAGTTGAAGTTTAGCCGGCCAGAAGGAACCTAAGGAGAGGTGCTGCTAAATCCAGAGCTGCAGCCACTTCAGCCACCACATCTTCAGCCACTCCTACTCTCTAAGAGGCTCAGCCTGTCTTGCCTAGATAGTCACCTCGTTTTCATCATCTTGTGGATGAGCTTGCTGAACCTTTATATGAGGATATTACTCTCCCTCAACTAAGATCCCCTTTACTGTCAGCCATCCAAACCTTAATCCACAAACTTTCATCCAATTTACCTTTACCTCTACTACAGCCACACCTTCAGCCCCTCCGCGTGCTCCACCTGCTGATCCCACTCTATCTCTCTTTGAGGCTGATAAGCCTCAGAAGTTCTTTAAACCAATCTATAACCCAACCTTTCACCTTCGATACCACAAATACACCCCAAATCCTTTACCCATTCCTGATAACTGGGTATTGCCCATTGAACACTTTCCATACTTCGTCCAAGCCCTCCTCAGCTTTCATGAAGAGCTGAAAGGATAGAACCCCCATTCCTCCCCTCTCAAAATACCTAAATAAAGATTTTTCCAGAAAACTTCACGTCCTATATCCTTCTATCTAAAACCTCACCGAAACTAATATAGTACTAAACTATGGAAAGTTCTTCTCACTCCTTGGGCTGGGGTGGATTCAATTCTACTGCCAATGTGACTGCTTCTTACGAGACAAAATAATCTTCAGTACATGGTCAGCATACAACAAATACTTCAAACTTCCCAAGCTACTGAAAGATAACCCCTATTTGGTTGGCCGTGAAGCTAAAGCAGAAGATGAGGAAGTGAATCAGGTTTGGAAACCAATATAGATGACTGTTGACCTGGAAATGGTCAGGGAGCACATAATTAATCAGTTGTGGAAGAAGGTCAGGCTTGCTCAGAAAGAATATGACATTTTGGCCAGAAGGAGAGCTGAATAGAGAAATCAGCTTGAAGCCTAGACACAGCTACTACGATTGCTCAGCCAGCTGAACCAATACCAACTGAGCCAGTTGAAGAACATCCAACTGGTGATGCTATTGAGACTAAGGATAGAGCTGAAGCTGATGCTAGAACTGATTCTGTTGATGCTACTATAAATGAAGTCGTTGTCGAGCTTGGACTAAATGATGAAGCTGAAGATGCATCAGAAATTAAAGATATAACTTCTGAACCCTTTCCTGCTATTAAGGAGGAGCATCAGTCTCCAGTAGCTGTGGATGATGATGATGATGAGAATGATGAGGAAAAAGATGATAATGATGATGAAGAGGATAATGATGAGGATGATAAAGATGATGATCATGATCATGATGATGGTAATGAAGAGGGTGATGATAAGGATAGAGCTGATACTGGTGAGACCTTTCTCACTCAGACACCTCTCACAATCAACTTCACCCCTCCACTTATATCTTCCCAAACACTTCAGGCAGAAAACATTATCCCTTCACCCATCTCTCAATCAGCTGAAACCATCATTTCCTAAACCTCAATCAGCCTACCTACCAACCAACCTGATATTGAAACCACAACTGCTAAGCCCCAGCCTTCAGCCTCTACACATACTCCCCCAGTCACTACTGGTTCTTTTACTGTCAGTGTGGGAATTCAGTGTAACTTAGAAGAATCTGAAGACTCCTCAGCTGAAGATTTGTTCAACCTTTTTGGGCTGTTAGCTGACACTGAATAAGATATTGAATCAGATGTTGCCCCTCTGCCTCCACATACTGCAAAGAGAAAATGAGAGCATGCATTCATGAATGAGGTCCTTCATGATCCATCCAATAGGCAGAACAAGAAGATCATTTTTGATGATGAGGTTAAAGAGAGACAGATGAAAAAGAAGCTGCTGAGAAAACTGAAGCTGCCCCAACTAATACTAATACTGCTGCTGAACCAACAACTGCAACTCCTACTGCTGCCACTACTGAAGCTGCTGCCAATACTACTAGTCCTTCTACTTCAACGTCTTCTGTTACTTTTGCAGGTTTTGAAGCCCTTAAGAAAGCACAGCTGAGGCTTGCTGACACATTTACCGTACTGAACCAATCCATCAATGATTTAACCAGCCGTATGGGTGTAGTGGATGCATTGAGGTATCAGTAGATGCATATGGAGATCACACTTCAGGATCTTGCTCGATCTCAGATTAAACTTCAAGGTCAGGTACTGGTGGCTATCCCTGAAGCTCGCAGAGAAGTCTACTGCGAAGTGAGACGTGCCGATGTTGAAGGCCATCCCATAAATGTTGATGCTGTTAAATGGTAAACCCTGGCTTCTGCTCAAAGGGAAGCTGCTGCTCAGGTCCGTGATGCTGAAGGCCGTCTACTTAAAGTCTTTCAGGAGGAGAAGAAACAGAAGGATATTAACAAAGCTCTTACCCAAGAAATTACTGAGCTGAGGAAAAGATTGAATCTTCCTAGACTGAATCTTCTTACAACTGACATTGAGCCTCCTTCCTCCTCTTCAGCTGGATCTGACAACGTAGAACTAAGCGACTGATTTTTATCCCTTCTTGCCCTTAAAACTATTTTAATTTCAGTTTTCAGTTTTTGCATTTCAGTTCCTTACTTTACAGTACTTTACTTTTAGTCATTTATCTTAAGTATTGTTTTTACTTCAGTTTTAAGTTGTATAGTTTTATCTCTGCCAAACTCTAATATTTGCAAGATGTTTTATATATACAACTGAGGTACAATTCTCTTATCAAAGTAGACTGTGTAAATTGCATATCTATTACTTCTGCTTTGATATGAATGGCTTTAAGTATATAGGAGAAGTTTGTTGGTCCTTCCCATGATTTACTTAAAACCATTTACGCTCAGCCAAGCCTTATATTTGTTGTTGGTTGATCAAGTGACCAACCATCCTTTTAACCAAAGATGGCTGATCAAATGACCAATCACTCCTAGTTGGCTCACCAAGTGATCAGCCATTCCTAGTTGGCTGATGATTGATTCTCTAGCATTTATCAGTCACCAAATTCAGCCAATGAATAGTGACTGATAAAGACTTAAAAATTTTCTAAGTCAGTCACTGATATAATTGGCATAAGACCAGTAGACTGATAATTGTCTTTAACTTATCTCTTGTAAGTTTACTAATCTTTAAATGGAAGCTTCCTTGATAAGAATTCGTAGTTATTTTGAATTTGTGTTAGTACTTAACGTATTTTGTTTTAAAACATGCTTTTTGCTTTACATTTAATGAGTAGTCTGACACACTTTCCATTCCTAGCTTTTTGTTTTATTTCAGATTGAAATGACAGGTTCAACCTACATCTTCTGTGATAACACAAAGCTCGAAGAATAGTTGTTCACCATGTTTGACCTGCTCTACATATGAACATTTAATGCAATGTCAAATATTATCAAATGAGTCCAATGAAAACTTTTCTATCTCTGCCTATTTAAAGCCGAAAGAGCATGGAAGAACAACAACCAGATTATAAGAAGCATTCAAGAGTTCAAACATTCATAACACTTCAAGAATTCTCTGAAGCTTCTCCATAAAAGCACATTTACTTCAAACATTTATTTCCTATTACATTCTTTGTATTTTGCAATTAAGTTTCAATCATTGTGTTGAATCTCTCCCAACTACTTAGTTATTGAGAGATCTTTGATTGTAATACACGAGATTAATTTGTTCCCTTGAACATTCAATCTTCATATTTCACTGGTCCTTGTTGTACACTGATCCATTAGTGATCATCTAGATTATTAATATTAGTGTACTTCAAAAATCTAAGTTTGACCAACTTGGTAGTGGACGTAGCAATTCTCATATTGTGAACCACTCTACATATTGTGTTTATTTACTACTTTCTTTAATTGACCAAACTGACCAAAGTTTTAAGCATTTCATTACTTAAAGCTACGGTCAGCCTTTGTTACATAACTTCAGTCTATCCATCAAAATGTTCATAAGCTTAATCTTCAACTGATCACTTCCATTGATCAGTTGGCTAATTTCACAAAAATTGCTTTTTCGCTGCCTATGTCTTCAAAGGTTTTAAAACTTATCAAATAGATTTTATAATGCTATTCACCCCCCCCTGCTCTAGCCTTATTATTTACCTCAAGTGGACCTACAATTGGTCCATTGGACAACTCGAATAGTGATTTTCTTCTTCTTGGCTTAGGACGGAATAACATTAGTAGTCAGCCCAATGTAACTAGCAGCCATTAAAATACTGTGTAGATCTCCTTGGATAGTCATAATGATGAAGGAAGTTGCACGAATAGAGCCTTCAAACATAGCATGGTTTCTGTGTTTCCACAAGTTCCAAAGGATAAGAGAGGGAGAAGAGCATAAACCACAGATCTAAAGCGAAACCACTAAGCAAAGCAATGCTGCAGAATAGAATTCCCTTGGATAGGGAAGCCGTGCCTGGTATGAAAGAATGTCCACGTAGATAAAACAACTTCACTAGTGAGAAAGACATTAGAGAAAGTCACTATTTCATGCCTCAGACAAGAAGAACACCGAGAGGCTAAACTAAATCCCTTCTACCACAACCCCTCATCAATAGGCAATTTGTAAAGAAGCATGCGCCATAGAAATACACTAATGTACCTAAGCAACAGCTTGTGCCAAACATAGTTGGAAGACATCATCGTAGGAGGGACATCCTTTAAAATTTGATGAGATGATGCTAGGGAAAAGATACCATTTAATTTGCTGTGCATGTCCAGAAAGGCGTGTCATCTGTATCCAATAGAAAAATATTACTTGCAACAATTTCCTGAATGGCATGCGAAGGAAGAACATTTAAGGCAAGAACCTCGTCCAACAATCCAAGTAATGTGTGGCTCTGCTAGATCCCTGGCTTTGAGCAAACGATGCTAGATGTGAGAGCCACGAGAGTAATCCTGAGTTGGGTGATAACAAGAATAATATTTTGCACGCAAGAAATCCCCCAAAGACTTTGCTGCGTTCGAAATCTCCACCATAATTTAATTGAATAAGCTTTGATAATATCAGACCAAGAATTAATACCCAAACCTCTTTCATTAGAGGGGCGGCAGCAACTTTGCCAAGAAACCCAATGGGATTTACATTTCCCATCCACCATGCCCCAAAAGAAATTTGCAAAAAGTTTCTCAAGAAGCTTGACCGCTGAAATTGGGGGATCCAAAGACGCTAATTGATAAGTTGTGATCGAGTCAGGGCCGGCCCAAGGCAAGGGCAAGCTGGGCGCCCGCCCAGGGCCCAAAATGGCAGGGGGCCCAAAAAATTTTATATATTATAGCATTATATAGGTAGAACCATATCAATTATCATGTGAAGTTTAGGCCCAAAATATTACACAACTTAGGCCCAAACCGGAAAACCAAGGTCCAAATGTGTTAATTTGTGTTTAAAAAAAAAATTTGGAAAAGAAAAAGAAAGACGCTGCCAGGCTGGGGCTGGAATTTATAGCGCCAATTTCGTCTTCGTCATCGTGAAGCGGTGAAGGCCGAACAACGATTACAACTGCACAAGAAACGAAGGTCGGGAAAAGATTACAGAGGCAAAACCCACCTTCATCTCTTCTCAAAAAATCAAAAATTCTGTAATCCTTCCTTCAAATCATCAAATCAATCTAACAATCTTCGATTCTTGCTGTGCGCCTGTGCCTGTGTTGCTTGGCGTGTTGCTTGCTGTGCACCTGCGCCTTGGCATGTTGCTTGCTGTGCGGCACTTTGGCAATTGGCTGTTTGCTCAAATCTCAATTGCTCTTTGCTGGTACTTGTTAAGTTGAAAGTTGTTATTGTTTATTGTTAAATTTTTTTTTTTTAAACCTGTTAGTTGTTACTTGTTAGTCTTCTCTTTGGCCTTTGCTGGTAGCCTGGTACTTGTTATTGTTTATTGTTTAATTTTTTTTTCTTACAACCTGTTAGTTCTTAGTTGTTAGTCTTCTCTTTGCTGGTAGCCTGGTACTTCCGTACTTGTTATTGTTTATTGTTTAATTTTTTTTTTTACAACCTGTTAGTTCTCTGTTCTTAGTTGTTAGTCTTCTCTTTGCTGGTAGCCTGGTACTTGTTATTGTTTATTGTTTAATATTTTTTTTTTTACAACCTGTTAGTTGTTAGTCTGTTACTTCTTACTTGTTAGTTAATTTTGTTAATACTTTATACTTAATAGTTATGGGTTTGAACTTTTGCCCAGTTGCCTAGCCTACTTGCCTTTTGGATTTTGGTGTTTTGGTGATGGAGATTAATATAATTTGTTTAATTTTGAATGCCAGGTACTGAGGTACACGGTTGAATAGAGAATTTGAAAAAAATATTGAAGATTTGGCCTTGTTTTTTCTTGGAAATACAGGTGCTTTCGTTCATTTTCTTGACTAATTTTGTTGCCACTGATTTATCATTTTTATAATGTTGCCTAAAAAGCATTTATCAGGAAGTGAAAAAAGGAAAAAAAGAAAACGAACGGAATAGTTAATAGAATCTCAAAAAGGAGCTATTGATAAATTTGTTAAAACAGTAGGCCCTTCTAGTGAGAATCCTGAGGAATTAGGTGAGGGTAATCTTGAACAACCAGTGCAAAATTTAAGTGATGAGATTCATATTCATGATGACGAGGATGTTGTTAATTTGAGTGAGCATGATCATGTCCCAAATACATCCAATTTAGAAAATTTGATAGTGGATGAGCAATCACTTCCTTCATTTGATATTTATGATCCTAGAAATTGGGATAATATTGATAATAAAACAAGGGATATTTTAGTTGAAAATGGGCCTCAAAGGGAAATGAATCTCGTGTTTCCTTTAGATAATACTTCTCTGCATTTTTCATATTCTTTTTATTTTAGAAAATTGAGTAATGGAGAGACTAGCGATAGAAAATGGCTGGTTTACTCTAAACAAGTGGATAAAATATATTGTTTTTGTTGCAAGTTGTTCAAATCTAATAGCAAAAAAAATGCATTGGCAAATGATGGATTTAGAGATTGGAAGCACCTTAGTGAGAGACTCAAAGAACATGAGAATAGTGTTGAACATATGACTAACATGAATACTTGGAATGAAGTAAGAGCAAGATTGAGCAAAAATCAAACAATTGATAAAGATTTGCAACAAGAAATTACAAAGGAGAAAGAACGTTGGAGACAAGTTTTGATTAGAATAATTTCTGTTGTGAAATGCCTTGCTAAATACAATTTGGCTTTTAGAGGATCAAATGAAAAGCTTTACCAAGTTAGTAATGGAAATTTTTTAGGATTGATTGAGATGATTGCTGAATTTGATGTGGTAATGCAAGATCATATTAGACGAATTCAAAATCATGACATTCATTATCATTATCTTGGTCATAAGATTCAAAACGAATTGATTTCTCTTTTGGCCCAGAGTGTAAGATGTTCTATTATAAAGATCATTAAAGAAGCGAAATACTTTTCTATAATTCTTGATTGTACTCCAGATGTTAGCCATCAAGAACAAATGAGTTTGATAATACGATGTGTGAATATGTCAAGCAACAACATAAATGTGGATGAGTACTTTTTAGAATTCTTGAAAGTAGATGACACATCTGGATTAGGACTTTTCAATGAATTAATGAATGCATTTAAGTCTCTTGATCTCAATGTCAATGATGTTAGGGGTCAAGGTTATGATAATGGTTCTAATATGAAGGGAAAGCACCGAGGGGTTCAAAAGAAATTACTTGAAATAAATCCAAGAGCTTTATATATGCCATGTGCCTGTCATAGTCTTAATCTCACTCTTTCTGATATGGCACATTCTTGCGTTAAAGCCATTTCATTTTTTGGAATTGTGCAATGTATATATGTATTATTTTCAAGTTCTCCAAAAAGATGGAAGGTTTTACTTGATAATGTTTCTGGCTTAACTGTGAAATCATTGTCCAATACACGTTAGGAGAGTCGAATAAAAAGTGTTAAACCTATTAGGTTTCAATCTCCTCAAATAAGATTGGCATTAGTGGAATTATCTAGATCTTGTGATGATGCCAAGTCTAAGAGTGAAGCTGAAAGTTTGGTTAGTGCAATTGAGAATTTTGAATTTTTACTTGGTATGGTTATTTGGTACGATATTTTATTTGCTATTAACATGGTGAGTAAAAATTGCGTCTAAATCTATGTGCATTGATGCTACCATGGAGCAACTACAAGGTGTTATGGTATTTTTTGAGAAATATAGAAATGAAGGTTTTGTCTCTAGTATGAATATTGCTAAAAGTCTTGCACAAGAGATGAATGTAGAGCCTACATTTTTAACTAAACGTCGTATTATTAAGAAAAAACAATTTGGTGAAAATGATCATGATGAAGAAATACAATCGTTGAGGAGTCTTTTAGAGTTAATTACTTTCTTGTTGTTGTGGATATGGCAATTGCTTCGTTGAAGAATAGATTTGAGCAATTAACAACATTTGATAATATTTTTGGATTCTTATTTGATTCAAAGAAGTTGAGGTCATTACATGAAGATGAACTGAAAGAATGTTGTACTAATTTTACAACTACTTTTTCTCATGATAATGTGTTGGATGTGGATTTACATGATCTTTTTTCTGAATTAAGAGTATTGCAAATGACTTTACCAAACGAGTCAATGTCAGCGATCGAAATTCTTAAATTTGTTAAAGCTCGAGATTGTTATCCAAATGTTTCAATTGCTTATCGAATCTTATTGACCGTACCTATGACTGTAGCATCAGCTGAGAGAAGTTTTTCAAAGTTAAAATTGTTGAAAACCTATTTGAGGTCATCAATGTCACAAGAAAGGTTGAATGGTTTGGCTATTTTATGTGTTGAGAAAGACATGTTGGACAATATTGATCTTGAAAGTATTATCGATGATTTTGCATCTAGAAAAGCACGAAAAAAATATTTTTCATGATCAGTTTGTTGCTTGTTAATGCAGTTATGTTGCTGAGTTGCTGATTGGTGCTTGGTTAAGGTACGGTTGCACTGTTTTGTTGCTGCTAATGATGTTTTATTGTCGCTTTTGTTCTTTTTCTGCTGCTGTTTTAGTAATTTTGTTGTTATGACATTTGCAATATGTTGTTAGGTACTACTTTTGATAATTTAGTCTTAGTATTTTGTTATAACTTGAATTTGGTTAATTAAAAAAGGGCCCTTTTTTCAACTTTGCCCCGGGCCTATAAAATGCTAGGAACGGCCCTAGATCGAGTGGAGGACATGTTTGATGAGAATAGTTCGGACAGCAGGGTTTAAAAGAGTGCCCAACCATGATCCCACCTTGTTCTATAGTTTTAACATAAGAGAGTTAAAGAACTGTTTCTTCTTTCTACCGAAGTATAAGGGACATGCCGGATACGTTATAGGCAGCTGCCTAATTGAAAGCCCAAAGCGGCAGCATTGGTCTGGATTCTATTGGTTGGAGCAGACGGGGCTACATAAAAACGACTTTTTTGATCATTAATCTTCTGCCCGAGCAGTTCTCGTAGTCTGCCAAAAGGAGTTTATGCTTGTGAATAACCCGACTACTACCATTGCAGAAAATTATGACATCATCAGCAAAAGTGATGTGAGATATAATAGGACAATGACTATATGTAGAATAACCTGCAAATGATTGAGACTTCTACTAAGGACCTCTGAAGCTATGATAAATAAACTTGGGAAGAGAGGGTCCCCTTGCCTAAGCCGACGAGAGGAAGCAAAATAATCAATTGCCTCACCATTGATGATAACCGAGAATCAATTATCCGAGATAATACACAATATGAAATCAATGAAAATTTTTTGGAAGCCAAACCTCCTCAGAACTTGAAATAAGAAAACCCAGGAGACCTTATCAAACGCCTTGGCCATATTAAGCTTCAAAACAATATTGGTGCCATGGACTTTTTTCCCTAGATATCTCATGAGCTCTTGAGCCAGAAAGAATTATCTTGGATAACGCGACCCTTTGTGAAAGCACTTTGATTGTTAGAAATGATGTGGGGAAGAACCTTGGCAAGCCGCAGAGAAAGTAGTTTGGAAAGCACTTTATTGTAAAAATTGCATAAGCTTATAGGACGAAGATCCTTAAAAGTTGATGGATGATCCACCTTCGGAATGGTCGCAATTAAGGTACTTGTTTAAGAGCGAGGCATGGAAAGCTCAGAAAAAATTCCAGATGGCTTCATGTAAATTCGCACCAATAATATCCCAACAAATGGAGAAAAACTTTCCCCTAAACCCATCTAGGCCAGCTCCACTATCACTACTAAGACACAAACCTTGGCCTTTACTTCGTTTATGGCAAGGGGGGGTATAAGAGCATTATTCCATTCCTCCGTAACCAATGTAGGAATCACCTCAAGAATAGGGCTATCATTATGAGTCTCGGCTAGGAGTTGCACGAAAGTAAAAAGGAGCTCCATTTTTATTAGCTTCTTCATTTTCCAGAATAGTTACCACGTATACACAAATACCCTTGTTATCCACTTTACAGCATTGTAAGTGTATATTGAGACATGATAGTTGAAAATGCAAATTTAGCACTTTTCACATCAAAATGGACACAAATTTTTTTAAAACATGAACACTTATTTTGACTTGAAAGAAGTAATTTTTATAAAGTTACCAAATGATTAAAAATTCAGACAATGTTTTCCAAAATTTATTTTTCTTAAAATAACGAGAGCTTCGATTCCGATAGTGTCTACGAACAACCAGTTATATAATTCAAGGGGTACTAAATGCACTAATCAGAAACGCTTGGGGGGGTGGTTGGTACATTTCAAAATTCTCTTTACATTTTTGCTTCATGGGCACTAAATGACGCACCCAATTACGCTAAACAACGCACCTTTTTAATGAAAATTTTTAAAATATGACAAAATTACCCTTAATTAGTATTAGAGATAAAAATGATTAGAGTTCTTAATAAATATATTGGTGCAGTTAGATTTAATGCACTGTTTACTTGTTCGGACAAATTTAACGAACTACTTATGTAATGTACTGTTTGTTAATGTACTATTTACAAAAACAAACTAAGCTAAATAAATATAAAACTCACTTCTCACTCTTCACTTCTCACCTTTCACTCTCACTTTCACTTTAACTCTCACACTCTCACATTCACTCTCACTCTCACTCTCACTCTCACTCTCACTTTAACTCTCACACTCTCACATTCACTCTCACTCTCACTTTATCTCTCACTTTCACCCTCTAATAATTCCAATCTAAATCTTTATATACGGAGATATGGATTACAACAATAATGGTAATTTTACCGCAGATAGCTATTTTATGGTACGTTTTTTAATTTATTTTAATATATTTCATTTAATTTAGGGTTTTTTTTACGGACAAACATAGCCGGCCCGACCATATTAATTTTAGCCGTTCCGGCCCAATTAAAGGAAAAATGGCCCGGCCTTAATGACTATAGCCGGCCCGGCTATATAACAAAAATCTGGCCCGACCCATTTGTTATATAGCCGGTCCGGCTATAATAATTAACGCCGGCCCGGCCTGTCCTGTTTTCTTTTCTTTTTTCTTTTTTTTTGTAAATAAAATTGTGTTGGTTTTTTTTTTGTTTTTTATGTTAAATATAATTACACTATATACAAATAAAGTAACATACTTTAATTCAATACATGGACAATTGTTTTTTTTTTAATGTTACATTATTATTTGCAGGATATTCGCATCGTTAATGATGATACGGAACATTTCCCTGATGTGTCTCATTTTTTTTGCGACTGATGACGTGTTTGCCTGTCGAGAAGAAGTTGAAGCTTAGATTAGAGCAATAGGAAAAGAACAGAATATGTACTTCAAGAATTCAAGGCAGAAAACAAGAGCGGACGGATGTAAAAGGTTGTGGTTTGGATGTGAGAGGGGTGGGGTTTACAAATATGGCGGAGAGTTAAACGAAGCGGATCGAAATTTGAGAGGCACAAAAAAAATAGAATGCCCGTTTGAAGTAATAGCTTTGGAAAATATCCTTGGTAAGTGGAATGTGATCATTAAAAAAGAGAAGGGCAAACACAACCATCCATTGTCGGATTATCACCAATGGCATAGATCTGAAACGGCGTTTACTGAGAAGAAATTTGGTATGATCAAAGAATTAAGTCATGCATACATAAAGGGGAAACAGATACTAAACGCCATAAAGAAAGAAAATCCAGAAAACTGCAGCAATTTGAGATAGGTACAGAAATCAATGTGTTAAGTGAGAAATATGTTTAAATAATTGATAACATTTTTTTAGATTCATTATTGACGTAAATTTTATTTAATGCTCACAGGTACAAAATGCCCAGCAGAAGATACGAATTAATAAAATGGGCAACATGACAAAGATGCATTTTTTTATTTGTTAAAGAATTTGGGATACCGCACATGGTTTAGGCACGTGGAGGGACAAACATTTTGGGCGATGTCATGTTTGCTCACCCGAAGGCGCAGGAGCTGCTCACGTTATATCCGTATGTTTTGTGTATGGATTGTACGTATCGGACAAACAAATATGATATGCCTATGTTGGAGATCATTGGGATTACATCGACGGGAAAAAATTATCACGTAGCATTCGCCTTCTTAAGAAATGAGAGGAAAACAAGCTTCTATTGGGCAATGTCGCAGCTGGGGATGATGTTTTATAGAGCTGCGGCTCCTGATGTGATAGTTACTGATTGAGAACTGTCTTTAATGAGTGCTATTGAATTTCATTTTCCCGAGTCAAAACATCTTTTATGTAGGCGACACATATCGAAGAACGTGGAAAAATATTTGGTACAGCTGATGAAAAATAAAAGATTTACCAAAGCATTTAGTTCAAGATGGCAAAGGATGGTGCATGCCAATACTGAGGAGGAATATCAGCTTATGTTGGCTCAGATGGAAAAGGCTTGGAAATGGATCCCACCTCAGGTTACTTACGTGAAGAAGGAATGGTTGGAGCCGTACAGAGATCGATTTGTCAATGCTTGGACCAAAAATTACGTGCATTTTGGAACACAAACTACCAACAGGTACTAGTTTTACATTTATCTTTAATTTAATGGTTTAAGAAATCTAATTTTACATTGATCTAATAATTTTTTATGTGATGTCATACAACAGAGTGGAGAGTGCACATGGGATGTTAAAGAGTTGGTTAAAAACATCGGCAAACAGTTTGGATAGTTTAGTCCTGCAGATCCATGACTTGATCGAGCTCCAATTCAATGAGATCAAGACTACATTTGAAAGGGCAAGGAACTTTGATTTGACAGTAACAGATAGGTTATTGTTTTCTAACTTGAGAGGTAAAGTATCACACCATTGTATTCAACTGCTTATCGAAGAGGTTGACGTACGGGGTCAGAAAAATAATATTGGTACTGATGCTGAAAAATGTGGCTGTTCGTTCAAACTAACACATGGCTTACCGTGTGCACATGAAATGAATTTGTTGGAGGCCGCTAATCTACCGATTGATCCCCACGGTATCCACGTGTTTTAGAGGACTTTACATATGGAGGGAGAAATATTTGATGAACCGGATAGGAGCTACTCTGTGGCAGATGAATTGCTCAACAACCTTATGTGTGATATAAAAAATGTGCCTGAAGACAAAAAGCAGCATTATGCCAGCCAATTTCACGCATACTTTCATTCTCATGCGGCAACAACAGGTACACCTAAACACGAGCCTCACAAAGGACGTCCGAGGAAAAACTCAACTAAAAGGGAGTTCTCAGGCTGGGAGCACGTAGATAGGACCTATTCCACTGGGCCAAAGAGTGACCCAATGTCCATCTCCGGTCGAGGTTGAGGTAGAGGTCGAGGTCGAGGTCGTTCTCCATCGATGCATAGTACGGGTAATTCATTTCCATTCGCAGATCAAATACCATCCTTCGTTCATGACTTCATTAATGATTATGTAAATGTGAAGGGAGATGGAAATTGTGGGTTCAGAGTAATTGTCCTATTTCAGTATGGTAATGAGGAGCGTTGGCTTGATGTGAGACTCGATTTGCTCCATGAGCTCAGGGAAAACTGGGATTTTTATGTACTAGCTTTGCAAGATCATGTAGTAAATTCAGGAAAATATAGACTTGAATGGTATCACTCTCCCGCACCCAAAGACCATTATTTAGAACTCATGGACTTGGGACTTGTGATTGTGACCAAGTACCAAAAGATCGTCACATGTTGGTCACTTCAGCAAAGCACGACATACTTACCACTAAAGTCTCACATCGAAGAAGGTGCACCGCCATCTGAACATATAGACTTCTGTTTGGTTAATGGAAACCACTTCATTGCATTATATATGCCTGAGTTCTCTCCCATGCCAAAGATTATACCCGGTTGGAAAAACATTTGTGATCCCAACATTGCACACGGGGAGAATTTTCCTTTTTGGAGGCAACGACTGCAGCAATTTGAACAACATTGTTTTAAAAAGAAAACCTAATCAAAATGTTTATCATGTTATCACTTATCCTTGTGTAATGTTACAATGATTAATTATGAACTTTTCTATCTTGTGTAATGTTACAGTGATTAATTAGGCACTTTTCTATCAATTTGAAATGTCCAACACTTATAGAATGTAAAGTCAGGAAAAAGTTTATCATACATAAAGATTAAAACCAAAATATCATCCCAAAATAAGTAAATAATACATATATTCGTCCTGGCTAAAGTTAAAGTCGACAACATGTTCATCTACATCCATTCTCTCACTTTAATACACAAGTCATCAAGTGTCTCCCAAAATACAACTTCGTCTGTTTCCTCCCGCCTCTCGGGATGAAGAAGCTCCAATTGGTTAGCAACCCAGCACAGCCGCTACAAGTGTTAATAGTTATGTCAAAATCAAATATAGTATGTAATGATTGATAAAAAATGACGATATAAAAAATTAATATAATTACTCACCGTAGATGCTTCGGGTATCTCTTGGGGATCAACTTCCCCAGCAGCATCGGCACTCCTACCCAACGGCGAGACTCGAGGATGAGAATGCTCCATAAACCAAGCCAAGTAACCATCTACCGTCTCAGTCGGGTGACTCGCTACAGAGGACCCAATGGCGCTCAAATTGATCAGAACAAGTCGCCATTCTTGCCATGCCCTCTTCATAAGATCGTGCCTGCATTTGTACCTATGAGCCTTTCGACCTCTATACACCACACATGGGATGTATATCTGAGACGGTATAACTTGTGTATACCCAAACTGTCATAGGCATCGATCAGGCATGTACGGCTCGGTAATATCCTTGGAATGAATTATGCCCGAGAAAAGAGTAATTGGGACTTCCACGGTCGGATTTTTTCAAATGGGGTCCACACCACCTGTATTATAAAATAATTAAACATCATTAATAAAAAAATAACGATATAAAAATAAAATATTATTCTATTCAATGACGTAAAAATAAATAAAATACGTACCATATCAGCAGATAAGCGATCTAGTGCACGTCTATACTGTAGCAGAGCTGTCTATGACGTCCTAGGTGTCGCAGTGGGGGCCCATCTCAATGAACATGGCAGGTTCGGAGTCCATCCTTGCCTCCTGCTCGGTCTAAATGTAGGAAAATTGTGACGCCCCGACCCGGATCTCTATACGAAATCCCAAGGTCGAGTCGCCAATACAACAGCACGACACAACAAATAAGAAAAGCACGTGGCGTAACCACCCGTACTTACGACAAAACACAACTAATAACCTGATTAACACAAGTATGAACAATCTTCGGCGATAACAAAGCCGGAAAACAACCAGTAACAACCACGAGTTTACAACTCGGGAAAGACAACTACTACAACAACATCGGCCACAACATGCCGGAACAAAACATAACCACGAGCTACAACATGCTCGGTAGAGAAGCTGTTTAAAGACGAAACTGTACAAGAGCACGACATACAAGTGTCGGCTACCAAAAGAATATTTGTTTACAACACAACAAGTACTACCCAAGTAAAGTTTACATAACTTTACATATCCGTCGTCCTTACCAAAATGAAAATAACTATCAAGATTGAGATTCTCGAACTCCCAAACGTGGACGACTTACAAGCTAACGAACCCTTCTCAACCTCACCGTGAACTTCCGGGTTGGCTTGGATCTAAGGAAAACAAATGAACACATAACGGGGTGAGTCATAATGACACAGTAAGTTACTAATGCAACTACATGGCATGGCATGATGCTCAAGCAATAAACATAACATGGTATTAACATTTATATATCACAACTAAACATGTATCATCATACTTGATATACAATTCATTCAACTCACATAGCACCTTGGTTAACACATAAGTGCTCATAAATAAACCATGTTAGAGAAGGATATCATATCTCTTTCTTCAACCTTGTGTAGCTCCTGCAATACACAAACAACTAATAGTGCCTCGATACTCGTGTACATAGTATCGACGTCCCCGACTAATCCCATCGGGTTCAACTAGCAAGCCAAAGTCATGCGTATTGCTACAACAGTAGGGCTACTTCTCAACTGTGGCCAACAGAAGAGTGTGTGTGAACTCCGGCACGGCGACTTATAGCGATCACAAACTTTGATTTGTGAAGACGATAGGTCGTCCTACCATGACATAAACAACGACGACGCCAGCTAGACTTACACAACACACAAGTAGGTAACCTTACTCAACTTATGCAAATAACCGTCAAGTTCAAAAGTGGTGAACTTGACAAACATCATGTGGATTATATTTTTCTACAACATATAATCATCAAACATATTGTTTAAAGTCACAAACCACAAATTTAGAGCTACTTTACAAGTCTCTAACATACCAGTATCAAATACTCGGAGGACTGAAAACCATATCAAATGGACTCTAATTTTTGTAGTAATTTAACTAGTGATTCGGAGAATTATAATCTTCTCAAAAATCCACTTTTGGTGTTAATTCATTAGGTTCATAAAATTTGGTATAATTGCTATATGCAATTTTCACCATTTAAAGTCTCTAACATGTTCTTGAGTTCACTACTTTGGTGATTATCAATCTCTATACAATTTAAACCAACTAAACCATGTCTTTCTCATTATAACATGTAATTTTCATCAACATAACATTTTTACATGAATTCAACAACAATTCAAGTCATGCATGTTAACAAACATTCATATATCTAACAATTTCTAACATACATAGGGGGTTTAGTAACTTACCTCCAAAGTAGAAAATTAAACCAACAAATTCACAAATAAAGTCTCTAAGGTTGCTCCCCTAATCAGCCACAACACATGCAAGGTCGATCAAAGTTTCAATGGTTGGATGATGAGATGTAAGGCCCACACACTATTCTTACCTTTGTCTCCCACACAAGCTCTCTGAACTACCATGGAAGATAATGTGAGAGAAGTGAAGTATGTTGTCTCTAGAATGGCTTATATATGGTCAAAAGGTCAAGTCAAAGTACAACACTTTCAGCCAAGGGTCCAAGGGTCAAAAGCAGCAAATTACAAGTCAATAATGTGATGTCCGTACGCTTCGCACGGCTGTGTCATGTAAAGTTGCACGGCCGTGTCACTCTCGCACGGCCGTGCCAAGAAAGGCTGCGCGGCCGTTCTTGGCACGGCCGTGCCAAACTTACTGGAATTCTTGCACGGCCGTGTCAACAAAGGCGCGCGGCCGTGCCAAACTTACTGGAATGTCTGCCCACTCTTGCACGGCCGTGTCATAAAAAGGCGCGGGGCCGTGAAAACCCTACTGTTCAGTCCTTCTTCTAATTATCTCTATTTCCTTGGTTCAATCACTTGGCCACCCTAGGTGTGATTACACAACACTCATAGCACATTTAACAATACATAACTCACATAGATCATCTCAACAATGCTCACAACAATCACCTCACACTTATGAATAATCACAAGGGCTTGTACTAAGTTAATGCATTAACATGTATATCCTTCTACCATCATCAAATGTATATGAATTAAGGCAAAACCATATTGAACATCTTTATTCAAGCGATCAAACACACATGTTGAGCATAAATAACATCAAGCAAGGTAAGCATCTAAAGCATAACAAGTTCAGGTTATAACATCCTCTCCCCCTTAAAAGAATTTAGCCCCTAAATTCCTTACCAAGTCCATCGAATAAGTGAGGGTACTTCTCACGCATCTCAAGCTCGGTTTCCCACGTAGCTTCCTCGATCTCATGGTTCCTCCATAACACCTTTACAAGTGGGATCCGTTTGGTTCGCAATATTTGTTCCTTAGTGTCGAGAATCCTTATCGGTTGTTCTACGTACGACAAGTCGGGCTCAAAGGTGATCTCTTCGTACTCCAACACATGTGACTCATCTTTCATGTACTTTCGAAGCATTGACACGTGAAAGACATCATGAATCTCCGACAAAGATGGTGGCAATGCAAGTCGATAAGCCAATCTACCAACCCTCTCAAGTATCTCAAAAGGCCCTATGTATCGGGGTGATAGCTTACCTTTCTTCCCAAACCTCTTAGTACCCCTACGCAGCAATACTTTAAGGAATACATAGTCACCCGCCTAGAACTCAAGATCCCTCCTTCGATTATCCGCATAACTTTTCTGTCGACTTTGAGCGGTAAGTAATCTATCCTGAATTATCCTCACACTTTCCACCGACTGCTGCACTAATTCTGAACCCCAAATTTTAGCCTCACCGACTTCATCCCAACAAATCGGCGATCTACATTTCCGCCCATAAAGTGCTTCGTACGGTGCCATTTCGATACTCGCCTAGAAGCTGTTATTGTAAGCAAACTCCGCTAAAGGTAAGTGTGAATCCCAACTTCTCTTAAAATCTACTGCACACGCACATAGCATATCTTCAAGTACCTGTATCAACCTTTCTGATTGCCCATCCGATTGAGGGTGAAAAGCCGTGCTAAAGTTCAACTTTGTTCCCATATCCTCTTGCAAGGCTCCCCAAAATCTCGATGTAAACCTTGGGTCCCGATCTGATACAACATTAACCGGTACTCCATGTAGTCTAACTATCTCTTGAATGTACAATGCCGCCAACTGATTCAAGGAGTAGGTCATCGCAATAGGTATAAAATGGGCTTATTTAGTTAACCTATCCACAACAACCCAAACAGCGTCGAAACCCCGACGAGTACGCGGCAACCCTGTCACGAAATCCATCGTAATATGTTCCCATTTCCATTCGGAATCTCCAATGGTTGTAATAACCCTGCGGGCCTTTGATGTTCAGCTTTCACTTGTTGACATGTCAAGCACCTAGATACATACTCTGCTATCTCTCGTTTCATACCATTCCACCAAAACTGCTTCTTTAAATCCCTATACATTTTTGTACTTTCCGGATGTATTGTATACTTAGCCTTGTGAGCTTCGTCAAGTACTTGCCGTTTCACAGTCTCATTCGACGGAACACAAACTCTCCCCCTAAAGGTCAAGCTACCATCCCTGTTTATTACGAAGTCAAGTGTCTTGCCTTTATTCAACTGTCTCCTCAATTTCTCGCACTCCGGCCACTAACCTGAGCTTCCTTAATCCGTTGTAACAAAACTGGAGTAGCCCAGACATTCGCAAAGATCACACCATGTTCCGTTTCACTAGGACTCCAATCCCTCAAGTCCTCTAACGTCTTCCATTCTTGAACCATCATGCACGACATGTACACCTTCCTACTCAACGCATCCGCAACTACATTCGCCTTTCCCGGGTGGTAAAGAATCGTGCAATTGTGGTCCTTTAACTTTTCCATCCATCGGCGCTGTCTCATGTTCAACTCCTTTTGCGAGAAAAGGTACTTTAGGCTCTTATGATCCGTGAAGACCTCGAATTTTGCCCCGTAGAGATAATGTTTCCATTTGTTCAACGCAAACATAATTGCCGCCAATTCTAGATCATGGGTAGGATAGTTCCGTTCTGCATCCTTTAACTTCCTCGAAGCATATGCGATCACCTTCCCATTTTGCATAAGCACGCAACCCAAACCTTCTTTGGATGCATCACTGTAAATCATGAAGTTATTGTCACCACAAGGCAATGCCAATACAGGAGCTGTTGTCAGTCGTCGCTTCAACTCTTGGAAACTGTTCTCGCATTTGTCATCCCAAACAAACGGTGTTGTCTTCTTTGTTAAGTTTGTCATAGGAGTCGCAATCTTTGAAAACCCCTCAATGAACCTCCGATAGTAACCCGCCAAACCCAAGAAACTTCGGATCTCGCCAAAAGTTGGTCTCTTCCAATTGCTTAATGCTTCTACCTTTGACGGATCCACCGCTATCCCATCTTTCGAAACAACATGCCCCAGAAAAGATACTTCTTCGAGCCAAAAAGCACATTTACTAAATTTGGCAAATAACTTCTTCTCCCGAAGGACTGATAATACCAACTTCAGATGTTGCGCATGTTCTTCCCGAGACTTAGAGTACACAAGAATGTCATCGATGAACACTACCACAAAACAATCCAAATACTCATGGAACACCCGATTCATCAAGTCCATGAATACTGCCGGTGCGTTTGTCAACCCGAATGGCATAACCACAAACTCATAATGACCATACCTCGTGCGAAAAGCTGTTTTAGGAACATCTTCAGCTCGCACCTTCAACTGGTGATAGCCACTTCTCAAGTCTAGCTTGGAATACACCACTGACCCCTGTAACTGATCGAACAAATCATCAATGTGTGGTAGAGGGTACTTGTTCTTGATTGTTACCTGATTCAGTTGCCTATAATCGATACACAATCTCAAAGTACCATCTTTCTTTCTAACAAACAACACTGGTGCACCCCACGGTGATACACTCGGTTTAATAAACTCCCTGTCAAGCAATTCTTGCAACTGTTCTTTCAATTCTTTTAACTCTGCCGGTGCCATTCTATATGGAGCTTTAGAAATTGGGGTAGTCCCCGGCAACAATTCAATACAAAACTCAATTTCTCTATCAGGAGGCAATGCATAATCAGAAGAGAATACATTAGAAAATTCACAAACCACAGGGACTTCTTCCAATTTTGGGATAGCAATACTTCTATCAACCACACATGCCAAATACCCCGCACAACCATGTGACAACAATTTCCTAGCTTTTAAAGCATATATAACATGCAAACCACTCTTAATAGCATCACCCACAAATACAAATTCAGGCACACCCGGCATAGAAAAAATAACTTTCTTTCTATGACAATCTACTAAAGCATGATATGCACATAACCAATCCATGCCAAGTATCACATCAAAATCACGTATGGGTAACACTACCAAATCAGCATGCAAAGTGTGATCACCTACAAGTATATCACAGGCTCGGTACACATCCGAGGCCAACATATGCTCCCCCAACGGGGTAGACACCTCAAGCACAAACGACAAGGGCTGGGGTAACACACACAAGTTGTTCACAAAATGGGATGCAACATATGAATGCGATGAGCCAGGATCTATAAGAACTCGAGCTCTACTACCGAAGACAGAAAGGCTACCTCCTATAACTGACGTAGACTCCGGCACACCGCGCTGATCAAGCACAAACACACGGCCCTGGACCTTAGGTCTACTGTCGCTTTCCCTCTTCGTTCCGCTAGACTGCACACTAGCGCTCCCAGCCTAACTACTCTTTAACTTAGGACAATCTCTCTTTTGATGACCAACCTCCTTGCAATAAAAACACTGGCCCAACCAATTTCCTGTTTTGCTATAACACATATCTTTGGAATGCCCCGGTTTCGAACAGTAGTTACAAATTTGTGGTGTACCCCGTGGACCCTGAATAGAAGTGGTACTGTTACTCCTCCCACCAGATTGTTGCCCCTGTTGCCTATCTGATTGTCCTCTTCCCTGATTTCCCCTGCGGTTATTGTTTCCACCGCTGTATCGACTACCGGAACCCTGTCCTCGTCCCTGGTTCTGTGATGCCTGTGGAGGGTTGTTCAAATTTCTCCCCCGGTGCTCCTCTATGTCACTTTCAATCCCATAAGCCCTATCCACCGCACTCCTATAGTCAGCAAGTTGCAAGGATAACAATTGTTTCCTGCATTCTGTTTTCAGGCCTTTGATGAACTTCTGGGCCTTCTTTGCATCCGTAGGAACCAAGTGACTACAATACCGAGCCAATTCTGTGAACTTGGCCGAGTATTGTGCCACCGTCATACTGCCCTGCTCTAGGTCATTGAATTCTCTTTATCTCCTTTCACGAACCACTTCCGGAATATATTGTGCCTTAAATTCCCTCAAGAAATTAGGCCAACTGTGAGGTTCCCCCCGCAAGTCCCAGCTCCCCTGTAGTACCTGCCACCAATGCTCAGCCGCTCCCTCAAGTTTAAACACAGCTAGGTTGACTTTCTCTTCATCGTTGCAACCCAAAGCTGCAAATATCTTGATTATATGTTCGATCCACAATTCAGCTTTTGTGGCATCCAGCTCCCTAAGAAAGGTACGTGGTTTCATCTTCAAGAAACGCTCCAGTGTAGTAGCGTGATTTCTAGGCCTCACTTCAGGTTGTGGTATCTCAACTTCCGGTTGTGAAGCTTCAACCTCCGGTGTAGTCGTTGCTCCCCCATTCAAGCGTTCAGTCATCTGATTCATTAGTTCCATCATTCTCCCCATCATAACTGTCATGTTTGCATTCTGATTCTCCTGGTTCAGTTCAAGAGGGACAATAGGTGGCCGATTCACATCCTCATCTCTACCGTCATTCCTGCCGGCACTCGTACCAACCTGACTGGTACTCGCTTCGAGTCTAGTTCGCCCAACCCGACTGGTACTCGCTCCGAGTCTAGTTCGCACCATTTTAACCTACACATAACACTCGACATTAAAATCTCAATAATACACACCATACCCACCTAGGCCATGGAACCTATCCTGGCGAATAGCTAACATAAGCTCTGATACCAACTGTGACGCCCCGACCCGGATCTCTATACGAAATCCCAAGGTCGGGTCGCCAATACAACAGCACGACACAACAAATAAGAAAAGCACGTGGCGTAACCACCCGTACTTACGACAAAACACAACTGATAACCTGATTAACACAAGTATGAACAATTTTCGGCGATAACAAAGCCGAAAAACAACTAGTAACAACCACGAGTTTACAACTCGGGAAAGACAACTACTACAACAACATCGGCCACAACATTCCGGAACAAAACATAACCACGAGCTACAACATGCTCAGTAGAGAAGCTGTTTAAAGACGAAACTGTACAAGAGCACGACATATAAGTGTCGGCTACCAAAAGAATATTTGTTTACAACATAACAAGTACTACCCAAGTAAAGTTTACATAACTTTACATATCCATCGTCCTTACCAAAATGAAAATAACTATCAAGATTGAGATTCTTGAACTCCCAAACGTGGACGACTCGCAAGCTAACGAACCCTTCTCAACCTCACCGTGAACTTCCGGGTTGACTTGGATTTAAGGAAAACAAATAAACACATAACGGGGTGAGTCATAATGACACAGTAAGTTACTAATGCAATTACATGGCATGGCATGATGCTCAAGCAATAAACATAACATGGTATTAACATTTATATACCACAACTAAACATGTATCATCATACTTGATATGCAATTCATTCAACTCACATAGCACATTGGTTAACACATAAGTGCTCATAAATAAACCATGTTAGAGAAGGATATCATATCTCTTTCTTCAACCTTGTGTAGCTCTTGCAATACACAAACAACCAATAGTGCCTCGATACTCATGTACGTAGTATCGACGTCCCCGACTAATCCCATCGGGTTCAACTAGCAAGCCAAAGTCATGCGTATTGCTACAACAGTGGGGCTACTTCTCAACTGTGGCCAACAGAAGAGGGTGTGTGAACTCCGGTACGGCGACTTATAGCGATCACAAACTTTGATTTGTGAAGACGATAGGTCGTCCTACCATGACATAAACAACGACGACGCCAGCTGGACTTACACAACACACAAGTAGGTAACCTTACTCAACTTATGCAAATAACCGTCAAGTTCAAAAGTAGTGAACTTGACAAACATCATATGGATTATATTTTTCTACAACATATAATCATCAAACATATTGTTTAAAGTCACAAACCACAAATTTAGAGCTACTTTACAAGTCTCTAACATACCAGTATCAAATACTCGGAGGACTGAAAACCATATCAAATGGACTCTAATTTTTGTAGTAATTTAACTAGTGATTCGGAGAATTATAATCTTCTCAAAAATCCACTTTTGGTGTTAATTCATTAGGTTCATAAAATTTGGTATAATTGCTATATGCAATTTTCACCATTTAAAGTCTTTAACATGTTCTTGAGTTCACTACTTTGGTGATTATCAATCTCTATACAATTTAAACCAACTAAACCATGTCTTTCTCATTATAACATGTAATTTTCATCAACATAACATTTTTACATGAATTCAACAACAATTCAAGTCATGCATGTTAACAAACATTCATATATCTAACAATTTCTAACATACATAGGGGGTTTAGTAACTTACCTCCAAAGTAGAAAATTAAACCAACAAATTCACAAATAAAGTCTCTAAGGTTGCTCCCCTAATCAGCCACAACACATGCAAGGTCTTGGATCAAAGTTTCAATGGTTGGATGATGAGATGTAAGGCACACACACTATTCTCACCTTTGTCTCCCTGTTAGGTCCAAGGTTGCTCAAAATAGGCTAGAAGGGGGGGTTGAATAGCCTATGTCCAATTTTTGAAATTGATTCAAAAATCTTACTTCACTTAAGTTTAAAAAGTTTTGCAGGCGGAAGTCTTGTGAAGTATAGGACAAGAGTAGAATGGCTGATCTTCACAGGACAAGATCAGCAGTTCTCAACAGTTTGGAAATCTGGAAATTTTAAACAACACAAGCAAATCACAATCACACACAAGTAGACAGAGTACTTAATGTGGTTCACACTTATAAATAAGTGCTACGTCCACAACCAAAGTGGTCAACTTTGGATTTGAAAATCGTGTACTAAGTTTTTCCACTAGATACTTTACAAACTAAATCTCTAATGGATTGTGTACAAAAATTTTGTTGACCAAGTGTTTGTGGGAGAATTGATATCTATATGATATAATTCTCGTGAGCTATGAAAGCTAGGTGTTGCAATCAATGAAGAGCTTTTAATGGACTAATCGTCTAAGTGTGAAGCTCTTCAATGAATAAATACAGATAGGACGTTTAAGCTTTAATGCACTTGAAGAAGATGAAGATTCAGAGTTGAGGTTGTTGAAGTGAGTTGAATGCAGCAATGAAGTCTCCTTTTATATGCAGGAGGGACCTTGGAGCCGTTGGTGATGTTCATAATTTGAATTTAAGAGCATTTAATGCTCTAATCTGGTTGTTGACTCCTGATAGGCTGTCCTGCAACTTACAGTCTGTCTCCTGACACTTAGCCAAAAATAGGTAGTCTGTGCTTGCAGGAGGAATGTCCTTTTCTGAGTGTATGCCAAGAATGGAAACCTTCATTGAATGTAATTTGCAGGTTAACGTTGCATCGAAGTCAATGAAGTCTTCAAATCTGGACATGTCTTTGGCAGATCTCTATCGGACGTTCTTGAGGTCTTCAACATTGCTGATGAAGCTTGGCTGATACGAGCTTGTCCGATATCTAAAGGAAGACTGCTGATGCATACTTTGCCTATTGTGCAGAGGACGTCCGATGTCCTATAGGCTATCTTCTTCAAGACATTTTACAATAAGCAACCCTAAGTTATTCAAGCTATGCCTAAGTACAAGTTGCCACACTAACAGACACGCAGGCCCATTAGTCACCTTGACTTAGACTTAGGTTATGGATTCAAGCAAATCTATACTAAATACAACACTCCCACACAAGCTCTCTGAACTACCATGGAAGATAATATGAGAGAAGTGAAGTATGTTGTCTCTAGAATGGCTTATATATGGTCAAAATGTCAAGTCAAAGTACAACACTTTCAGCCAAGGGTCAAAGGGTCAAAAGCAGCAAATTACAAGTCAGTAATGTGCTGTCCGTACGCTTCGCACGGCCGTGTCATGTAAAGTCGCACGGCCGTGCCAAGAAAGGCTGCGCGGCCATGCCAAACTTACTGGAATTCTTGCACGGCCGTGTCAACAGAGGCGCGCGGCCGTGCCAAACTTACTGGAATGTCTGCCCACTCTTGCACGGCCGTGTCATAAAAAAGGCGCGCGGCCGTGCAAACCCTACTGTCCAGTCTTTCTTCTAATTATCTTTATTTCCTTGGTTCAATCACTTGGCCACCCTAGGTGTGATTACACAACACTCATAGAACATTTAACAACACATAACTCATATAGATCATCTCAACAATGCTCACAATAATCACCTCACACTTATGAATAATCACAAGGGCTTGTACGTACTAAGTTAATGCATTAACATGTATATCCTTCTAGCATCATCAAATGTATATGAATTAAGGCAAAACCATATTGAATATATTTATTCAAGCGATCAAACACACATATTGAGCATAAATAACATCAAGCAAGGTAAGCATCTAAAGCATAACAAGTTCAGGTTATTACAAAAATACTCGTAGATCCAAGTCTGAAAAAAATGTCAATTAACTGTGTTAAAAAATTACATAATTAAATTTCAATAATTAATTATACACACCTGCAGCAAAGTCAAACACCCTGCGATTTGGGCAGTATTCGACCTAGAAGCAATACCCAGCTGGCGGTATAAATATGCTAAGGAGCTGCACCCCATGCATAACCTGAAACGTCTGCTAAGCTCGCCAATAATGGCAAATAGTGAACAGTTAATCGGTTCTGGGTCTTGTCCAAAAATAATGTTGCACCCAGCAACCTCATAATATAATCCATCGCCCTATTTCTTGGATAAACTGCTTCTGGGCTTAAACGTTCCATTAACAGGTTGAATTTAATGCCGCTCGACTTTAGCTGCTGGTTGATCTCAGACATAGTCATTCCTAATAGGGCCGACAGCTGACCCTTGATTCCCGATATTGATGTGTTCGGGATGACAATATTCCTTGTAACTGGAATCCGTAGAATGTAATGAACATCGTGTAGAGTGATAGACATCTCACCAAATGGCATATGGAAACTATTCGTTTCCGGGTGCCATCGCTCGACAAACGCAGAAATCAAAGGCATGTTTAGGTGCTGAAACATGCACTGCCTCAAATGTCCTAACCCAGTCCCGTTAATAAGGTCGTTCGTCTGACGGCACAATATCACCCATTTAGTAAGGCGATCGGCAGCATTATGACAAATTAACACTTGCCTTTCCTGTTAAAAAAAATATCACCCATTTAATAATTATCATTACCAATCTCTTAAAAAATATATTAATAAAAATAATCAAAATTATGCATGAAAATAATTTATTTTACCTCGCCATTCCATATTGCATGCGCAATATGGCCAAGAAAACCAGTAAGCAAAGTCGGCGTGGCGGGCCCCCTGGATGTGCATCCAATAACATCCACTCATCATCATCAGTATCAACTCCTCGTCCCCGTCCACGACCACACCCACGCCCACGCCCACGCCCACGCCCACGACCTCGACCTCCTCGACCAATAGCAACATCCTCGTCGTCGTCGTCAGCGTCGTCATCATCATCATCAACATCAATATCATCGTCATCGTCACTCCTACCCATCTGGATCTGATAGTTGCGATGCAACTGCTGAAAATGCACAGTACTCATCGCACCCTTTCCCCTTCCAGGCCTCATAATCGAACCTGTCATCTGACTACTAGCAGAAGGACCCGACTGAAACATATGTCCCTCAATTTCCTCTAATTCTCGTTCTGCCTCCAAATCACTCTCAGCCATTGGCGAAGGACCACCGATATGAAAAGATCCCTGACCAGTCGAAAAAGCTGGTGGAGTCCGCTCACGAGTAACACTGACTAGATGAACTATCGGTGGAGTCTGCTGACGAGTACTGCTGACAATAGGCTGCTGACTATCCTGCCTCTGCTTCTTACTTGCTTTTGCTTTGGCGGATGCAACTACTATTCGATCCTTCAGCCTCTCGCTATAATATTTCTGCCCTGATTGGTCACCACCGCCACTACTACCAACTCCTGACTTCTAAAATTAACAATAACAAGTTTACAATTAATATAAATAAATAAATGACAATAACAATTAGCAGAAGTATAAAATTTACGTAAAACAAAAATTTAATCTAACAAAAACATAAAATTTAAAAAGTTTAATCTAACAAAAATTTAGGGGTCCTAACATCTAAAATTAATAATAACAAGTTTACAATTAATATAAATAAATAAATGACAATACCAATTAGCAGAAGTATAACATTTACGTAAAACAAAAATTTAATCTAGCAAAAACATAAAATTTAAAAAGTTTAATCTAACAAAAATTTAGGGGTTACATTTTAGGGGTTTTCGGTTTAGGAATTTAGAGTTTAGGGTTTTGAGGTTTTTGGGTTAGGTTAGAGTTTTGGGTTTAGGGGTTTTTATTTATGTTTTATAAAGTTTAATCTAACAAAAATATAACATTTTAAAAAATTAATAATCAATAATGTATTATACTATATAAAGTGGACCAAAGAAACTTCATTTCTATTCCAAAAAAAAAAAAAAGAGGCCGGCCCGGTTATATTCAAATATAGTCGGCCCGGTTATATTCAAATATAGCTGACCCGGTTATACTTAAATATAGCCGCGGTTTTATTTGAATATAGCCGGCCCGACTCTGTCCGTGAATTCAAATTTTTTTTCAGTTTTTTCAGTTTAATTAGTTAAAATAATTAATAATTAATAGAAAATTACAAAAATTATAAAGAAACATACATTTTTTCTTTGAGTAAAATGGTAAAGAAATGTGAGAAATATGTAAAAAATGTGGAGAGAAAGAGAGAAAGTGAGCTGTGAGATAAAATGAAGAGAGAGAGCCGGGTGAGGGGAAGAATTGGCAGATTAGGGGTGCGTGGGGTTAGGTTAGTTTTTGTTTTTAAATTTTTTTTAGTTTAAGGATAGTATAGTAATTTAACATATTTGGGTGCATTGTATAGTATAGTCCTTTTGCTTTTGTTATCAGTCCAAAACTCAAAAGTCTTCTGTAAACCCTAACTAGAAGAAGCCAAGGAAGACGAAGACCCGAAAAGAAGCTCTTACCCGTCGGACGTTCCATCTCAGGTTTCTCTCTCGCCCATGGTCTTTTTTTCTTCTTATTTATTTAATTATTTTTCAGTATTTCCGTTTCCTGTTTTTGGTTCGATTATTCCCTGTAAAACTTGAGTAACGTTTCCCGAAAATAATTTGTAATACAATTGATTAATAAATATTGAAATCGGTTTGAAATGCTGAAATTGCTATGCGATTGCTCTAACCGACCTGAATTTGCTGACACTCGCGGTTCCTTGAAGTTCCAGCGAGTTTCCGGTGGCATAACGAGCAAATTCTTGGGCCTTACTGTCCAGAAAACTCTATGCATTGGGGGAGTCTTCCCAATTCGAAAGATCTTTGTCGATAGGTACTCACTCGGTTCCAAAAAAATAGCCCCATATTGACTTTTCTTGTTCAACTAAATTGAACTTTGACTAAAAATACATAAAATTTGTTTAGGGTGGCGTTATTAGCACCGCTTTTTCTATTAATACACCCCTTTTCTTAATACACCGCCTCCACTAATTTTACACCAACATAATTTCTAAATACACCGCCCAACATTTTTTATTTTACCCCTCTCAATTAACTAATTATTTCTTTCCCAATACACCGATCTAATATCATCACACCCACCAAATTTCTTAATACACCAATCAAAACCCAACGCAGGCCAACAGAAACATCGCGAGAACGCTTCAACTTCCATTGCTTCGCAAAGCCCTCAATTTCAAACTCAATAATTTGCAAACCCCCCCAATTCCCAAACCCCCCAGCAGACAAGGAAGAAGAAAGAAGAAGAAAAGGAAGAATTAGAAAAAGAGTAACTCTGATTTCGAGATGAGGAAGACCCTAAGTATGAAATGTATTCTATTTTTATATTTAAATAGCAATTTCATTTCAATTTTTGTGTTAAATTTCATTTTAGTCCCAATGTATATGGGATATATTGGGTTTCTTATCATTTTCGGTTCGGGACTGGTTTGAGGAACACCATAGTGGTGTTCGGCAAGGACTTACCGAACATCCCTGTGATGTTCTGCAACCCAAACTGTTCTGCAAGTGCTTCCCGAACACCACTGTGGTGTTTTGCAGGTGCTTCTCGAACACCCCTGATATGTTCTGCAAGTGCTTCCTGAACACTACTGTGGTGTTCTGCAGACCAGTGAACAAATCCCGACCCAGACATACGTAAATGCATGAAAAAAATCAAAGTGAAGTGAAAAATTTGTAGTATAATGAAGTTAAGGTAAGAAAGAATTGAAGTGAGTAGAGGAGAGAAATGAAGTGAGGAGATTGCCCTTGGCAATGACGTATAATCCCTGGCAATGGCGTATGGAACTGAAGGAGGGTGCTTTGATAAATTGTTAGGTGGTGTATTTAGAGGTTTAGGAGATGTCTTAATATAAGGGTGGGTGTATTTAGTAGCAAAAGAGTATTTATGTCTAACAATATAATGACATTTTTGTAATTTAATTTGGGGGTTGTATTAATAGGAAAGGGTGGTGCTAATAGCGCCGCTCATTTGTTTATCCTTGGACAATACTAAAAATTATCATTGATAGTATTTTAATATTGTAATCCCTCTGTCCTATAAAAGAAGTCTCACTTTGACTTTTTTGATCAGGTCAATTAAATTTTGACACAACGGCCATACCTCGTATTTTACAATGGTTCTAACCAACACTAACTCCACCAATATGGTGAAGAAAGTAACACAGGGTCGGAAGAAGATTGAGATTAAGAAAATAGAGGAAGTAAACAACCGTCAAGTCACTTTCTCGAAACGCCGCGCTGGCCTTTTTAAGAAGGCGAGCGAGCTTTGTGTTTTAACGGCACAGAACTTGCCATCATGGTTCACTCTCCCGTGGCCGAGTGTTTGCATTCGGCCACCCGAGTGCGGACCAAGTTGTGGACAGTATCTAAGTGGTGGAACCTTGAAACCACCCAATAAGGAAACCATCAAAATCCTAAGCCCTCCGCCTCCGGCTATGAACGAGTTCAACCAACACTACTCGAAATTTCAAGGAGTTGGAGAATGAGAAGAAGAAGAAGGAAATTATTGAAGAGTCGAATTCGATGAAGAATGGTGAATTATGGTGGGACGAATCGATAGATGGTTTAGCTTTGGAGGAGCTTCAAGAATTTGTGCCATCACTCGAAGAGTTGAAGAAGAAAGTATTTATGAGAGCTGATGAACTAATGATGATTAAATCTTCGTCGTTGTCTTCGCAATCTTCGGTCGATGTAAATCAAAGTATAAATCAAGTTGTTGGTTTAGGGCATTATGAGAATATGGTGTATGGTGCCAACTCTATTGTGCCTCTTGGATTTGAGTTTGGACATGGGGAGATTCAATAATAGCATAATATTTTCTTGCAAGATGCTAGCAAAATCTAGTTGACACTTATCATTTTTCATATGTTGAGAATATTGGAGGAAACTAAATATTTGTTTCTATTTATTAATCAAAAGAATGTTATTGGTAAAAAAAAAAAAAATTAAATTTTGACCAAAGATTTATAACAATTTACTTATTCTTACGAAATGTTGAAAATTGTTATTGATAGTATTCTTAATTGTGTATCCATGATTGGAATTTCATTGCCTAAAGTATAATAAATGCATGTTAAATAGTGATTTGATGTTGTCTTATGTTGACTTTCCCAATAAGAAAATTAGACTTTTTTTTTTGGGATGGAGGGAGTATCAATGATTGAAATTTCATTACTTAGGACATAATAAATGTTAGTTAATAGTACTTTGATAGTCTTAGATTGGCTTTCCGGGACTATTTATTTGGGATGGAGGGAGTACTATACAAGTGCAAGGGGACACTTATTAGCAATTGCACTTTGTTACTCCTATTTAGTCATTTTGTTTACATTTGCTTGTCTCTTGTAGCTGACAAACTTACTATAAGTTTGCTCTACTTACTGTGTTTATCTGTGAAGGCATTTCTAAAATGGCAAAAGAAGATTACGATGCTAGGGTTTCTGTTTCTGTCAAGGGAGAAGGAACGTCAGAGGTTTCAGATTGCAATGATCTAGCGAGCGAACACCCTTCTACACTGCAAAAACAAGTTGCTGAGAAACTTGATGATATGGTGTTAGAGGAGCCTCTAGGTTATTCTCTCATTCCATTTTGATTTTGATTTTTGTTTTTCTCGGGAGATTAATTTCGTCCACCTATTAAAATGATGCCAAAACAGCATAATAATAGAGTTTTCCACTGTTACATTTCTAAAGTTAATGCCACTCACACTATACATCAAACAATTCAGATGTGTTTAAAAGATCAAATTGGTCAAGTTCAAACCCAGTCCTATAAATAACTAAATAATTAATCCTAGTCATGTTCATTTGGATCATTTAATCTTCACGTGGTTCTTAGAAGCCTACTTCTTTTTCCTGCTATGGACTTGGTTTGGTGTAAGTTTAAACGAGCTGATATCAATACAACAATTCATGGTTTCTCCTTTTCCTTATGTTTTCTGGTATCTTTGTCTTTTTCTGATTGATCCATGATACTTATGTTTTCGGACTACGGCTAGTGATTTGCGTTTTAATCAAGCAGTTACTAGTGGATGCTTTTCTTCCCCCATCCTCCCTCCCGTACTATGAAAATTCTCTTCATTACCATACTTTTTTTCCTTGATAAGTAATAGAATTATATTCACTGGTCGCTTTAGATTTTTTTCTCTGTTTACTTTCCCTGGCTCTGTTGCTCTTTAATTCCAACAATATGTGGGCTATTCACTTTAGATCATAATGTAAATGCCATTTTCAATACCAATGCTCGTACTTCCACAGAACTTCCAGGAAAAGATCATATATGATTTTTTCTTGTTTATCCTCACAATTATTAGTTTGTCTTTTATGTGCAGATAATCACGTGTTCCTAATCTTCCCCATTGAGTGCTGGACATTTCATTTTTTAATATGAATGTTATTCGGTATAATTTTTTTTGTAAGAATTCAGGTTTATTTTATTTTATTTGAAATTTTTCCGCCTAAAACAAAAATGAAAACTCTGCCAGGATGGTTTTTTCTCACATTTAAGTCCTCAAAATATCTCAAAACTCTATTAACTTGAGTAAATAGACACTTGAAATGTTGATGACCTGAGAATATAATATAATTTTTTGTTGTCTGCAACAAAATCTTTCCTTTTCAGTTTGTCCCAGAAAGAGTGTCATTTCTAGATTTAAGCTCTAAATTTTCATTGCTCTTACATAATTTTTCTTTATTTTGAGAAACATGATGTTGATCTTGCATGTCATACTAACATTAGTCCAATCTAAATAAAATATATGAAAGTAAAAATCCATTATTGAATAGTTTGACTTTCAAAGTAGCAATTTTTTTATTTTTAGGACGGAAGGAGTACATAATAAGGATGTTCAAGTAAATCTGTAAGAGTAAGCGTGAAATATTAGATGAACTGAATGGAAAAGTCATAACGTTGGAGATGTCTCTCATGTCAGCGTTGGGGAAGATAATGAACCAAACAGCTCATGAACTTCAGTTGTGGACTCGAGGTCGATAAGAAGCCAAACACAAAGTCGGTTTTTTGGCTTATTAGTTGAGAGGAACCTAGCTTGAGAGACTGTGAGCTTGGCTTGAAAAAGCTCAACTATGCTTGTTTGCATAAATACGTGAGTTAGGTCGACCACATTTAAGCAATTTTCATCCAACTTCTTAAGTTTTAAGGTTCTATATGTAATCACTTATTTTCACTTAATATTTCTTTTTTAGGGAAACCTGCATTATGAGCTAAGCTTCTAAGGTATGGAGCCCCGCTTGGGCTCGTTTGTCAAGTAAATGAACCAAATTTAGGGCTTATTTACTAAATGTTGGAACTCAATTGCACTAGATTCTAGTTCTGCATGTTTTCCTCCCTAGTTAGGGGGCTCGTGAGGATGATGTATGATGTTTCCTCTTTCTGGTTCACAAGTAAAAACTTTGTTCATCAGTGAATAGGTTTGTATTAAGGGTCTTCACATTAGAGTACCGAAGACGGGGATCTATTCTAATTATGTTTTGATTCGTTGTTGTGGATCCGTTTACTCTGTTTTCCTTGGCTTCATCCTGTCTGTCCTAGCCCCTGCATTTTTTTTTTTGGATAAATAACTAGAGGAATATATTAATCACAGCGCCGAAACAGGCAGCGCGTCCTTTGTATACAGGGATTATACTACACAAAAGAGCTATACAAACTATAAACTATCCACTAAATCAGCGAGAGAATCCCCTGTACTTAGCAGATCCTCAGTGCACCAAAGGCGAAGGGTGCAGAAAATGTCCTCCTTAATCCTGTTAAAATCCGACTCCACATTCTCAAACGCCCTTCGATTTCTTTCATTCCAAATTTTCCAGCAAATAACCAACGGGGCTGTTACCCAAAAATTACTTCTCCTTTTCTTAAAAAGAGACCAGCCCCGGAAGAGATCTTTTATGGATCTTGGCATAACCCATGACACATTGACTAGACGAAACAAAGAGTTCCATAACTGTTGATGGGTTGAAGACTTCATTTCATATTTTAGATGGGTTGAAGAGTCCCATGACACATTGACTAACGAAACAAAGAGTCCCTGCATTGAAGACTTCATTTCATATTAGATGGGTTGATGCATGGTGCTTGGTTGAAAATTGAAATCCCTCCCCCCTCCCCTCCCCACCCCTGCCCCCCACAAAAATCTTCTGACATAGTTCATCTGGGAGGGAATATAGTTGCAGACTGGTTTCTGGTGTAATAATTCTGCTAGGAGGATACATTCAGTTGCTTATCTTTCCAGCAGACGGCCAGGTATCTTGTTAAGATCCATTATTTGAGCAGGCCCAGAATGCCCGAAAGCCCAACTAAAATAGTCCAAGTGATGACGGAGGTCGATTGCCCCAGTGAGTTAGAGGAGATGGAGGGAGGATCTAGTGTTTTTGAGACAGATTTACCTGTTCGTCATTGGGGTTGATGAGAGCTTGTAAGTCATAGGTTTGACTGATCAAGTGGTTGTCTGGACATTAGAGAAGGTAGGTAATTTCAGAAAATTTGAAACTGATAATGCCTATCAACTTGTATTTCAGCAAATAAGTGAATATAAAGAAAAAACTATCAAATATAAGCCTATTGTAAGAAAGATCAAAGGGTCAGAGAGTTGCTGAGGTTGATGTCCTCTGTTAATTATGGAGAGCCGCGACCTAGGAGGAGGCGTGGTGCTGCATAGCGAGTCCTGAGGTTGTTTATTCTAGAGCCCAAGCTTTCTTTCTAGAGGGTTGTTTGTTGGTAGTATTTGGGTGTTTTGGTTCTAGGTAGTGATATTCCTTTTGTCAGAGCTGTTGGTTGTTAGTGTCTTGTTTTGGTTTCTTTCTGGTAGTGTCCTTTTATTTTGGTTGTAATGGTGAATTTCTTGTCCACTTTCGTATTCTCTTCTTATCTATGATATCTTCTTTATCTATCAAAAAAAAAAAAAAAACAAAATATATAGCTGTAATATGGTTGGAAGAATACTCGGTTAAATTATTCCCTTCCATTGGTTAACTTGTGATATGCTTCCTTCTCTCCATCTACTTGCATGTTTGTATATATCCTGTTCTTTTTTTAACACCTGGCTAGCATACATGAGTTAAGTAATTAATGCACTGATATAGATCGGTTTCTCGTTGTATTTTGTTATTTGAGTATGTTTCTAACACGTGAACTTGCTATTGCAAGCTGGTCTTCAGAAGCTGCAAAAAAGAAAAAGAAGAAAAATAAAAGCAAGTAAGATTCTGCAATCTCTTATTGAACATTTGAAAGGGCAGTTTGATAATACTACCTCTTAATTTTTTAAACTTGTTATTATTTTCATTCTCAGGAAGAAAAAAGAATTACCAGAGCAAACTGATCCACCTTCTATACCTGTTATTGACCTTTTTCCTCATGGGGAGTTTCCAGAGGGTGAAATTCAACAATACAGGGACGAGTGAGTATATGTTAACTAGCTTCTAATTTTTTTTTTTTCTATTTTTCTATTTTTCTATTCAGTTCTCGTCACACATGGATCAATTTTTATTTTTTCAATAATAGCACTGTGAGGCAATATTCCGGATTCAGCACAAAACTAATCCTGGATAAAACTAGATAATCTGTAATGAGGCAATCTACAAGTAGTAACTGGTGTCTAGACTAGTGTGGAAGAAGCGTTTGAGTTTATTTGTATTAGAAGTTGTATCTTGTTGCCCTCAAACTCCCTCTTTGGATATCTTAGGTAAATTGGTAAGGTTATTGGTGAAACTCTATAGCTGAAGCCACATCTTACCCTTGGTATGGGTCCATCCAAGAGGAAAGATGACATTATTAGATAGCCTTTTGAAACATGCTTTAGTTGACTTGATCCGGCCGCCTAACCTGAGCCCTTCTCTGCATTCTTTGGTCATTCGGAAAACTAAAGTTCCCTTCAAAATTAGAGCTTTGTATGGACGTTGGTTCTTATTGAGCTCATCACTAATGATGTCCACGAAGTGCGTAGACCCTCTAAGAGGCTCTCTCCTGATTGGCTTGTTATGTACAAGTGTACCACCTCTCAGTCACTTGATCACTTATTCTTCAATTTTGGGGGTTCCGCTTCATTTGAATAACTTGTTCGGAGTGACGGGTGGAAGTTTGGGTAAGTCACGGATCTATCTCGGCCTTTCTTCATATGCAGTTTAGAAGCTTTGGCAGCGGGAGTGATGCTAGTCTGTTGTGGCAGTGAGGTGTTTGCAATTCTTTGGTGTGTAGACTGAGAGGAGTTCTAGAATTTTTCAGGGATCGTTCACTTTCTTGGTCTCTTCTTTAGGATAGAGTTCTCTTTGGGCAGGCTGGGGGTCCCTTTCAAGGAGTGCCCATCATAGAGTTACACGGTAATGGGCTGATATGCTTTCTTAATTTTCATTTGAGCTATGGCTTGTTTTTTTTTTCTTTGACGCAAGAGACTTCTCCTCCGTCCTTTTGTATTCTCTTTCCTATTAATCTAATCTTCTTTTTTCCATCAACAAGAAAACAAAGCAAAAGCTTTAGCTGATAAGTATACTTGGAGACGCAACACAAATTCGCACCCTCCCTTCCATGCACACACATTGTGTTGGGACTCACACCATATAGGGCACTAGGCCCATGTACAGATCCGTTGTAAAGATTCACTCGGGATGGTGCAAAGTACATGCTAAAGATATTTGTTTGTTTAATGTCAAAGAAACAAACCTTCGCTTAGTTGATTTAACTAGATTTGTGCCTAGATGGATTTGAATTACTTCCGTTTTTGTTATCTACTTGGTACTGTATACACAGTCACATGCATATTTAAGAACTTGTGATTAGCTCCAGGAACTTGACAAGGTTTTTTAGTTTTAGCCTGTTCAGTTGCTATGATGGATCAGTCAAACTCAACTATTGGTCTGGGTACACTAATTTTCGTTATTTACAAATTTTCACCAATAGTAGTTAATATCTTGTTCCGTGGCCTCACCAGTCACCAGTTGGCTTGCCTCTTTGTGTAAAAAGGTTTTATTATTTTTTTAGTAATAAATACTTTAAAATGTAGTGTACTTGCCTATTTTTTACGAAGTGTGGGTTGCGTACTTTTTTATTTATTTATTGAAAATTATACAATGTACTTTAGTTTTCGTTTATAATTAGGGGATGCCGTTAGTGAAAAGTTAACGGAGTGTTCATAAAGCTTCCATCAAGTTTGAAAAAGCCAAAATTAAGATTTAGAGATTAGGATGTAGGGTTTAGGGTCTAGGTTTTAGGGTTTTGAGCTTTAGGATTTAGAGTTTAAGATTTCAGGGTTTTGGGTTTAGAGTTTAGGGGTTACGGTTTCCGATCACTTTGGGTTTGTTTGGGCAAGTTTTTCTAGAACATTGAAATATTCCGTTAAGCTTTCACCTGTTTTTTTTTTTTCCTTAATTGTAAATGTAAACAAAAGTAGGCTGCATAATGTGTTAAAAACGAAGTAAGCAACCCACATTGTAAAATACTGGAAAGTACGCTGCCCTTTTGGATTTTCACCCTTTTTTATGGTTCTTAATTTTTGAAACTTATATTCTCTCTCTCCCCCCCCCCTTCCCTGGGGGGATGCTGATGCAGTAACTTGTGGAGGACTACATCAGAGGAAAAGAGAGACTTGGAGCGCCTCGAGAAACCCATGTATGATTCAGTTCGACAAGCTGCGGAAGTTCATCGTCAGGTTTGCATTGATCTAAAAGAGTTGTGTTATCTGTGGTGGCTAAAGCATGACTCAAATTTATGTTCTATCAAGTGTATGATTATTTATTTATTTTTTTCTATGAAGAATTACTTATCGTTTTAAAACTTGGACCATGGTTATATCTGTCAGGTTCGGAAATATATCAAGTCTATTTTGAAGCCTGGAATGCTGATGGTGGACCTGTGTGAGACCTTGGAGAATACTGTTCGTAAGTTAATATCAGAGAATGGTCTACAAGCAGGCATTGCATTCCCTACCGGATGCTCCTTGAACTGGTAAACATCTTTAAGATCTGCATAATTCATATTGTTTGCATCTCTGGTTTTCTGGTTTCTAATTTAAATCTTATCTAAACTTAAATGTCAGGGTTGCAGCCCATTGGACCCCTAATTCTGGAGATAAAACTGTACTTCAGTATGACGATGTCATGAAATTGGATTTTGGAACTCATATTAATGGTCTTTCTCGTAGTTCATTTCCGTTACTTTTCAACCATTTTAGGACTTCTTTTCCTTTAAGTCTTAATGCGTGTTGGCTTTTCTTCTGGTGTGTCATTGCTTCCAGGACGTATAATTGATTGCGCATTTACAGTGGCATTCAATCCCATGTTTGATCCATTACTTGAGGCCTCACGTGAAGCTACAAATACGGGTATCAAGGTTAATAACTTTGACTCATAAGTAGCAAGATCTAATCTGATTGGTTTCATAATGTAAACCTAATCTAAGCTACATGGCCTAGTACAGTGGTAAAGGTCGGTCTGATAACTACAAGATTGCCAGCTTAAAAAAGGAATTATCTTTTGTTCTTAATGATTTCTTCTTATTGAACTTTACTATTAATTTATTTATCATCAATAGTGTACACTTAACCAATTCATGAAATTGGATATTTTTTTATGTGCTATCTAGGAATCAGGTATTGATGTACGTCTGTGTGATGTCGGTGCTGCAATCCAAGAAGTCATGGAATCGTATGAGGTAGAAATTAATGGGAAGGTGTTCCAAGGTATTGTATTTTATACTTTTTTAATTTCCTTTCTCTTTTCTTTTATTTCTTTGCCTTTTCCTTGGGATGGTTGCTTTTATTGCTTTTCAGTTGGTGCTCATCGAGTTTCATAACACATAAATGGGCTTTTCACACTTCTTGTGTTTTTTATAGTCAGCTGTTTTAATTTATTTTGTTCGTGATGGAAAAATTGTTCATTTAAGGTATCTTGTGCAGAAAATAGAGCAAATATATGAATGTTTTGCCATCTAATAGTCAGCTGATCTTAACATTGTCTGCAATGGGGAAATTGATTGTCTAATATGTCTTGTCCAGAAAATAGAGCAATCTTGTGAATGTTTTGCATACTGGAGTGTTGCAAATAACTTAGATCATGAGGCTCTTGTAGAAGCCTGCAAAAGATGCTCAACTGAAACCAAGTAATTTGACTTCAGATGCACTCAAAATGGAGCCGAAAGATGCACAACTCAAACTAAGTAATTTGACTTCAGATGCACCAAATTTAGAGTGGGTAAAATTTAACTATGATTGAAAGAAATTGTGGCCCCTTTCCCCTCAATTACCACCAAATTTAGAGTGGGTAAAAGAGTAGCAAAGGTTTGTAACAGTCACAACCTTGCTAAGGGGATGCTACACTTCTGGCACAAATGTACTAAGCAATGTTTGGACTTCTCCCCTTCAGTATAAACTTATAGAACATTAGTGATCCTTTGTGTATGCATTTAGCAACTGTCTTTTTCCAAAGGAATTATGTGTGATGTAACGAAGTTCAGCCAGCAACTTTTATGAGTAATGCCCGATATGATACCTTCCTCTTGTTTTCTCTCATTAAAAGGAGGGTCGTACTATGTACGTGCACTTGGAGTTGGGAGTAAAAATAGGAATAAGTTGTTTGGAAATTTGGAAGTAGTTATAGTAGCATTATCTTTTTTATTTTCTTATGAATCTTGCAAAGCGTTAAAGAAGAATAGTTGCATAATCTCCCTTGGAAATAGGAAGGAGGGTTCTATTGTTTAAGTAGTGTAGATTACTCTGCTACCTTTAACACTTCCCTTGACCTGATGTCAGGAATCCGTTCCTTGCCTTTGTCTTCAATTAGGTCCCGTAATTTGGCAGCACTACAATCTTCCAAAGTATCCAATTTAACCAATTTAGCATCAATTGCATCAAGCCTATCGGAGTCGTTGGTTTGTGGCTTCTTGCTCTTCGATAAAAGCATATAACCTACTATTTACCTCTGCTGTGTTCACCATGGCCAAGGTAGAAATAACACTAGAGAAAGAAAGACAAGAATAGACTTGGAAATAAAACAAGTGTTTTTTTTTTTTTTGGATCAGGCTCAGTCCGGTTTAGGCAAATAGGTTCAGTGGGAACGAGGTAAGACCGGCTTACTAAAGAGGGAAAGTTGGGTCGGGTCAGAGTTTAGGGTCGGGTTGGGTTTTAAAACTCTGGGTCTTCTTCTAGAGTAGGTCAAGGAAGACACAGACAGTGACGCTAGTAAAGGGTTTGGATTTGACTACGGCAAAGATCAATGAGAGATGGGATGACAGCAAGAAATCGACAAGCGGCGAGGTTAGGACTAAGGGGAAGTGGTTGGGGTTCCGGCAAGGTCGATGGGTGTATCTGGACTAAGAGGAAGACCAGAGAGACTAGGGTTACTAAACACTGCAGTAAAGATGGTAAGGATTTGACGCTGTGGGGTTACCAGGCTCTAAAGTCGAACGAAACGATGATGCAAGACGAGGGCAAGGATGATCTGGAGAATGTTAAGGAAGGACGACCGAGTGTTTTGACGATGATATAGAAGGAAAATAAGGGCTGTAACGAAATTCTGGGTTTAATAATATTAAATTGCATAAATCAATTTTGCAATTATTTTGGGCCGGTTATATCGATCAATTGGGCTGATTATCTTTTAGTAATAAAAAAATAAAAATTATAATTCAATCCGATACATTTTGACATTGTTACGTTGGGTTTGGCCCGTAAATTAGTCCATTAGTTTTAGCTCAGGAGTTAAGTAAAATAATAATAATGATAATAATAATAATAATAATAACAGTAACAGTAATAGTAACCGAAAAAAAAAATGATATGGGGTAGCTGCCGCAACAACGGAGAGATAAGGGTGAGTCGATTTTTTTTTGAATTTCAGAAGGGGGGATTTCTGTGAGTTTAAGATCCACAACAAATACTCAGACTCGGGATTAGAGAGAGAGAGTGTGTGTGACGGCACAAGGAAGAGGGGTGACGCAGAAGGAGTTGATCGGCGGCAAGTATTGTGAAGGAACAAATTAAGGTAAGCCTTGTTTTCTTTCTCCGATCAAAGTATTAATGCCGTTATTTTACTCTTTATAATGCAAGCTTAATTTGTGAGTTTCGGTACTGTAAGAGACGGAGAATTGAAGTTAATAATTATGTGGTTGTTGTCGTTTGATTTTTCGTTAGTGGTCTGTGCATGTAAATCAGATCTTTACTCTGTTTCCAGTGAAGGATGAGTGTGTGCGTATATATGTGGGTTGAGTGTGTGCGTGTGTATTTGGGTTGAGTGTGTGTGTGTGTGCGCTTGTGGCTGAAATATATAAATTGGTATAGAAAAGAAAAGAGGGAGCCAAGTGAGAGAGAGAGTCAGGCTAGAAGGTGAGGTTTCACCTTTGAAGGTGGGAGCCGACATGTAGAAAAGAAAAAAAAAAAAACAAAAAGAGAGAACTAAAAGAGATGGGGGAAGAGGTCTCAGAACAGGAGTGAGGTTTAGTGAGGAAGGAAAAGAAGAGAAGGTGGGGGAACAAAACAAAAGAAGAGGAGAGAAAAAGAAAAAAGAAAAGAAAAGGAAGGAACTGCAGAAACAGAGAAAAGAAAATTTACAGTAAGGGGTGGCTTGCGGTTTGGGAAGGAGAGGAAATTTACAAGATTCACCCTAGACTTTCTGACTTGGATTTGTAGGTGTTTTAAATATTCAGAATAGTCCTTGTGTTACTGAATTAATGAACAAAACCCCTCAGGTTTGAAATTTCAGAAAATGGATTAGGACATGTGGTTAGTACGTGGGGTGGAGTGATTTTGCTTCCTACTTCCTTGGCCAGTGGGAAGGAAGATTAGTAATTTATATATTATGTGTATTATATTACTTTGATTGTAAACTATATTATGAAATAGTATAGTTTGATATTATAAGAAATAATTTGGTAAACAATTTGCGATTTTGTTTATAGTTAGATGTGGGTTTTAGGATATATATTTATATAATTTAGTTATGTTTTGATTATTTAGATTTGGGCAGCGCGATTAACGGTTCTATCTCACATTCGAGTTGTTCATTCCACGACGTTATTAAGGTAAGGGATTTCGCTTCTTTTAGGTTATTTCGTAAAATATATATTTCTTTTGACAATTAGGTTCCTTGTCAATTCTTGAAATTAGCGTTTTGATTGCTATGCTTGACCTCGTGTCGGAATTTGCTTTGACTCCGTCGATTCACGTTTCGTTGTGTTATTTTTTTCAATACCTTGTGTCATATCTTTGGTATTTGATGAAACACTTATACTTGGAAAGTAAATTTCGTGTGTATCATTTGATAATATTGTTTTATTTTGAACTCCGCTATGATCACTAGCTGAAGAACCCGTCACTAGGTATAGAGTGAACCTTATATTTTTGCACCAATTGGCCTTTGGTGCGGTAGTCATGACTTACCTTTATTTGTTACCCTTGGGGTAAAATTTTGGCACCCTTCGGGGCATTTATGTGATTGGTCAATGGACCACCTACGTGATCATGACATCTGTGAGTAATCCGTCGTGACTAGCCGGTATGGGACGGTTGGTGACGATTGGGTTACTCGATTTCGTACTTTGCATGCTTTTTTCTTTGAACTCTCATTTGTGAAACACTAGTCCGTTCGCATTGTTCACTTTTGTTGTAAAAGTATTACATGAACTGCAAACTACCTTTTTATAACATTGATCACTTTTGAATATTCTTCTCGTGTGTCCACCCTTCCTTAGAAATCGGAGGGGCGGCGATTGAGCTTACTGGGCATTGTTCGCTCACCCTTCACTTTATTCTTCTCCTCAGGTCACAAATGAGACATTAAGATTTTTATGTTGTGGCATGCAAGCAAGGATGAGTTGGAAGTTATTTTATTGAGTTTCTATGTAATCAGACTAATTTAAGTTTCAATGTTTGAATAACTTAGTTAGTCCTGCGAGACAATTTATTTTGGGTTTGGATTTTGTGATTGTAAAACTTGGGTTATCATTCCGCTGCACACTTTCCTTAAGAATTAATTTTGATGTATTGCAAACTTGATTTGGTTTAGTTGGATTGCGAGCTGTGACGTGTTTGGGCTTGGGCCCGTTTAATTGGGCTCAGGTTTGGGGCGTTACAAAGTTGGTATCAAAGCTTTAGGCTTTAGGTCCTGAAGGGTTAGGAATTGATATGAATAAGGATTTATGGGAAGTAAAATTGATTTGAATTAAGAATTAATTAGAATTAAGTAATGATTATGACTATTACTATTTGGAACTCATGTATTCAATTGACTGACTGTAGGATGGATTTCGATTGGGACTTAGATAACTGGATGATAGGGGACCCGGATGAGGTTGACCCAGATGAAGATCCCGAAGAGGAATTTGAGGAAATCCCAGAGGATGAACCAAAAGAAGACCCTGAGGAGGAACCAGAGGAGGTTCCAGATGAGGCCGCAGGCGGCAGTAGCGATAGCGATTGTGAAGTAAGCATGGATGAAGACGCTACTGTGGAGCCTGGAAATGGACCTGCGCAAGGGGATAACGCGCAACTCGATCCCCGAGTACAAGAATTAGAGCTCTTATTACAACAGGCTCTTGATATGATACGAAACGAGCGTAGGGAGAACAGGAATTTCTTGAGGTTAATCTTGAATATCTGTCAGGAGCTTGATGAGCGTCTCTAAGTTGACATCCCCGCGATGGCAGCGCCACGTGCAATGGTAAACCAGCTGATCATCACAATACGTGAGGCGCTGTGAGGGGGTTAGAAATGAGTATTAGTTTGAGGACATAAGAGTTTTAGAATGATGTGACATTATTTGTATTTTCAAACTCATGTTTTTTTTGGAATTAATAAGGATAATTGTCCATTGTTTATGGAATAAATTTTATTTTATAAGAGTTCCTGTGATTTTGATTTTGAATATGAATTTAAATTAGTTGTATGCTCTAAGTAATCGTATGATGAGCATGATATAATGAATTGTGATTATCCATGTTCTATAATAGATGGCAAGAGGACGGCGCACTGGTACTCGTGGACGCGGGCGAGGTGGTAGAGGTAGTGTACAAGTAGAAGATGCTACCTCCGAGACTGCGGGGAATCAAAATGGGTCCCAGAACATACCCCAACCAGGTGGGAATGTCAATGGTCCGGTGCCTACGGACCCTACCTTGGTTGCTTTGCTGCAGACCTTGACGCAAGCACTGGTGGCCAACATGGCCACGATATTTTCCCCTGACTAGAACTTCCCTGATTGTTGGCCTGGCCACGATATTTTCCCGAGCTGTTCTCGGCGCTCCTTTTCCTCTCATCTCTTTTCTTTCGATACTCCGTTGACTTGATCTCCATCGCTCTAGCCCTATCCAAAACTTGAGCATACGTTGGCAACTCCAAGGCTGCAATTCTGTAATTTATCTGATCATTCAGACCCTCCTCAAACTTCCTTGCCTTTTGCTCCTCATTTTCGAAGAAAGCCGGTGCATATTTTGACAACTCAGTGAACTTGGCGTCGTATTCACCTACAGTCATTTTCCCTTGCTCCATGTCAAGGAATTCTCTAAGCTTCTGATCCCTTACACTATGAGAAAAGTACTTCTTATTAAAAGCTTCAAGAAATATTTCCCAATTATCATTTACCTTTGCTGTCCTCATCTCAGACTTCCACCACTCATGAGCTTCTCCCTCCAACTTAAATATAGCCAGATTAACCCTCTGCTCGCTAGTACACGTCATTGTCGCAAAGATCTTTTCCATATTTCAAATCCAACCCTCCGGTTTCTCAGTACCAGACACACCTGAGAATGTCTTTGGCTCCCTTTTTAGGAAACTTTCAAGAGGATCTTTAAATATTGGCTGTTGGGGTGGTGGCGGTGGTGGCGGTGGCGGTGGTGCTTGATTGTTCTGAGCCATGTTAGCCACTAGTGCTTGCGTCAAGGTCTGCAGCAAAGCAACCAAGGTAGGGTCCGTAGGCACCGGACCATTGACATTCCCACCTGGTTGGGGGGGTATGTTCTGGGACCCATTTTGATTCCCCGCAGTCTCGGAGGTAGCATCTTCTACTTGTACACTACCTTTACCACCTCGCCGGCGTCCACGAGTACCAGTGCGTCGTCCTCTTGCCATTTATTATAGAACATGGATAGTCACAATTCATTATATCAGGCTCATCATACGATTACTTAGTGCATACAACTAATTTAAATTCATATTCAAAATCAAAATTTCACAGGAACTCTTATAAAATAAAATTTATTCCATAAACAATGGACAATTATCCTTATTAATTCCAAAAAAAAACATGAGTTTGAAAATACAAATAATGTCACATCATTCTAAAACTCTATGTCCTCAAACTAATACTCATTTCTAACCCCCTCACAGCGCCCCACGTATTGTGATGATCAGCTGGTTTACCATTGCACGTGGTGCTGCCATCGCGGGGATGTCAACTTGGAGACGCTCATCAAGCTCCTGACAGATATTCAAGATTAACCTCAAGAAATCCCAGTTCTCCCTACGCTCGTTTCGTATCATATCAAGAGCTTGTTGTAATAAGAGCTCTACTTCTTGTACTCGGGGATCGGGTTGCGCGTTATCCCCTTGCGCAGGTCCATTTCCAGGCTCCACAGTAGCGTCTTCATCCATGCTTACTTCACTATCGCTATCGCTACCGCCGCCCGCGGCTTCATCTGAAACCTCCTCTGGTTCCTCCTCAGGGTCTTCTTCTGGTTCATCCTCTAGGATTTCCTCAAATTTCTCTTTGGGATCTTCATCTGGGTCAACCTCATCCGGGTCCCCTATCATCCAGTTATCTAAGTCCCAATCGAAATCCATCCTACAGTCAGTCAATTGAATACATGAATTTCAAATAGTAATAGTCATAATCATTACTTAATTCTAATTAATTCTTAATTCAAATCAATTTTACTTCCCATAAATCCTTATTCATATCAATTCCTAACCCTTCAGGACCTAAAGCCTAAAGCTTTGATACCAACTTTGTAACGCCCCAAACCTGAGCCCAATTAAAAGGGCCCAAGCCCGAACACGTCACAGCTCGCAATCCAACTAAACCAAATCAAGTTTGCAATACATCAAAATTAATTCTTAAGGAAAGTGTGCAGCGGAATGATAACCCAAGTTTTACAATCACAAAATCCAAACCCAAAATAAATTGTCTTGCAGGACTAACTAAGTTATTCAAACATCGAAACTTAAATTAGTCTGATTACATAGAAAATCAATAAAATAACTTCCAACTCATCCTTGCTTGCATGCCTCAACATAAAAACCTTAATGTCTCATTTGTGACATGAGGAGAAGAATAAAGTGAAGGGTGAGCGAACAATGCCCCGTAAGCTCAATCGCCGCCCCTCCGGTTTCTAAGGAAGGGTGGACACACGAGGAGAATATTCAAAAGTTATCAATGTTATAAAAAGGTAGTTTGCAGTTCATGTAATACTTTTACAATAAAAGTGAACAATGCGAACGGACTAGTGTTTCACAAATGAGAGTTCAAAGAAAAGAAGCATGCAAAGTATGAAGTCGAGTAACCTAATCGTCACCAACCGTCCCATACCGGCTAGTCACGACGGATTACTCACAGATGCCATGATCACGTAGGTGGTCCATTGACCAATCACACAAATGCCCTCGAAGGGTGCCAAAATTTTACTCAAGGGTAACAAATAAAGGTAAGTCATGACTACCGCACCAAAGGCCAACTGGTGCAAAAATATAAGGTTCACTCTATACCCAGTGACGGGTTCTTCAGCTAGTGATCATAGCAGAGTTCAAAATAAAACAATATTATCAAATGATACACACGAAATTTACTTTCCAAGTATAAGTGTTTCGTCAAATACCAAAGATATGACACAAGGTTTTGAAGAAAATAACACAACGAAACGTGAATCGACGGAGTCAAAGCAAATTCCGACACGAGGTCGGGCATAGCAATCAAAACGCTAATTTCAAGAATTGACAAGGAACCTAATTGTCAAAAGAAATATATATTTTACGAAATAACCTCAAAGAAGCGAAATCCCTTACCTTAATAACGTCGTGGAATGAACAACTCGAATGTGAGATAGAACCGCTAGTCGCGCTTGCCCAAATCTAAATAATCAAAACATAACTAAATTATATATATCCTAAAACCCACATCTAACTATAAACAAAATCGCAAATTGTATACCAAATTATTTCTTATAATATCAAACTATACTATTTCATAATATAGTTTACAATCAAACCAATATAATACATATGATATATAAATTACTATCTTCATTCCCACTGGCCAAGGAAGTAGGAAGCAAAATCACTCCACCCTACGTACTAACCACATGTCCTAACCCATTTTTTGAAATTTTAAACCTGAGGGGTTTTGTTCATTAATTCAGTAACACAAGGACTATTCTGAATATTTAAAACACCTACAAATCCAAGTCAGAAAGTTTAGGGTGAATCTTGTAAATTTCCTCTCCTTCCCAAACCGCAAGCCACCCCTTACCGTAAATTTTCTTTTCTCTGTTTCTGCAATTCCTTCCTTTTTTTTTTTTTTCTTTCTCTCTCTTCTCTTCTTTTGTTTTGTTCCCCCACCTTCTCTTCTTTTCCTTCCTCACTAAACCTCACTCTTGTTATGAGACCTCTTCCCCCATCTCTTTTAGTTCTCTCTTTTTGTTTTTTTTTGTTTTGTTTTTTTTTTCTTTTCTACATGCCAGCTCCCACCTTCAAAGGTGAAACCTCACCTTCTGGCCTGACTCTCTCCCTCACTTGGCTCCCTCTTTTCTTTTCTGTACCAATTTATATATTCCAGCCACAAGCACACACACACACACTCAACCCAAATACACACGCACACACTCAACCCACATATATACGCACACACTCATCCTTCACTGGAAACAGAGTAAAGATCTGATTTACATATACAAACCACTAACGAAAAATCAAACGACAACAACCACATAATTATTAACTTCAATTCTCCGTCTCTTACAGTACCGAAACTCACAAATTAAGCTTGCATTATAAAGAGTAAAATAACGGCATTAATACTCTGATCGGAGAAAGAAAACAAGGCTTACCTTAATTTGTTCCTTCACAATACTTGCCGCCCGATCAACTTCTTGTGCGTCACCCCTCTCTTCCTTGTGCCGTCACACACTCTCTCTCTAATCCCGAGTCTGAGTATTTGTTGTGGATCTTAAACTCACAGAAATCCCCCCTTCCGAAATTCAAAAAAAATCGACTCACCCTTATCTCTCCATTGTTGCGGCAGCTACCCCATATCACTCCCTCACGTCTCTTCTTTTTTTTTTTTTTTTTTTTTTCGGTTACTGTTATTATCATTATCATTATTATTATTATTATTATTTTACTTAACTCCTGAGCTAAAACTAATCGACTAATTTACGGGCCAAACCCAACATAACAATATCAAAATGTATCGGATCGAATTATAATTTTTATTTTTTTATTACTAAAAGATAATCAGCCCAATTGATCGATATAACCGGCCCAAAATAATTGCAATATTGATTTATGCAATTTAATATTATTAACGAAAATTTGGGGTATTACAGGGTTTGAGGTTAGTTGTTACTCCCTCCGTCCCAGATAAATGTTCCAGTGGATAAAACACATGAATTAAGAAATATAATTAATGATGTGCTGTAAAATGTGTTCTGACAATAATACCAATGAACATTAATTGAGTTCAGCTATTTTAAATAATTGAGTTTTTTTGGGACATGTTATATTAAATGAAGTTTTAAGGGTATATTAGGAAGAATGGTAGATAATAGGTAAATCAAAAGTCTTTAGGAACATTATTTAGGACATCCCAAAATAGAAAGTAGGAACATTTATTCCGGACGGAGGGAGAGGTAGTTGTCTGGGACTATTTGACCTTTGTTTTTTTTTTTTTTTTTTAAGTTTGAATGGCAGAAGACTACAAGGCTGTTTGATTTACAAAACTTAGAAAGAAGATAGAAGAAAATAGAACAGATTGTAGCCGACGGGAAAGAAGAAGACGAGACGATTGTTCCGAACCAGGTTTGGCTCTGATACCAATTGAAGGCAGGAGAGAGAAGAATCTCACTCAATTAGCTTAAAAGCTCAACTCAAATTAAAATCACCGAATAATTCTGAGACATTACAATAGTATTTATAGGCTAAGAGATTCTACAAATTATACTAGGACTGGGCTAGGATTAAACTAATACTACTAGGACTGGACTAGGGTTAAACTAATACTACTAGGACTGGACTAGGGTTAAACTAATACTACTACGACTAGGAAAACACAAATAAAGAAATACTAAAAGTTTCCAAATTTTAAGCAACTAAATAAGTAATAATACTAATCCTAATCTACCAAAGACACTTTCCAAGTGACCAAAGGGGCTTCTGTGTTTGATTGCGAATCTTTCCTGCATCATCAATTCATCTATTCACATGAATCATGTTACATACCTGATTTTTGATATCTGAAATTGGCTGTTTTGGCAGTAAAAAGCATCCGAAACTTGAATGGACATAGTATTGGGCCTTACCAAATTCATGCCGGCAAATCAGTTCCAATAGTGAAAGGAGGAGAACAGACTAAGATGGAAGAGGGAGAATTCTATGCAATTGAAACTTTTGGATCAACTGGTAAGCAGTTGTACTTTCTAGTATTTGGGTGTGAGAGAATAATTTGAGGTACCACATTATGTTTATATATGTTATGTTTGGTTTGGTAAAGGGAAGGGATACGTGAGGGAAGACCTGGAGTGCAGTCATTACATGAAGAATTTTGATGTTGGCCATATTCCACTGCGGTTGCCAAGAGCCAAGCAACTACTTGCAACTATCAATAAGAACTTTTCTACATTGGCCTTCTGCAGACGTTATTTAGACCGTCTAGGGGAGACAAAATATTTAATGGCACTTAAGAATTTGTGTGATGCTGGTATTGTTCAGGTATGCTCTAACACATGCTTTGTATTTGTGATATTGGACATTCAGTAATGTTATGAAACTTTATGACGTTTTGGCCTATAAAGCTTGATTACTTTTTGAAGGTAAGTTGTGGTGTGGTGTTCTAACAGCTGGCAACAAGCAAAGATAGCTATGCATACTTGAAATTTGAATTCAAATCTTCTTTCATACTCTAGTACTCGCCACCTAATAGATTTTAGATACTTCTGGGAAATACAAAGTTAAATTTTCTTTAATTCTTCAAACACGGACATTAGAAACTGTAACATGATATAATGGGGTTATGACGTACCCGATTAGTGATCTCCCTCTTTCTTGTATAGTTTTCTGTTCATATTGATCTAAGAAAAAGAAGTGGATGGGTAGTTGTTTCTGAGGATAAGAATGAGGACAATGAGGTAGTAATTCAAGGAAAAGAACAGTAGGAGTGTTAGTCAGGTAAGGGAGGAGGCTACTCTTTGAAATGCTCCATTTGTGTGTGTGTGTGTGTGGGGGGGGGGTTGGGGTTTGTCTTCTGTCTTCTTTTTCCTTTTCTGGAGGAACCGACCCTAAATAGTTGCAGTGAACACTGGGTTGAGTTTTCTGGGGGAAGGGGGCACAAGTAATCCTGCTTGACTGGTGCTTCACGAGAAAGAGGAGGGAAGGGGGTGCCTTCTGTCTTCCTTTTCTTTTTCTGGAGGAACCAACCCCAAATAGTTGGGGATGAACACTGGGTTGAGTTTTCTGGGGGAAGGGGGCAGAAGTAATCATGCTTGCCTGGTGCTTCATGAGAAAGAAGAGGGAGGGAGGAGGTTGTTCTGTCTTCGTCTTTTTCATTTTGAGGGAGGAACCCCGTCCCCAAATAAACGAAAGCTGTTTTGAGTTTTTTGTGGAGAATTTATCACATTGTTGCCAGGCTTGCGTGGTGTTCATGTGAGAGAGAGAGAGAGAGAGAGAGAGAGAGAGAGATTTGACTCTTCTTCTTTCAATTGTTTAATCTGTACTTCTACTTTTCAATCACTCCATTAAAATTTTGAAATCATTTTAATCAACACCCGCAATTAGTTGGTGTTGGAGAAGTTGGGGTGAATTTAGCTTAATTACCAAAACACTCCCCTGGTTTGCCAAGATGACACTTTTATCTAATTACCTTGTATGCAAACAAAGCCTGAGATAACTATCTTAAATAAAACTAATCTCTACCCAACACAACCCCATCCTCCTTTGTCTGCATTAAACAACCCAAACCTACTTCCAAACACCTCTCCTCTCCCAAAACCAGCGACAAGTGTGATTGCCACCAAACCCCACCCCACAACACCTCTTCCCCTCTGGCCCTTCTATCTGTCCATTTCTCTCTCTGGCTCTCTCTCCTTTAAAACAACTCAGCCACTGCCAACAGTTACATGCATACATATACAGAAGATTGGTGCTGGCAATGGAAGATTCAGATTTTGATTCACATACGTGCACATATGTATATATGGTGGATCTTAAGGATTGGGTGATCTCTTAAATTCAGCAGTTCACTAGTATACCACTATGACCATCAAATCAGCCCAATCACAACCATAATCATCTGTCGGAAATAATAAAATAAATAGACAGCCATGGAACTTCACGACAGTAAACCTAGGATTTCGGAAGTTTAGTGTTGTGGTCACAAGTATATCTAGTAAATTGAAAAATAGGGTAAAAGTAGGATGACGTGAACCACAAGTAGTCAGTTTGCTTTCACAGCTCCAAGTTACTTGAGTGAAAGCCATTACTGTGAAAACATAACGACAATAAACCTTTGATTGCAGTTGATTGTGTAGATTTAAACTACATTTTGTCCCGTGTTAGTCTATTTATGAATTTAGATTTTTTATTTGTTACTATTAATATTTTATTTTCAGCGTGAAATTAACGAAATTCCGTTGTGTTTCCTATTGGCAGCCCTACCCTCCACTTTGTGATGTTAAGGGTAGCTATGTATCTCAGTTTGAGCACACCATCTTACTCCGTCCAACTTGCAAAGAGGTTATATCAAGAGGCGATGATTACTAGGTCGCGAGTTCAGCGTGGAGGGCTACGTGTTCCTAAATGGATTGTAAGAGCATTCTTGTTTTCTCGCACTAGTTTTAGTTGAGAAAGAAGAATCCTATCTCCATCAGTCACTAGTTTTAGTTGAGAAAGAAGAATCCTATCTTACAGTTTTAACACTATTTTAGCTCCTTTATTAAATAATCTTCTCTTCTTACTATAAGTAATACACGACCAATGTTTGAATCTATCTCTGGATTGTTGTAATGCTTATACATCTCTGCTGTATTGAGACAAATCGTTATCCTGGAAATGATGACTCCTAGAACAGTAGATTTTTAAGATGCTTTACCGAATTTTTTCTTCCTCTTTTTTTGGGTTTGTTGAGTTTGATATACATTTTTGGGCCCCTATCTAACAACTCAACCTTTTAGATTAGTTGGTAACTTAACATGATATCAGAGTTCTCGTTTGGCAAGGTCATGGATTCGAGTGATCCCGCTAGCATTTGTTACCCGAAAATATTGTGAGTGCATGTTTTCACTCTGTTTGGTTTGTGATGGCCTGGTGAGGCATATTTGTTTGTCTTTCTACGTGTAGACGGGTTACACGTGAGGGGGAGTGTTGAATTTGATATACATTGTTGGCCCCTGTCTAACAGCTTAAGGTTTTAGATGAGTTGGTAACTTAATCGAAGTTATAATTGTTAGTATTTTCTTTATATTTCATTAAGATTTTAGAACTATGCCTTTTTTTAGAAATGAGATTATTTCTTTTGGATCAACTAAAATTGAAAGTTAAAACTCTTTTTTTTTTGGACATGGAGTATTCGTTTGTTTCTTTGTTTGGCTCCTAGGGATGATCAGAGGTTTGCCCTGATCTGAAGTGCACCGTATCTTATTATTCCCTCCGCTCCTAAAAGAATTTTATTTGACTCGACATACAGATTAAGAAAAATTAATTAACTTTATTTTAAATATTAGGATATTGGGTATTTCTCACTAATGCCCATGCTCGGATCCTTCAATTATTGTAAAAATCATATAAAAGGTAAAATAGTAAAAGTAACATTCTAACAAGGAAAGATTAGCAAGTGCATTTTCTTTTTGGAAAGGATAAATAAAATGTACTCTTTTTTAAAAATGACAAAATACTAAAACTTAGAAGTCCCATGTAGATGATGGAACATTAGTAATGTATGTTCTTTATTTACTTCATCCTCACGTCACCTCTAGGAAAAGCCAACTCAAAATATAAACTAGGTAGATGACCTTTGCATTGTGAGATTTTATCGTTGGGGTTGATGTTTCTTTTGGTAAGTTTAAGCAGTAAGTATATAGGATTAATCTATAGTTTATGAGTAATGCTGTGGTTACCTAAAAAGTACCAAATTTTTTGCACCAAATAATTTGTCAGCTGATGTGGTACAAAAAACAAAATTAAAAATCATAATTAATGCATCACATCAACTGTAGCTGATACATCATTTGATGCAAAAAAATTGGTACTCTTTAGGTACCCATAGCATTACTCATAATTTATTCCTATAACGGTGTCAGGTCTTTGACATTTCCTAGTTTTGTCACTTGATTTTGTTTTGGTTATTTAGTTACATGCTAATGTTTCACTTAGAAAATTGCAGTAATTGACCAACTTACCCTTACTAATCGTTGAGATGAGCTGATTTTACATGTATCTAGTTTATTCTTTTCTTTTCTTTTTAAATTTCTCTCTTCATTTTACTTTTATAGTGGATTTTTTTTAACAGAAGTTTTATTAAAGAAAATATTTACAAACCTACTTAATTAGAAAAGCATAGCTCCTAAGAGCTGATAGAAGTCTAGTAGTTTTGCCATGATTTTGATCTCTCTTAACAGAAGAGTTGACAAAAGGAGGAGGATCTTGAAAGTGACAATCCATGTGGCTATGGAGTGCAGCTCTATTTGCTAGAATATATGTAGATTGGTTGGCTTCCCTGTAGCAAAAGGAGAGCCAAATATGTTCGAGGGTGGTGAAGAGGTATCTACAGTCCAAGACCAAGGCCTGATGATGAGGGGGGAGCTCCATTTTCCTGTATGACATATTGAAGGCAAGAAGGGAGTCAGTTTCAATATGAACATGAGATCAGTGATGTTGAATGGGCAATTAACAAGCTGATCTAGTAGCTATAGTTCAGCTATTAGATTAGTTGTGTGGCCTATGGTTTCAGCAATTCCTCCAGTGAAGAAGTCCTGGCTGTTCCTAGTAATCGCACCTATGCCAGCCTGACCTCGATTTCTCTTGGCTGCTATCATTGTTGATTTCAATAGGGGCATATGGAGAGGGTTGCCAGCCAAATATGGAATTCCTGCTTAGGCCTAGAATTTAGTGATTGAGGTTTGACAAGTTGGTAGAAGGATCTGGTAGATTCATTAATAGTCTTAGTGAGTTGTCTTTGGTTCTAGGGGTCTCTTGGAACAAGGCTTTGTTCCTGGCTTGCCACGTGTGCTAGTAGCAGTTAAGCATGTGGGTTAACTCGTACCAATTGGAGGTCAAGTAGGGTCTAGAATGCAGAGTATGGATGAGTAAATTGGGGGAGTTTAGAGGGGTAATATGACTGAAATGTCTTTGTTGGTCAAAGAAAGGGCAGTCATTGATAACGTGAATGATAGAGTCCTCTGTTGTTTGGCAAAGAGGGCATAGAGGAGAGCTTAAGATGCATTTCCTGTATAGGATATTGGCAGTTGGAAGACTGTCATGGCAGCATCTCCAAATGAAATGTTTGATTTTGGGAGAGCAGGGAAGGTGCCAAAGTTTGGACCAAGGAAAATCTAGATAAGTGGGGTTGTTGGGTTGAGTATGAAGCCAATTATAGGTATGTTTGATTGTAAAATGGCCATGAGGGCTATGAATCCAGAGCGGGGCATCTTGAGTAATGTACAAAGACCAAGGAAAGGCCTCAATTTGTTCCAGAATGTTGCTGGGAAGGATGTGATTTAGGAGATTTAATTTCCATCCTGATTTGTCTATAGCTCTGAAATTTGCAACTTTTTTGTCGAACCAAATGTGAGGTATAGGTCTATTAAGGTTCAGGTCTTGAAATCTTCTACTTCCTGTCCCACTCAATCTTAGCCCTACGCGTGTCCTTGTAAAAAGAAGGTTGGGTAAAATAACAAGGATATGTGTAGGGCTAAGATTCACGGTTACAGGGAGTATGATAGGGGGTGGGATAGAAGATTTGAATCCCTGGTTTAGAGGCTTATAGGCTTATGATCGATCCACCTGTCGTTCGAGAACCCTATGGTTGTACCATTCCCCACTTTCCAAGCAAGACCTTCTCTGAATCCGCTGAGGTTTTTGATGATAGGTTTCCCGGCCCAAGAATGTGTATTAGAAGGTTGGGCATCTAAAATGGAAGTGTTTGGGAAGTATTTTTCTTTCATAACTGTTGCCCAAAGGGAGTTATGTCTGGTTAGTAAATTCCCAATGAGTTTTAAGTATGTAGGTTTTGTTGAGAATATGAAGGTTTTTGATCCTGGGACCCCCTAGATGCTTTGATTCTGCAATCGTGTTCCAATTGAGAATGGCTTGTTCGGTGTTATTGGGTGAGGAGGACCAGTAGAATTTCATAGTTCTATTGGTGTAATCATCAATAATACCTTTGGGAACGGTGAAGGGTGCCATTTGATAAGCTGGTAAAGCATTGGCAGTGGCACGGAAAGACAGGAGTTTAGAATGCCAAGCAGGTATTCTGGAGTTGAGCTTCTCTATAAAATGTTGATAAAAGCCCCTTTAATAACTTGTCTGTAATCAGTGGAAGCGCAAGATAGTTATCTTTTCCCCTATAAGAATTTATGCCTAGGGTGTTTTTGACTAATCTCTTGTGGGGGGATGCATGTTTTAGGAGAGAAGCAGGGCAGACTTATTCTTGTTGATTTTTTGGCCTGATCCAGAGCAGGAGGTTAGAATGGAGTTTATTTTGGAAATGCATTTGGGATTTGATTTGATGAAGTGGAGACAGTCATCTCCATATGCTAACACAGTAATTTGAGTTCCTTTTTTGCACATTTCTAAGGCATCCAATGTTCTGTTATGAACAACCTGTTCCAAATTGGTAAACAAAGAGTCAAGATAGAAAGAAGATATAGGGATTGTCTAAGCCCTCTAGAGGGAGTGAAAGGACCTATTCGACCATTGATGGTAGTGTTGTAGCCAACTGTTTTGATACAAGGCATGATCCTGTCAATCCAAATGCGAAGGAATTGATGTTTATGAAGAATATTCTCTATATAGGACCATTCAATTCTATCACAGGCTTTGGAAAGATTCAATTTTATTGCCACCTCTCCAGTAATGCCTTTGTGCTTCCTCAAAGAGTGAATTAGGTCATGAGTAATGAGGATATCATATTGGATGGATCTATTGCGGAGGAAAGCATTTGAATGGGGAATACAATATTTTGCATTATCGGTCCCATTTGGCTGACCATAATAGTGTTGAGAAGTTTAGAAATGACATTATACAGGCTTATGGGGCGAAAGTATTCTACTCTGGTTTGGTTGGTCTTGCTTAGGAATGATAATAAGAAAGGTTTTATTGAGTTCCTTAAGCAAGTGCCCCGAGTAATATTAACTCTTTACCATCAAAGAATAGAGTGCCCAACTACATGACAGTAAAAAAATGGGATGTAAAACCATCATATCCAGGGGCTTTATCATTGGGCAATTTGTTTAAACCCCTTTTTAATTTCAAAACTGGATATAGGCTTGAGGAGGTCATTTTGCTCTAAGCTAGACAAAGTTTTAGATTGAAATGTAAGGATGGCTCTGGTTCAGTGTAGTTGTGATGGGAGAGTAGGTCTGAGTAGTACACAGTAAATTGGTAGGTCAAAGTAGTAAGCAGTAAATCGGTGTTGGATGTCCTCGAGCGATGTAATCCAATTACCCTATGGCGTTTTGATTCTGTGAATGTCGATTAGACTTGCAACGACCTTTGACGAAAGCATGGAAGAACTTAGTATATGCATCCCCTTCTGGAATCCACTTGGTTTTAGTTCTATCTTCCTACTAGTTTAGTTCTTGATGTCAAGCTTGGTTGTACTCAAAATCAAGCTGTTTTTCCAATTGATAGTGGTGAGGTTGGGGGTTTATGCTCAGCTTGGTTTTGGATAGCTAAAATCTTTTGTTTAGAATTTCCAAAAACAATTAGCTTTCCTTAGCAAGAGCCTTCATCTTATTGACCACTTGGAATTTCCAAGTTTGGCAGACAAGGGCAGGGCTGTCCCTGTGTTATTCAGGGCCCTAGGCCAAACCCTAAACTCGGGGCCCTTGACTCTTTCCATTCAAGAACTAAAATCAAATAACGAAAAATCGTGCCACAGTACCATTCAAACTAGGAAGGGGGGAAGGGGTGGGGGTGTTTGAAAATGGAAGCAAAATAAATAAATATATATATATATATATATATATATATATATATATTTTACTGAGTGAGAACTCGCGTATCAAAATCAAGAAGTAGGGGAAATGGTTTGAATCTTGATCATCGATGGAGCCAATTAACTAAATTAGTGAATCACTTGGACGAACAAATTTTTTTTTTTTTCAATTATAAACAAATAAAGATCGATACAAGTGTGTAAATATAGAATTTCAGGCTTCTAAGGTTTCTCTTCAGCCTTCACAAATAAATAAAGGAAGAAAAGATTACATAAATATCAAATACCATTGCGACTCCAGAATGACAGAACGATTTAACTCTTACTTTGAATTTTGAGAAAACTTGAGTTGAGAAGCAGCAAAAGAAATGAATGGATGGTAGATTTGGAGTAAAGAATCATAGGTTAATGGATTAGAGTTTGCCAATTGCAAATTGGGAAATTTTTGTAGGATGAAATATGAGCATTTTTTCCTTTAATAAGACTAATTTACCTATTTTTAAATGGAATGACTAATGGGCTAAATAGAAAAACCTAGTTAAATGGGATGTGTAATGGATAAAAATACTTATATATATATATATATATATATATATATATATATATATATATGGAATGGGTAATGGGCTAAATGGAATGGGTAAATAGATGGAAAAATTGCGGGTCAGTACTTTTTGTGGAATATTCAATCACTTAAGTCCACTATATTTGTTTTCATTCGCTTAAGTTCCTTTTAAGTGATAAATTAATTATTTGTTTCAAAACTGTCCACATATCAACATATTATGCTTTCAAATGTATTTTGTGCTTCGTTATGTGTGTGAAATGTGCATCATCAATGTATTTTGTAATTTTTGTGTTAAAAAATGTGCATTGTTTGCCACGTCAAGTATAAGTTTGCATCGTGTGCATCATCAATGTAATTTTTGTGATTTTTTATTTTAAGAAATGTGCATTGTCAAGCATATTGTCGATTTCCTTGATTTACTTCTTTCAATCACGTATTTATCTCTATTGTGATTTCTTACTAAAATTCTCATTCATATCAACTTGATGCCAATTGCAACTACGAAATAATACGAGCTTCAGAATTTTTGTGAGGGTGAGACCATGTTAACTCCTATATTGAAGAGACTACCTGGACATTCCAAGAAGACAAGAATCCCATCAAATGATGAATTAATAAGAAAAAAGAAAAGAAAAGAATATGTAGTAGATGTCACAAACTTTGTAATCATAATGCTAGGTCATGTCGAGAGACTATACAAAGTTAATTTTTGTTAGGTTGTAATTTTTTTGAAGTTCATTTTGTATATATATAGAAGTTTGATTTTTATGCATCGTCATGTGTGTGAAATGTACATCGTCAATGTAATTGTTTTTTTTTTTGTTAAGAATTGTGAATTATATGCATCGTCAAGCATAAAATGTGATTCGTCAATTGTTGAACACACATCATAAAATTGCATACAAAATGTGCATCGTGTGCATTGCGATGCAACAAACAGCACTCTTTTTTTACTTTTTTTTTTTGGTGTATCGCAAGTGAAAAAAGTATTTGTATTTACGTCTTTCTTGTTTTGCTATGCATATCGTGGGCTTCCGTATTTTTATGTACATCGTGTTGTGTTGCGATGCATCGTTAATGTATTTTACGATGCACAATATGCATTATTCTGTGTTTTTTAAGGGCATAAATAATATTTTGTAATAAAAGTGTCATTTAACAGCTAAAAACAATTATAGTAGATTTTAGCGAATGAAAATTTTCTAAAAAGGACTGGCCCGAATTTTGCGGTAAATAGATTGCTTGTCTTTAGATGATCCAAAATAACATATAAATGTATATAATACTTCTCATCTACTAAATTCATCCATTTCGGAACCCTTTAATTTGCACATTTTGGGGAGCTGTAGGCCTGGGTCTCGTGGGCCTGCCGACAAGGGTTCATAAGAATCATTTGTGGTCATGAATTTTTAAAAATAAAACGGAAAATTGCTGACCGGTTCTCTTTTTAAAGTTCTTAACTCCTAAAGTCTACCATTTTTTTTTAAACTGGAAAAAGGAACTTTGATAATTTTCTTTCTAAAATGCCCCTGTCTCTTTTATCCAAACCAACTATGGCTTCTAGAGCGAATTTCTTTCACAGGTCAGCCAATCTCACTTAGAAACAGAGTTGGCGTGATCAATCCAAAAAAAAAAAGTTTAGTTTCGACATCCCGAGTCTGGAGAATCCATCTTTGATTAATTCTAATTCAGATCAATTTTGAAGCTCAAGTTTTATGTTTTTGGGTTTGCTTATAGATTGTGTTTGTGTTTGAAGCTCAATTTGAGTTTTTATTTGGGTTGAAGTTAATGATATTATTGGAAGACAAATTGGGCTGCTGGTTAGGGATTTCTATCCCTACTGTGTAAACTATTGTATATTAAGCCAACAAATAAGATTCATATTTGTGCATCCCGAAGCACAATTGTTGCATCCCTATGCATAATTATTGCATCTCAAATTAAATTTCGATGCACAATTCTTACATCCCGATGCACAATTAATCTGAGAAAGTGGCACTGCATCCCGATGCAACAATTGTTGCATCTTAAATTGAATCCCGATGCACAATTCTTGCATCCCGATGCACAAATTAATCTGTGAAAGTGGCACTGCATCCCGATGCACAATTGTTACATCCCGATGCAACAATTGTTTGCCTCTCAAATTGCATCCCGATGCACGATTCTTGCATCCCGATGCACAAATTAATCTGAGAAAGTGACACTACATCCCGATGCCTAATTGTTGCATCTCAAATTGCATCCTGATGCCCAAATTAATCTGAGAAAGTGGCACTGCATCCCGATGCCCAATTGTTGCATCTCAAATTGAATCCCGATGCCCAATTGTTGCATCTCAAATTGAATTCTAATGCCCAATTTTTGCATCCCGATACCTTGGGATGCCTGATGCGCGTGTGTTTTGGTTTCATTAAGGGAATTGTTGTCTTTTCGACCAAAAAGTGACTTTTTCAATTTTAAAAAAAAAGTTGGACTGGAGTGATTTGAAATGTTAAAAAAGGGACCCGCTCGAAATTATCCCAAAATAAAAGGGTAAAATTTGGGCCGGTCCCCTTTAAATAATTTTTAATCGTAAAGTCCACTATAATTGTTTTCAACTGAAAAATAATATTTTTTGCAAAATGTCATCTATGCTCTTTAAAAACACAGAACATAAAAACACGGGACGGTATGCTGTGCATCGCAAAACAAAGATGATGCACAAATTACCTTTTTCACTTGCGATGTACCAAAAGTTGTGCATTGCACTAGAAAAAAAAACCATCTTAACTACAAAAACAGACTAAACACGTACCCCGATGCATCGGCTCCCACTCCAAAAACAAAAAGAAACATCAGGTGATTTTAAAAACTTCCAAAAAACTTAAAACATCAGGCAATTAAAAAAAGGAAACAACATCACGAAACATCGAACGATTTGAAAAAGCAAGCAAAAATGTCTTCGAAACCAGAACATAGCACTAGAACAAGGAAAACACGAAGTTGAAGAAGTTTCAGGTACGTAATACATTTTATAGATGTACTTCCTGAATAGATCTGTATACTTTTGCATAAAAGTTTTGTTTTTGATGCATCGCAATGCATTATTTGAAAAAACATGGTGTCGGGATACTAAAAAATATTGCATCGCGTTAACTGAACAATGAAAATAGTGTTTGTAGAGTTTAAAATTTTGAGCATCCTAATGCATCAATTTTGTGCATCGTGATGAATCATTTTTGTGCATCGGGTACACGATGCATTAATTTTGTGCATCACGATGCACAAATGTTACACCCTATTTTACTTTTTTTTGTAATTCTTCAATTATGTGACTGTAACCACAATATACATGTTATGCAGCTGCTATGACTAAAAATCCTGCTAGAATTGTATGCAAATCAAATATGTCAAATTAAGAATATCAATTTTAGGGATGAGCATAAAATAACACTAAAGAAAACACCTTTTTGGTACCTCATAAAAAGCATAATTGCTGATGATGTTGTCTGCGATCATTGCTAAATTCTACGTCAAGGGGCAACAGTGTTTCCAGTTTGGGAGGAAAAGGATAAAACTTCAACCAAAAGATGCGAAGCTCATATTCCGCGTAAATGATGGAGAGGGGGGATATAAATATATCATTTTACAAATTGGATCGCACCGATTTCCTCCAAAGGTGCTTTCCGGAAAAAAAAATGTCAAAGGAATCAAAGAACATAAGATTGAAGCCAAAGTTGGTTTTTGAAAGAATTAAGGAAATGATAGAGAGTCTGGATCAAGTAGATATCGAATGCGTCGTTGGCTTGACAACCCTACTTGTTCTCATGACCTTGCTGGTTGCAACCAAAATATCCTATATATCGTGGGCCTACACAAGCCTTGTGTCTGATTTGAACACAATATCAATGACAACTAGTCAAAACATGTCGTTGATTTGTTGTTGGAAAGCTTGGAAACTACATCTGATGACCACCTAGAGAGATGCGTGATGCTGTTGCCAGTAACTATTTGGTATTATTATATGCAATTATTGTGTATGATGCATGTTGATTTTATCATATTAAATTCCTCTATGCAGTATTGGTTGTGCGAGAAGAGCAAGGTTGTGCAACCGACTCGCGATACTTATATCTCAAGGTTTGTGAAATGGGATTTGAGGGCACTGTCAAATGTATTGGAAGAATCCAATTTTGTAAGCATCATGACAAATTAGGTGAGTGGATGCACAAAAATGGCACATTAGTATTATATTACAAATATCAACATTACACTTACGATGCACAACATGTACTAAAAAAGTACTGTTTTTGTGCATCGCGATGAACAAACCTTATTTCCGATGCACAATTTTTAAACAGAAAATAAGTCAATAGAAAAAACATTTATTTTTCTTGACCCTGTAAGCAAAACTTTATTAATTGAGGTATTTTTGACAAAGCAGTGTGTGGATGTAAAAATACAACTCATACCTTTACCACAAAATTGTGATATGATGAGCAGGTTGTGCTTCAGCTAATCAACCAATGATACCTTTTCTATCTTGACTGACCCTCTTATGATTGAACCATACCCAATGGTTTTTCCTTTAGACTTGTCTCCGAAGATGACTCAGGGTCCTTTGGCTTTAACTATGTCAGTCAATAGGTTGGCTGATCCAGTCATATGTCTTGAACATCCACTATCCAAGATCCATTCGTCTGAGGATTGATTAGCAGTTACAAAACATACCTAACATAGAAGATTTGATTATGGTACCCTTTATTTATTTAGGTCCAAGGGGTTAGCATCATTAGGCAACTATACCTACCTAACCTTTGGTAAGTTGACCCTCTTAGAAGGGGCAAATCTAAATAAACATTTATGGGCTAAGTGACCTAAACAGAAACAAGTATGACACTTGTGTTGACCATTTGGTTCAGTCACTTTAGGTTTAGTCTTTGGTTCGATCCACTTAGTAAACTTAGGAGAGACAAACTTGAGTGGTTTAAATTTAGTACCCATCAGTCTCTTATTCACACCCTTGGGATCAGTCTGTTTCGTGTCAGCTGATTGATTTTCATCTGTCGGTTGAATAGTTTACTTCTTGGCTAATCTCTGTCTTTCAGCAAGTGTTTGAACTGTTGACTAATGGTTAGTAGAATTTAACTATCTTATATAGTTCTTTGTTTGTTTCTTAGCCTTCTTAAGCTGATTCTTGGGATAAACGTACTGAATACCATGATTTGTGTTCTTAAAATATTTTGGTTTGTTATCCCTTTTCAGCAGAACTTTGGGTCCACCGTTAGACTATCTGGTCTCAGTCTCAGTTTTCTCCTTTTCTTTGTTGTTGTTTTGAGAGTAGCCAATGCCATTTTGGTTAGCATTGTCTCTTTGTTGACTAATAATAGTTTCAACATCAGCTTTGGATTTGGAATAGGTATCAACAACATTGGTCAGTCGTTGATTCCTTTCTACCACGTCAGAGATTTGGGAAAAAGGAGATTTAGCTTGAATTTCAATGTTTTCATTGATGCTCTTGAGTCTCAGCATTTCAGCTTGCTGATCTCTGTAAAGTTCACTAACTTTTTTGGAGCTCAATGTTTTTAGCTTTCAGCTGACTTAGATAGGTGAATATTTGTGAGACTTTCAAATTTGGAGTACATTAGTTGCATTTGTATCTCCATTTCAGTTTGACTCTCATCAGTTGTTATCTCCTCCTTTTCAAGTGGAGTAACAACAGGTTTTACAACTCGAGAAGGTTTTCAGTCCTTCTCTCAGTTGGCTTGCTTAGGATTCCTTGACCATAGAATCCATTTCTTATTTGGCGAACTACAAGCTGACAAGGTTTTATACTTTTGGTTAGCTTTGTGTTCTTAATAGGTAAATCTAAATTTTTAATTTTAGACTCATTTAAGCAAGCTGGGCCTGGTAGATCGTTGTCTGAATCATAAATGACTAATTCCGCAACAAGACAAAAGTTTTCTTCTTATGCGCAATCAGCTGATTCATCTTCTGAATCCGTCTCAATCCAAGTGGCAAGGTTGAGAGGTTCATCTTCAGCTACCATCCCTTTTTGTTTTGTAAATTTTCTGGGGGCTCTTTTGAAATACTCATTTTTGGTGGTTGGACAAGTTGAAGCAAAGTGGCCTGACTTTCTACAGTTAAAGCACAGTAATTTTTCGTGATCAGCTTTGGCTTCAGTTTGTTTAAAATTATTAGCCCTTTGAAAATTTGTGGAAGTTGGTTTTTGGAAGTTCTTTTTGAAAGATTTGTATTTCTTAAACTGCCTAGAAAAAGCAGTAAATTCATCCTCATCAAAGTCATCAGCTGACTGAGATGAAGTAGAACAAAAACTTGGCTTTTCTTCCTGGACAATTAAAGAGATACCTCTAAAACTCTTCTCAAGTTCTTGATTTTTAAGAACTTCTTTTTCATAAATCTTGAGACTAGCGACAAGACTACGTTTGTGAGTAGTTTTCAAGTATCTAACTTCCTTAACGGCAGTGATTTTCATATGCCATCCACTTCCCAAGCTACTAATAAAATGCATGTTAAGATCTTTCATAGTATATGCCTTTCCTAAGGCAGCATAAGCAGTGCTTACCTCGCAGAAGCGGTCGTATGCAATTTCTTAAGGATTCTTTCGGATCCTTCTTGAAGGCTTCAAACTCTTGAATGTAGTCGCATAGCTTGTTGTCTTTTGTGATATGGTAACTGTCGATCTATTGCGTTAAGGCTTCCCAGATCTCTTGAGAAGTGGTACAGTCGTGGATCTACTTATAGACATTGTTGTCCAAAGTGCTGGATAAGATGTGCACAGCTTTGGAGTTTAAGGCATCAGTAACCATGTCTTCTTCGGTCTATTCAACTTTAGGCTTCAGGACGTATTCATCTACAGTTGTGAGCACTGGGTTTTCTGTGTCATCTGTATCATCAGATTGTTCAACAGTGGTCTTAGAATTGATTTTCATTGGATAAATTGGACCACCTAAGACACATTCCATTAGTCTTTTATCAATATTGTTCATGTATCTAGAAATTCTCTCTTTCCAAATATCAAAATTGCCCTCATCAAACATGGGGACCTGTGACATGTTGAGAGTAAGAAAAGCTTTGGAATTTGCCATTTGATCAGAACTTTCAAGTGGTAAAACTTGGAAAATGATTTTTGAAAAGTTAGGCTTTGATACCAATTGTAGGTCCACATGAGGCAAATAATAAGGCTAGAGGGGGGGGGTGAATGGCCTTATAAAATCTTTTTGATAATTTTTAAAAACCTTTTAAAACTTTGGTAGTAGAATAACGATTTTAAAGAAATCAGTCAACTGATCAATGGAAGTGATCAGTTGAAGACTTAAGCTTATGAACAATTTTGATGGATTGATTAAAGTTTTGTAGCAAAGGCTGATTGAAGCTTTAAGTAATGAAATGCTTAAATCTTTGGCCAGTTTGGTCAATTAAAGCAAGCAGTAAAGAACACAGTATGTAAAGTGGTTCACAGTATGAAAACTGCTACGTCCATTACCAAGTTGGTCAAACTTGGATTTTTGAAGTGCAATAATATTAATAATCTATGTGATTATTAACACATCAGTGTACAACAAGGGCCAGTGAAATATGGAGATTGAATGTTCAAGGGAACAAATCAATCTCGTGTGTTACAATCAAAGATCTCTCAATAACTAAGTAGGTGGGAGAGATTCAAAACAATGATTGAACTAAAGAGTAAATACAAAGAATGTAAGATAGCAATAAATGATCTATGTATTTTTCTCTTCAATGAAGCTCCAGAATTCTTAAAGTGCTATGAGAGTATTGAATGCTTGAGAGCTTCTATGAACTTTGTCATATATACATTCTTCAATGCTCCTTCGGCTTTAAATAGGCAGAGCTAGAAAAGTTGTCGTTGGACTCAATTGAAAATGTTTGATCTTGCATTAAATGTTCTGATGTAGAACAGGTCAAACAAGGTGAACAACTATTCCTCGAGCTTTATGTTATCACAAAAGAGGTAGGTTGAACCTGTCATTTCATTCTGAAATAAAACAAAAAGCTAGGAATGGAAATTGTGTCAGAGTACTCATTCAATGTAAAACAAAAAGCATGTTTGAAAGCAAGACACGCTAAGTACTAACACAAATTCAAAATAACTACAGAAGCTTATCAAGGAAGCTTCCGTTTAAAGAGCAGTAGACTTGTAAAAGATAAGTCAAAGACAATTATTAGTCTACTGTCCTTATGACAATTAATCAGTGACTGACTTAGAAAATATTTAAGTCTTTATCAGTCACTATTCATTGGCTGAATCAACTTGACTTATATTAATCATCAGCCAACAAGAAATGGCTGGACATATAATCAGTCATCTTTGTTTAATAAGAAAGGCTGACTGATATACGCGTCATCAGCCAGCTAGGAATGTGATGAGAACCGTGGTTCGAGCCAAGACTCAAGGCCCAAGTCAAGTGAACCAATTATGATCAAGTGGGTTCAATGTCACGCAAGCCCGCTCGAGGCAAGAGGAGGAGTCCATGCATGTTTTTGAAGCTCTCAAAGCACCCACGGATGTTCAAGACAAAGAGGGGAGGTTTCGTTTGCATGTTGGAGGGCTCGCATTGAGTTTCTGGACATTATGCATCCACATAATGCATCAGCATAGGAAGTATAGGGTTTCTGGAATCTATGCGGCCGCATAAGGCGTCCGCATAGCCTTTCTGGAATCTATGCGGCCGCACTGAAGATGGGATTTTTGGTATTTTAGGTATTTTAAGTATTTTTACGTATGTTTGTTTCCTAATAAACATTTCCTAGGGTTAGTAGGATGGTTTAGGCCTATATAAAGGCTTCTCTTTCATTGTAAAACTTTAGAACTTTGATTATTATTAAATTGAATGGAGTTTTCACAATATTGTGAGCTTTTGAGAGATTTCTTGGACTAGAATTCTCAACCCCTTGAACTTATCAAGTTTGTTGAGATGCAGGCTTGTGGTGTTCCGTGATCTTGGTTCCTAATCAATTGCGATTAGTGGGTTAAGGTCCAAGTTTCTAGGGATTAAATTCGCCCTAGGGTTGAGGGAAGCTCCTTATCTTTTCGTTTCAATTCGTTGTTTCTGTTTTCAATCTGCGTTCTTGGTTGGTTCCGCTTTGTCACGATCTTGGAATCACATCAATTGGTATCACAGCAACAAAGAGGTAACCAATTTTTCGTTCTAGCGTTCTTCATAAAATTTTGTTTTCTTCTTTCCTAACAAAATTTCTAGCAATCTTTATTTCTTATTATTTCTTTCCAAACCCTAGTTATAAAAAAGAAAAAAAGAAAAGAGGATTAATATTGCTCCAAAGAAAATCTCTTGAATCAAGAAAATATAAGCTTGATCGAGACGTCAAAAAAAAAAATGAAGGAGCCGAAAATTGTGAACGAAGTCAGGGTTTTGGAAACTTGTTACAATGAAACAATTTCATCAAGTGTTTGCTGCAAGATTACTCCCGTACATCCATCTTGTTCATCCAATCTTTCCAACATCCATTAAATTCATTCTTTTCTTGCTTTCACTGTAAAATTGCATCTCACTTTAAAAAGTTTGCCAAAAAAAAAAATCTAAGCCTAGATTGCATTGTTTTAGTTTCAACTCGTAACGTTTTCAAAACTTACACTCCATATTGATAATTTCGTAGGTAAGAGAATCTCTTCAAGAAATTGTGAGTTTGTGAGTGAGAGAGTTTATACACGAGCGAATTATGAGTTGTGTGTGTTGTCTCAAACATGTCTCAAGAAGGTAATGAAACAGCTAGGGAAGGCCAGGACAACTCAATTGAATGGATTGTCCGGCTAATGGAATCTCGACAATTGATGGAAGATATTACTCAGCGGTTGGCTAGACTGGAAGAAAGAGGGGAAACACAACCTCAACGGAATCCACCTTGATTCCAACCGAGGAGGGGGTGGTATGTTGAGGAGGAGGATGAGTGGGTAGAGAGAGAGTATGAGGAAGACAGGAGGCGAGAAAGGAGGGGAGGAGAGATGATGAATAACCCACATCAAGAGAGAGGGATTTTTAACATAAAAATGAAAGTCCCCCTTTCAGGGGTAAAAATGATCCAGAGGAATATTTAGAGTAGGTTAGGAAGGTTGAAGTTTTATTCAGGTGTAATAACTATACGGAGGCTCAAAAAGTCAAACTTGCCTCCTTGGAGTTCACCGAATATGCTAGTGTGTGGTGGGAACAACTAGTGATCAACCGTAGGAGGATTGGAGAGGGTCGCATTAACACATGGGAAGATATGAAACGTGTTATGCATAGGAGGTTTGTGCCGAGCTACCACCATCGAGGTTTGTTGAGGAAGGTTCAAAACTTGACTCAAGGGAGTAAATCGGTAGAAGAGTACCATAGGGAGATGGAGATGGCTCTTACTCAGGCCAATATCGAGGAGGATGATGAAGCAATGATCTCTAGGTTCATCAATGGCCTAAACAGAAAGATTGCAAATGTAGTCGAGTTGAGGGAGTACGAAGAGATGGAAGATGTTGTTCATGCCGCCATCAAGGTGGAACGACAAATTAAGAGGGGGGGTACTTTTACTCGAGGTTATAATTTGTCTTCATCTTTTCAAAGCCCTAATAAATCCAAGGTCGAAGGGGATAAGGACCCAAGTGTCATACCCACCAAGTCCTTTGGGGAGACTTCTAGGGGTAAGAAAGTTGATAAGGGAAAGGGTGTAGAATCCAATACACCTAAGTCGAGGGAGATTGTTTGTTTTAAGTGCAATGGGAGGGGTCATATTGCATCTCAATTTCCTAATGAGCGAATTGTAGTTCTTTATGGGGGAGAGTATTACTCGGAGGAGGACAAGGATGAGGATATGGTGGTAGATAGTGAAGAAGATGATACGAGTATCGCCGAGGCCGTATGTGGGGAGACTCTTGTCGTGAAAAGGGTATTGAATATGCAAGTGAATGAGCATTGAGATTAACAAAGAGAACATCTCTTCCGTTCTCCTTGTCTCATTCAAGGGAAGGTATGTGATCTTATCATTGATAATGGTAGTTGCACGAATGTTGTGAGCACTGAAGTCATTGAAAAATTAAGTATCCCTGTTGTAAGACATGCACAACCTTATAAACTGCAATGGCTTAATGATTGTGGAGAGATTAAAGTATGCAAACAAGCCTTGATTTCATTCTCTATCGGGAGGTATAAGGATGAGGTGATGTTTGATGTAGTTCCCATGCAAGTGGGACATATACTTTTGGGTAGGCCATGGCAGTATAATAGACATGTGATACATGATGGGTTTCTTAATAACTATATTGTATGATGGCAAAACCAATACACTTGTATCTCTAACACCTCAACAAGTGTATGATTTCAAGGTCTTAAAGAACAAGGAACGTGAGGCTAGTGAGAATGAGCAGAAAAATAAAGAGAGTGGTGGGAGAGAGTTGAGAGAAAACCCGAGTGAAGAAGAAAAAAAGAGAGATGGAGGTAAAAATAAAAGGGTGGAAATACGAGGGATTGAGGAAGACAAACAATTAGTTGAGAAGTCGTATGGCATTGAGAGAGCGAAACCAATTCTTTTTGCTAAACCTAGTGAGGTTATGCCCGAGTGAAGAAGAAAAAAAGAGAGATGGAGGTAAAAATAAAAGGGTGGAAATACGAGGAATTGAGGAAGACAAACAATTAGTTGAGAAGTCGTATGGCATTGAGAGAGCGAAACCAATTCTTTTTGCTAAACCTAGTGAGGTTCTGAGGAAGTTGGGGAATAATCAAAGTGAGATAGTTCTCTTTTCCAAGGAGAGCTCTTTTTATGCTAACATTTCACCTCAATTTTCTATTCCATGTGTTGTCACTTCTCTACAGGTTTTTGTTGACGTGTTTCCTGAAGTAAGCAAGAAAGTTTTGACATTCAAGTGGGGCTATGAACCGGGTAATGAGATTGTTGTAGTCCATACACTTTCTCAAAGGATTGTCTTACTTTTTCTTTTGGATACTAGGTTATTGGGTTTCAAAAACAATGAGAATTTACATGTTGATTCCCATAACTTTTGTGGAGAGCTTGGATATTATGGAGAATGTGGTTGCATTAAGTATCCTAAGCATGTGGAGGATTTTTTGTTTTATAACATTGTGGACCTACCTCGTATGCCTAGGATGTGCTCTTCTTTGAAGCTAATTTTGTTTTCTCCTAGTACTCTTGATCATCTTGCTGTGTGTTCTATTGTTGAGTTTACATGTCAGGTTGAAGCAAGGATCATGGAAGATCAAGTGTTTGCCAATATTTTCAGAGTGGACCTGAATGGTAAGTTGCATGTGAGTGTATATTTTTCTATTGCTGATTTGCGTCCTTTTGATGTAGATGATTCGAGGACGAATCCTTTCGAAGAGGGAGGGAATGATGAGAACCATGGTTCGAGCCAAGACTTAAGGTCCAAGTCAAGTGAACCAATTATGATCAAGTGGGTTCAATGTCATGCAAGCCTGTTTGAGGCCCAAGAAGATGAGTCCATGCATGTTTTTGAAGCTCTCATAGCACCCACAAATGTTCAAGACAAAGAAGGGAGGTTTCGTTTGCATGTTGGAGGGCTAAAAAGGCTCGCATTGAGTTTCTGGACATTATGCGTCTGCATAATGCATCAGCATAGGAAGTATAGGGTTTTTGGAATCTATGCGGCCGCATAGGGCGTCCGCATAGCCTTTCTGGAATCTATGCGACCGCATAGTGCGTCCGCATAGCCTCCAGCGCACTGAAGACGAGATTTTTGGTATTTTAGGTATTATAAGTATGTTTAGTTATGTTTGTTTCCTAATAAACATTTCCTAGGGTTAGTAGGATTGTTTAGGCCTATATAAAGGCTTCTCTTTCATTGTAAAACTTTAGAACTTTGATTATTATTAAATTGAATTGAGTTTTCACAATATTGTGAGCTTTTTGAGACATTTCTTGGACTAGAATTCTCAACCCCTTGAACTTATCAAGTTTGTTGAGCTACAAGCTTGTGGCGTTCCGTGATCTTGGTTCATAATCAATTGTGATTAATGGGTTAAGGTTACACCCCAAGGTTTTAGGGATTAAATCCGCCCTAGGGTTGAGGGAAGCTCCCTATCTTTTCATTTCAACTCGTTGTTTCTGTTTTCAATCCGTGTTCTTGGTTGGTTCCGCTTTGTCACGATCTTAGAATCACATCAGAATGGCTGGTCATTTGATCAGCCATCTTTGGTTAAAAGGATGGCTGGTCACTTGATAAACCAACAATAAATAAATATAAGGCTTGGCTGGACATAAGTGATTCCAAAAGATAGATTGGTTTTAAGTAAATCATGGGAATGACCAACAATATAACTATAAGCAGTTTCCAATTAACATGAGCATGACTGGTAAAGTTTTATCCAAAGTCCTAAGCTAGAGTTGCCATTGACTATCCGGTACACAGACCATCTAGTCACTCTAACTAAGACTAAGTAACGGTTACAAGCAAATCAAATGAATAAGGGAATAAACATTATTCAAGCAGGCAGACAAGTTCCATCCAGTAATCTCAAAAAAAAATTCATTCAACAAATAGCATATCGAAAGAGCATGATGCAAGGGAGCTCAAATTCCACTTCAAGTCAAGTAGTTCGAAACCCTAATAACTCAAATGATTTGATTGCAGAAATATTTTCTGATTGTGGTAAAAGGGCTCGTATGTGGACATCATAGAGTGACGAACATCCTGGTAAGAGTTTTTTTGGATGCCCAAACTGGAAGGTACGTGATTCTCTTAGGTTTTTACTAAAAGTTGCATATTATCTAGATTTGCTTGTATCCATAATCTAAGTCTTTACGTCAAGTGCCTACTGGTCCTGTGTGTCTGGTAGGGTGGCAACTTGTCCTTAGACAACACCCTTGTAATAGCTTAGGATTGCAAATCTTGTACTTAGTTAAGTTCTTCAGAAGATGGCTGTTGTCTATCAACCATCTCCATCAGCCTTGTCCAACAAGCCCTCAGTTAAGAACATTCCAGTTATGCTTCATCAGCAATGTATGAAGACCTGAACATCGACTAATCAAGACTTGTCTAAAGAATGCCTCAGTTACCAGCAAAGTACATCTTTGACTTTGGTGTAACGTAAACTTGTTGGTTCATTTATTGGATCATTCCATTTTAGGCATTCTTCTCAGAAAAGGACACTCTACAAGCAGTACTTGTCTATCCATTTTTGGCAAGTCTACAGGCACAGTACAGAGACAGCTTGGATTGTGCAGAACGCCCACTCAGATTTTGACAAAAGGCTTAGGGCATTTAGTGCAAGTCTCTTTGCATTAAATGCACCTAATTTAAATCTCCCATAGTCTGAATCTCCCAATGGCTCGAAGAAATTCTCTAGGTATAAATAGAAGACTTGATGAAGCATTGAAGACTCTCCAACAATTTGACAATTCTGCAAATCTTTAACACTTTAAGTGCATTCAAGAGCTTTAAAGCTAAATTTTTTTAATCATTCTTTGAAGAGCACCGAACTTAGACTCCTAGTCTTTATTGCTCTTCATTGATTGCAATCATTTGCTATCAAGGCACACGAGAGTGAAATCTTTCTAGATCTTTACTCTCACCATAAACACTTGGTCAAAATACTTTTGTACATGATCCATTAGTGATCATTGTAATTGATTCTAGTGGAAAACATACTACATTCTAGATCTGTACTCTCACCATAAACACTTGGTCAAAATACTTTTGTACATGATCCATTAGTGATCATTGTAATTGATTCTAGTGGAAAACATACTGCACATTTTCAAATCCAAAGTTGACCACTTTGGTAGTGGACGTAGTACTTATTCATAGTGTGAACCACTTCAAATATCTTGTCTATTTACTTCTTATAATATTGCGTTTTTAAATATCTTGTCTATTTACTTCTTATAATTGCGTTTCAAATCCAAAGTTGATCTTGTATTTTACAAGATCAGCCGTTTCTGACTTGTCCTTTACTTCATAGTCTTCCGCTGCAAAGAATTTTCTAAACACTTTTGTTATTTTGTGAAGTAATTTTCATATTGTGAAGTAATTTTTATTAAAATTTTTCAAATTGGACATAGGCTATTCAACCCCCCTTCCCTATTTGAGCCTATTGTGACCTAACAATTGGTATCGAACTTGACTCTTTAAAAACTAGTTTTTCCAAGATTAACCTCTTGAGAGATTTAAAGATCCAATGGCTGCTCATTATATGTTGGAAACATCAAATGTGAATCACGTCCCAATATTGGACGAAGTTCACTTTGACATCTGAAAAAATAAAGTGAAAAGACATATGTTCTCTATTGATAAACGTTTACGAAAATGTGACACAGAAGGACCAAGGATTCCTATGAAGCCCAATACTCTAGTCACTGTTGACCTAACTACTGATCCAGAAATCCCAAAACTTAAAGAAGAATGGGACGATGAAGATAGGAAGAATGATGCACTGGATGGAAAAGCTTGAAATATCATCACAAGTTGTATTGATATAAGTACCTACCAGTAGATCATCAACCTGAATACAACAAAGGAGATGTGGGATACACTGTTGGAATATCTAGAAGGAGACACCGAGACAAAGAACAACAGACTATACACCTACATTCAACTGTTTGACTCATTCAAGAAGGACCCCAAAGAATCCCTCAGGACTGCCTACGATAGATTTTATGAGGTAGTTAATTCTTGCCATTCTTTGGGTAAAACTTATAAAAAGAAATAAATGAATATGAGATTTCTTAATGCAATAGACAGTTTATGGCATGTAAAGATCACTGCCATGAAAGAATCAAAAGATTTGAATAAATTGTCTCTTCGAAATCTTTATGCAAGTCTTTGAGTTTATGAGCTTGAAATTCAGCAAGCTCAAGAAATGGAAAAGAATTTTTAAAATCTTTCCTTACCAACCATGGTAGAACAACCTTCCTGTTTAAAAACTATTGAGATACCATCTACATCTGGTAATGATGATGATATTCTCTCTGATGAAGTTTTTGCTATGTTCATCAAGAAATATCAACGTTTCAAAAAGTTTAACAAGCCTTCCTACCAGTAGTCCTCTCAAAGGACTGCTGCTCCATACAGAACAGCTGCTTCTCAAAGAACAGCTGTTCCTTATAAAGCTAATGTTCCCCAAAATGGCAATGAGCTTGTCTATTTTAACTGTAGGAAGCTTGGCCATTTTGCCTCTAAATGTCCAAAGCCAAAATATGAATTTTACAAAAAACATCCCGAATCTACGTTTCAAAAACAAAGAGGGATGGTTGCTGAGGATATTGATGAGAGCAATATGCCAACTTGGTGTGATACAGATTCTGATGAGGATGATTCTTGTGACTTTGTTGAGGAAGCAAATATTTGCCTTATGGCCAGAGAATCACCCCATGACTCAGTGAGATCACTGCCATTTCAACAGGATGATAGTGATGATGATGAGTTCAATGAACCTTCTAGAGGAGAACTCATCAAAGCCAATAAAGAAATGCTTGAAGAGTTTGCAAAATTCAAAACTGCCTATGTGAAACTAGCCAAGAAGCATGAATCAGATGTCTATGAGAAATCCACATTGTTGTCCGAGAATAAAGAACTCAATAAACAACAAGTGAAGAATACCAAGACTCAAAAAGAGAACAAGGCTTTAACTAAAAAAGTTGATTTCCTACTTGAACACATTAAGAAAATTAATTCTGAGAAAGATGACCTTCAAAAGGTTGTTGATGCTTGGAATAACTTTAAAGGAAACTTCGATACCATCCTCACTAAACAAAAGCCTCTTGACAACAAAACTAGTATCGGGTTCCAAAGTGAGTTCAATGTGGAAAGTTCATCTAGTTCTCAAGATAATGAGACACTGAGGAAATTGCTAATGAAATGGCTGAGGAAGTAATTTATGACCAGCAACCTTTTCAAAAAGAGAAGCAAGGACTTGGTCTTACCAAAGTTCCGTTTATTTATGGAAAAAACAAACCAGCCAAGTTCAGATTCAAGATCTTTATCGCCGACGGCATAACTTGTTCATCTTGTCAAATACACGAGCATGGGGCTACACTCATTTGATCTCCGAAGACATGATCTTTAGACACCAATCCTACAAAAGGGGCATAAACATGGGGCTACACCCTCGTGATCTCTTAGTTCGGGATTTCATTACATGTTTGACTTGTCATACACAAGCAAGAGGTTGCACCCCTCTGACCTTCACGATCATCATGAGTTCATCTTGTCAGAAGAAGCGAGCTTGGGGCTACACCTAGAGGTGGCAATGGCTGACACGACACGAACCAACATGACACGATTATAAACACGAATTACTAAGAAAAATGACACGATAAGACACGGCACGACACGAAATGACATGAAACACGACATTAAAAATTTAGTTAAAATAACATTTATTGTTATATTTATAATCAAATAAGATAGATAACATGAAAATACGATAGTGTGGCACGAACACGATACGATGACACGAATTGCCACCCCTAGCTACACCTCTGATCATTATAAAATAATCTATCGTCACATATTTCAACTTGACAGAAACACGAACAAGGGGCTGCATCCCTCCGATCTTCATAGAACAATTGTTCTCTTTGATTTCACCATACCTCCCTCTTACAAAGAAGGCACAAGTTCAGATCTCCACACCGTTTATCTTAGATCATGGTTCTTCACTACAAGTGAGGAAGTTACTTCCTCAATATTTCACAGAAATGGGCTAAGGGGCTTTCTCCTGTGGAAACACGGTCAGATAGTGAATTTGCAGTGAGTCAGAATCTCTTCCAAGGCTTGCGAAAGAAGACCCACCAAATGAGTGAATGAAATTGAATTTGGATGCGTGTACTGGTCAAGCAACCTCAAGGACCATGAGAAAACCCACCTTCATCACGAAATTCCCATAGCTTATACATTCATCAAAGCTATCCCTCAACCACATTTCAATCCCTATAACCATATCATATATCCATCACCTTTTGCCTCATCATGTCTTGCCTATGCATGTTTAAGGAACAAGGTACATACATTCCAAATCTGGAGTCTTATCTTGATTGAAATTTTTTCATGGCTTCTATGTATGCGTGAGCTTGCATTTTAATAGCTGCTGCATCAAACCTTTGCAAAAGTTAATCTTCTGCAAGTACCCTCCTTGGATCAAGGACACTATATCATATCAACAATCAATTTCTAGGTTTTGCCCGAGCCGCGAAATAAAGCATCATCAAAGGCCCAACATCCAACATGTCTCAACTGATCATTTCAAAGCAACCATGAAGGGCAGTACATCTTGCCTAAGGTTATCAGAAAATGCCGCTGACAACTAAGCACTTCCATCATCTCCAGCAGAATTTCCATGGGACCCCACACTTTATTTCTCGACAAAAGTATTGCCAATGGCTGTACACATCATCCCCAGCAGTATCAGTTATTCAATCGTTTCCCCACAAGTGCGAACTTGAGGCTTCTGGAAATGAACCTCTCAACTGACACAGCTTAGAAAATGCTGCTGACGACTCAGCACTCAGAATCATCCCCAGCAGTATCAGTTATTCAGTCATTTTCCCACAGGTGAAAACCTAAGGCCTCTAGTAATTAACCGCTCAACCGACACAGCTAAGAAAATGTCGCTGACGCCTCAGCACTCAGAATCTGTCCCCATCGGACACCACACAAGACGGTATCTCTTGGTAATTTCCCAACGGGTGCAAACCTGGGGTTTATGGATTTGACCATCCAGTGCATTCACACACATTTGCACACCCAATTATATCAAACACATGCTTTACAACTTTGAAAAACAAAAGAAATGTTTTACATCTTTAAAAAAAAACATGTTTTACATCTTTAGAAAAAAAATAAAAACATCTTCCACATCTTTGGAAAAGAAAATCAACAATTATATCCTCCCTGAACTACGTTTTGGTTTGATTCCTGAAACGGGATACGTAGGCAACCTCTTAGGAGGTACGACCATCCAATAATATCTCACCCAAATTGCGTTTGGCTTGATTACTATTTAGGATACGCAAGTAACCCCCAGGGGGGCCCAGCCAATGTTTTAAAATCTTCGTATGAAGTAGGATGTCTATTTTGTCGACGACGCTTACTTACTTCTAAGCAAACGTCGCCGAGGGGCTCTGTAGGCACCCAAAATTCGCACCCCTATATTATACATTGTCTAATAAATAATTGTTTATTTATAAAATGGACTAACATATGTTTTCATGATCATTTCAGGAAACAAAACATCCAACAAGACTAACAACATCCGACAAAGACATAACGACTTCAGTTAATTTAACATAGGGGTCAAATACTGAAGATACAAAGTTTAAGGGGCCAAAGTGCACAAAGAACAAGCCTGATAAAACAAAAGACAGAGTTTGGTGTGCTGGAGCACCATATGGTGTGCCGCGCACCAAAGACTTTTTTCTTCACAAACTTCAACAGCCGACGTTTCTTACTTTCTTGGTTTCCTCCGACAAGCTTGGTGCCCAAGGGTCAGAGGAAACTTCCTCCTTGCTTGGGGTAGTGAGCAACTCACATCTCTCTCATTTAAATACTCTCTCTCAACTCAAAGAGAAGGAGAGATCTCTCAGCAAATAAAGGAAAAAGAAAAGAAAAGGGTTCCCACCCTCACTCTCTCCCTTCAGCCCTGAGAACGAGGACTTCTCCCTGGGCATTTTATCAACACACATACACACACACAGTGAACACATACAAAAACACTCTCTCTATTCTTTGAACATACACTAAAACACAAAAACGTAAGTCTTTCTTTTCTCGTATCGGTAGCAGTGGGAGCACAATGACCATGCTATGGACTAGATTGATCAAACCGAACCAATGGCCTAGAACTTGGCCCAAATTCTGTAAATTGACAAAAGGTAAAATCCTTCGGTTCGTTAATTTTATTCTTCGTTTTGATATGTAAATAACTTGAATAGCTTGTAAATGTGTATATAAATTGAATAGCTTGACATATTTCTTATGTAAATACATATGATATCTCTGTTAAATTTGTGTTTTGAAGCTTCATTCTTCATTTTCGGCATTTTCACATTATGTTATATTTGATGTTTGGTTGATTATTTAATTTCGATTCGAAGTTAAACTTGAAAATTATTGTTTATAAAGATTTAAAGCATGTTAATATATGATTTTTATGCAAGCAAAATAAGTTTAAAAGCTTGAATTCTCAACCCGAAAATCAATTTATAAGTTTTTGTTCTTGAGAGAAAATGCAACATTTGGTGCGCGTGTGCCCCATAGGGTGCGTCGCTCACCAAACACTGCATACTCCTCCTATGTGTTGCGCACAATGGGTGATTTCCAGCTTGGACCTTTATACATTAACAGTGTGTTTATGTTTAATTTTCAATTAATTCTTTAGCCTCGATTTGTAGTTCAACTTGTGTATTAATATTTGTCTAGCTTTAAAACATGTCAATGCGTGGTTTTCCTACAAAGAAAACCATTTTAAAAGCTTGATTTTTGAGTTTGAAAACCATTTTTTATGCTCTATTCTTCGGACAAAAAAGGAGAAAAATACATTGTTTGGTGCGACGCACCACGTACCACTTGGTTCTCTTGTCAAGATTTCAATGTCTATATCTCCTATAACTTAGCTTTCTTTATTATTTTTCTTTTACTTTGTTTAAACTAGTAGATATAACATATATGTATATTATAATATTCTCCTTTAATTGGCTTGTTTAGTTTAAATAAAAAATATATATATATATATATAAATATATATAAATAAATAAATATATATTTATATATATATAAAAATATGGTTTCATTTTATGTTTTTATCATTTTTAGTTTTATCACGTAATAAATACACCTTAGCATTTTTTTAACAAGCATGCAATCATTGAGACTGAAAGGGCGAGTTGGATGTCTAACACCTTCCCAACTCGTAAAGAAAAAAAAGAGGGCTAGACTCATATTTTATTTATTATGATTGCATGCTCGTTAGTTTTATTTTAATAACATGTGTAAATGTTACATGTCTTTGTTTTACTAACATATTAAATGTTAAGTTTTTTATTTTTATTTTATTTAACATATTAAATGTTATTTGTTTTATTTGTTACGTGATTATTTGTAACGTGTATATACTGCTCGTACTAACACTTGTATTCATTACCTCAAAGTAACATAACCCTATCTTTCTCTAAAAATTCCCTCTCTAAGCTTCGCCTAGGGTTTCCCTAGGCCTCTAGGCAGCTGCCATGGCAGCACTGCCCCCTCCAGTCCCGCCAGACCTCTCACCCCTCCTAAATCTTTTGCTGAAGTTCTCTATTCCTTTACGTCATCATTAACAACCCCTTTCTCCTTCCTAATTTCTCCTTCTTCCTACAAGGGTGAGCCAGCCTTGAAACTCAAGGATGACATTGTCGAACAACTTGCACAACCTTTCAAACATGCATTGATTAGCAAATTCTCTCATGGCCGGCCCTCCATGGAAGCCACTCGCAAATCCTTTCAGACTTTAGGTTTTAAGGCAGCTTTTACGGTGGGTCATCTCGATGCCAAACACATCCTAATCCAAGTTAATCATGATGAAGACTACCAAAATGTCAATATTGGGTAGGGGAAAGTCATCTTTTCGAGATGCTTTGTTAAGATCCCAAAAATCTACATAGATCTGAACCTTGCCGTTCGGCTTTGGCACTGTCACGATGTTGGACAACCATATCAGGTATTTTACTACTTTAATGAACTTGGCTTTCAACTGCTTGATGATTTCCTCCTTGACTTGCAGGGACCATTCAAGCTTGATTCTGTGGAGCTTTTGCATTACCGGCTTGGCGTCGGGGTACAGCGGAATCCGATGTTCAACGATTACTAGATCCAACCAGGCATATCTTCGTAAGACCAGGAAAACACATCCTGAAATTCTGTCAACAGGTTGATCAATGCTGCTCTTTCTCCATCTTGCATGTAGCTTCCAATCTTGACCTTTCTGACTTCATCATTCAGCCCCAGATTGATGGTAAACAAGTCTTCTTGCGAGCTTCCAATCGGCGCTCCCCTCGTTGCTTTATCATCTTAGCTAATTCAATTAAAAAGTCTTTATCTTTTGGATCCTCGTTATTAATCGATTCATTATTAACAGGATAATTTATCATGTTTTCAGTTAATTCATCTTTTAACACATTGGCAATCAAGGAGTACACAGAAACACTTGCATTATCATTAATGAAAAGAAAGGTTACAAGGTCGACCACCCCATCGAGGTCCTCACAGGTGAGATCCTCGATTTTGGCATTGGGAATAGAACCGATTGATGACCAGTTCTTAACAAAAGGTGAAGAAGGGGGGTAGGGTGTATCCGAAGCGCTCTACCAGGTCCTCGGTCTCCAGCAATGGTCCTGTAGTAGTGTACCAGTTTTGAAGCGAATTGTATGCTACTGTCTCAAATTCTGCTACTGAGTCCTCTGTGATGTCTGCTGCTTTGTCAATCAGTCCCAGAAAACTGTCTCCCATGAAGTCTTCTCCGAATAGGGCAAGGTCAGAATCTTCCTGATCGATAGTCCATGTATTCTCGACCATCACTACCTTGTAAGAGGTATCACGAGGGCCGATAATCACTTTTTCTATTTCTTCTGCCATGAGGCTGATGTCATTGAAGATTTCCCATCCGAGGTGCATCTTTCTGTTGTTGTCCATCCATGGCTCAGGGAACATGAGGTAAGCCATGGTTTCTCCATGCTTGACAAAGTATCCATTCAGGGTCTTCCTTAGGGGTTCATGGGAGGTGCCATGTACGGCTGGTTCCTCTGAACTGCTCTGTTTCTCTTGCGCTTCTCTTCCATTACTATCCCAACTTCTGCAGGTGTTGGCTTGTACCCGAGCCCAAAAGGTGGTATGCATTCTTTGATGTCGTCCTGTATCAAGTTGATTCTGCCTTGCTAACTTTTGCCCAGCCCCAGTCTTGGCATGTAGCCTATATTGCGGATCATGCAATAAGGGACTATCTCTCTAGGTTCCACAACTTTCTTGTCACTGATGTTGGTTTCTTCTGTGTGCTGAATTTCATTCACCCTCGCCGAGGGATTACTTCGAATTCGCTCAAAAAGATGCCAGTGTCATCGTGCTCAATCTCGAGAATAGGAACATCCCCTTTCTCTCTTGATTCCATGAGTTTGTCTGCCAAAATAATGACTATGTGATCCTCGTGGATAAACTTCACACATTGATGAAGTGATGAAGCTACTCCTTTCACGCCATGAATCCACGGACGGCCTAACAGTAGACTGAAAGTAGAATGAATATCCAATACTTGGAACTTGACGGGCATTTCCAACGGGCCAATGGTTAGCATAAGCGTTACCACCTCGATCACACATCGACTGGTATTATCATAGGCTCGCACTGATTGCGATGATGGAGCTAGATCCGAGATCTTCGTTCCCAGCTTGGCTAAGGTTGTTGTTGGACAAACATTCAAAGATGAACCATTGTCTACCAGAACCTTTGGTACCCTCTTTTCTTGGACACCGACAGTAATATGTAATGCATCAACATGGTCAATACCTCCCTTTGGTAAATCAAGGTCAGTGAACATGAGAACGTTCCCAAAGTGAATGTTTCTAATCATTTGAGTCAATTTGTCGGGCGAGGTCCCGATTGGAATGATAGCTTGACTTAATGACTTGGCCAGCCTGTCACGGTGGGTCTTGGAGGAACATAGAAGACCCCAAATGGAGACACTGGCTTGGGTCTTCTTCATCTGAGTGAGGAGAGCATCTTCAATGTCTTTAGGCCCAGTATCCTTAGTACTGGTATCAACTTCTTTATCTTTCCCTGACGGACCACCCATATCTTGAGTTGCTTAGTATGCTCTACCAGATCGAGTGAGAAGAGAGACATTGCCTCCTATCCATGAGGCTTTTTCGATGTTGTTCACTTTTATTTGGGAAGTATCCTGGGCACTGGACAAAATGTCGCTCCAAGAGAGCATGTTATATTCGAAATTTTCTTCCTTTGAGGGCAAAGGGGTTAAGAGTTATGACAATGAGGCATTACTGACTTCAAATTCGGCGGGGGAGTTCACATCTTCTGTTTCAAACTGGATGGTATTGACATGGTTAGCTGGTAGAGGATTATTCACCACATTAGGCATGGGGTGTGGTTTCTCAATGATCTTGTCATCAATCAGGTTTTGGATTGCTCACTGGAGCACGAAGCATTTATCAGTGAGATGTCCACTGGACTGATGATATTCACAATATTTTGCATGGCCCCATGTGGCAGGCAATGGGTTGGGAGGTCTGTAACCTTCGATAGGTTTGAGGACTCCTTGTACTTTTAGCCCCCGAAAAATTAATGACATAGGAGCATGCAGTTCATCAAGTTGTCTATCATTTATGCGGAAATTATTTCTTGCACCTCTGTTATTGTTGTTTCCTAATGCATTTACAAATCTATCAGGTGAATAATTGAAAGGCATACTTCTATAATTCTGACCAGATGGTACAACTGGCAAGGCCATAGACGGTACATTTCCTAACATATTTACAATAGGTGCAGACGTTGCTACTGCCTTTCCTTTGGAGTATCGAAACGAGCTTCGAGGGGGATTGACCCTGATCTGTGCGGTACGGATCTCTGTGTCGATGCGAAATCTGATGTCTAAGATTGCAGAGAAATCAGCATAAAGAAGAAAACGCATATGATCCAGATAAATCGGCTGAAGATTTCTCAAAAAGATCCTGACTTGTTCAGCTGGGTCAGGCCTGTCTAGGGTTTGGGCAATCTTCTTTCTCCACCTTTCGGCATACTCTGAAAATGTCTCATTCTCTCTCTGTGTGCACGAATCAAGATCTCTCCAGTGCTTTTCCCAATTAATGTTATCTTTGTACCTCTTCTGAAACTCATCTGCGAGTTTATCCCATGTAGGAATCACAGTGCTGTCCATAGACATCAACCATTGCTTGGCAGCCCCAATTAAAGTTAAGTGAAAATTGGAGGCCATTGCTTCGAAACTTGCCTCTTTGCTGCATAGCATGGGTATAAGACCTAAGATGGGCAATAGGGTATCCTGTCCCATTGAACTTCTCGATATCAGGCATTTTGAATTTTGGTGGTAAAATGGCAGCAAGCTGAAGCGTCATTGCTCGGGCGGTGAATTCGCCTTTGTTCAAGACTTTCAGAACCATGTCTTTAAATTCTCTAATCCCTCCTTTGTTTGCAAGTTCAGCATCATTGGTATCAACCATAGCTGTGTCCAGGAACTGTCCTACTGGAGGAACTGGATAAGGTGGTACGTAGCCAACAAATGTATATATTGGTTTGGCTGAAGGCTGAGGGTTGTAACTGTTTGGGTTTAGATGTGGACTATCATGAATTGGATTGGTCATGTAAAATGGGAATGCATTTAGATTAGGGAAAGGAATGTTGGTAGGCGGAGATGTGATGCGAGTTGTAAGAGGTATAGTAGTATTTGGGATTGGGATTGTGGTAGTCTGAGACTAGTGATGAATGTTTGGATTGACACTCGACTGAAGTGGAAATGTATTAGGGTAGGATGGGTAAGTGTTTGGATATGGGAAATATGAATATGGAGAGTAGGCTTGCGGGTATGTGGGATAGATGTTTGGATTGGGTAGACTCACATTCATGCTTGAGGGTGATGGGTCAACAGTTCCTGTGGAAACGGGTATGGTCCTGTTATCAGCCCCTTGACCTTGGATAAGGGCTGAAAACCTATTGATCATGGCTTCCATGTTTTGATTCATCTATTGTTACATTGCTGGGGTTGGAGTGTGTTGTATTTTAGCCTAGATTTGCTTGAATCCATAACCTAAGTCTAAGACAAGGTGACTAATGGGCCTGCGTGTCTGTTAGTGTGGCAACTTGTACTTAGGCATAGCTTGAATAGCTTAGGGTTGCTAATTGTAAATTGCCTTGAAGAAGATAGCCTATAGGATATCGGCATCCTCTATACATAGGCGAAGTATGCATCAGAGTCCTTCAAAATATCGGACAAGTTCATCTAAGCCAAGCCTCATCAGCTAAGTTGAAGACCCCAAGATCGTCCGATATAGAACTGCCGAAGACATGTCCTGACTTGAAGCTTTCATTGACTTTGATGCAACGTTAACCTGCAAAACGCATTCAATGAAGCTTTCCATTCTTGGCATACAACTCAGAAAAGGACATTCCGCCCGCAAACACGTCTACCTATTTTTGGCAAAGTGTCGAGACGATCGTAACTTGCGAACCGCCTATCGAGCTCAACAACACCATTAGAGCATTAATGCTCTTAAATTCAAATTGAGCAACTCATGAAGATCTCCAACGGCTCCAAGGTCCCCCGCATATAAAAGGAGACTTCATGGCAGCATTTATATTGCTTCAACAACTACAACTCGAATCTTCTTCATCTTCTTCAAGTGCATTAAAGCTTAAACGTCCTATTCGTATACATTCATTGAAGAGCTTCATACTTAGACTTCTAGTCCATTAAAAGCTCTTCATTGATTGCAACACCTAGCTTTTCATAGCTCACGAGAATTGTATCTTATTGATATCAATTCTCCCACACAAACACTTGGTCAACAAAATTTTTGTACACTATCCATTAGAGATTTAGTTTGTAAAATATCTAGTGGAAAAACTTAGTACACGATTTTCAAATCCAAAGTTGACCACTTTGGTTGTGGACGTAGCACTTATTTATAAGTGTGAACCATATTAAATATTCTGTCTATTTGTGTGTGATTGTGAATTGATTGTGTTGCTTTAAATTTCCGATTTCCAAGGTTAAGAACCGCCGATCTTGACCCGTGAAGATCGGCCATTCTCAACTTGTCCCGTGCTTCACAAGACTTCCGCCCGCAAAATTTTAAAAACCTAGTGAAGTAAGATTTTTGAATCAATTTCAAAAATTGGACATAGGCTATTCAACCCCCTTCTAGCCTATATAGAGCAACCTTGGACCTAACAATTGGTATCGAGCTTAACTCTTTGAAAACTTGTTTTTCCGAGATTAACCTCTTGAGAGATTAAAGATCATGGCTGCTCACCAAATGTTGGAAACTTCAAACGTGAACCATTGTCCTGTCTTGGATGAAGTTCACTTTGACATCTGGAAAGATAAAGTCAAAAGACATATGAATTCAATTGATAAACGTTTGTGGAAATGTGTCACGATGGACCCGTAATTCCAATGAAGCCTAATACACCGGCCGCGGTAGATCCAACCGCCGCACTGAAGTACCAAAGCCGAAGAAGAGTGGGATGATGAAGACGAAAGAATGATGCTCGGATGGAAAGGCCATCAACATCATTACTACCGTGTTGATATAAGCACTTATCCAGATTATCAACCTGGACACAAAGAAAGGAAATGTGGGAAGCCATCCTTGAATATCTTGAAGGTGATGGTGAGACAAAGAACAACAAATTATATACCGCATCCGTAAGTTTGACTCCTTCAAAAGGATCCCAAAGAGTCTCTGCGAAGTGCCTATGACAGATTCTATGAGGTAGTCAACTCTTGCTATTCCTTAGGAAAGAAGTATGAAAAGAAAGAAATAAACATGAGATTTCTAAATGCACTAGGCGTTTATGGCATGTTAAAATCATCGCCATGAAAGAGTCAAAAGATTTAAACAAATTGACTCTTAGAAACCTTTATGCTAGTCTTTCAGTTTATGAGCTTGAGATCCAACAAGCTCAAGAAATGGAAAAGAGTTTTAAAAACTTGTCCTTACCAGCCATGTCTTCTGAACCTTCCTGTTCAAAACCCGATGAAACACCTTCTACATCCAAAGTGAAGATGATGATATTCTTTCGACGAAGCCTTTGCTATGTTTGTAAAGAAATATCAACGTTTCAAAAGGTTTAATAAACCATCATCACATAGGCAGTCTTCTCACAAAACTGCCGTTCCTTATAAAACAACTGCTCAACCAAAAAATTCTGCTCCTTATAAATCAGCAGACCATCAAAAGGATAATGAGCTAGTTTGTTTTAACTGTAGGAAACCAGGCCATTTTGCCTCTAAATGTCCAAAGCCAAAATATGAATTTTATAAGAAACGTCCCGAAACTAAATTTCAAAAACAAAAAGGGATGGTGGTGAAGACATTGATGAAAGCAACCGCCTACATGGTGTGACACCGACACCGATGAGGATGACTCTTGTGACTTTGCTGAAGAAGCCAACATATGCCTTATGGCCAGGGAGTCACCACATGATTCAGTGAGGTCACTACCATTTCAACAAGATGACAGTGATGATGATGATGAGCTTAATGAACCTTCAAAGGGAGAGCTCATCAAAGCAAACAAAGACATGCTGGAAGAATTTTCAAAATTCAAAGCTGCCTATGTGAAATTAGCCAAGAAGCATGAACTAGCTGTCTCGAGAAATCAACCTTGATGTCTAAGATCAAAGATCTTGATAGACAAAGAAGTCGAAAGTATCAAATTGCAAAAAGAGAACAAAGCTTTGATGAAAAAGTGGACTTCCTACTTGAACACATCAAGAAGATAAATTCGAGAAAGATGACCTTCAAAAGGTTGTCAATACTTGGAATAACTCTAAAGGAAACTTTGATACCATTCTCTCAAACCGAAAACTTTAGATGACAAACCGGTATTGGTTTCCAAAGTGAGTTCAAAGTAGGTAGTTCTTCTAGTTCTCAAAAGGATGAGACATCTCAAGTGATTGAAGAATTGGTCGTAGAAGTTTCTTATGACCAGCCTCCCAAAAGGCAAGGACTTGGCTTTAACAAAGTTCCTTTTGTTTATCCCAAGAACACAAAAGACAAGTCCAAAAGAAAGCAATCGCAAAGAATGACTCGCTAATAGTGAGTCGAGCAACTAAAACCCGCCATTAGTCACCCTAAGAAAACAGGATGACTAATAGCAAGTCTAGGAATTCTCACTCAAACCTATTAAATTTGTCAAAGGCAAGACGCTGATCCCAACACCGCCTATAAAAGGGTAAAAGAAGTGAATTTCGCCGATAAAAGCTTAAAGGACATGTGCTGTAAATACAAAATCTTTTGATAAGAGGTCTACCTATGGTAAACCTAACATCAACAAGAAAAGGCATTATCGCCTAAGTCCTATAGGCCAATTATCGCAGAAAGATCATTCCAAAGACTGCCGATATTAAGAAGCCTCAAAAAGAAATCATTACTCATGTTGAAGGATTTCACAAATGCTCTTTCGCAAATGCCATGGTCATGAGATTCATGAATGCCTTCGAGATTCACACCTAAATCTAGAGGATTTACTCCTCCAAAGGTTAAACAGTGTGGATCCCAAAAGGTTGCTAACCTTGAGGACCCAAAAATAAAAGGGGACCATATTCTTAAATGTCTATATTTCAGAATGCTTTATGGTGTCAATGAAGAAGAGAAAGATCTATGGTATCTAGACAGTGGATGCTCAAAGCATATGATGGTGATCCAAATCTTCTCTCAAGCATTGTTGAAGCAAAGGGTCCCTCACCATATTTGGAGACAACTCAAAAGGGAAGACCATTGGTTATGGAAGTATAATCGAGGCAATCTCTATCAACAAAGTCTCTCTAGTTGAAGGTTTAAAGCACACCGCCGAGCATATCACAATTCGTGATAAAGGTCTAACCTGTCGCTTTCCTCAAGTCAATGTCTCATAAAGGACAATGAGACATGTTCAACTATCCCGACGGGTTCGAAAAGGGAATGTCTATGCCGTTGACCTAAATGCCGTTGGAAGAAAATCAAATCTATGCTTGGTTGCTAGGTCATCAACCGACAACACTGGTTGTGGCATAAAAGGCTTAGTCATCTCAATTTCAAATACCTGGAGAAGCTATCAAAAGACAATCTAGTTGTTGGTTTGCCTAAAATATCACCTGAATCACACGTCTCAGAGCATGTCAACTAGGCAAACTACACAAATCTTCTTTCAAAAGCAAGCCTTGCCTATCAACAACTGCACCTCTACGGCTCTTGCACATGGATTTGTTTGGACTGTAACTACTACAAGTCTTGGTGGCGCAAGTATACTCTTGTGGTAGTTGATGATTACTCAAGATTTACTTGGGTAGAGATGATGTCCTCCAAAGATGAAGCATATGACATCATTATCGAACTCTTCGAAGACTACGACTCGAAGCCGGATGATATCTCGATGTCGATCGTACAATGGAACGAGTTCAAGAACAATGGTGTTGCCAAATATTGTGATGACCATGGAATTGGTCACAATTTCTCTCAGTTGGCACACCTCAACAAAATGGAGTTGCTGAAAGGAAGAACGAACTCTCATTGAAGCAGAAAGACAATGATTGCCGAAGCCAAACCGCCTATGTATTTCGGGCGTAAGCCGTGAACACCGCCGCTTCACACAAAACAGTCCATCATAAACAAATTTCATAACAAAACTCCATATGAAATATGGAGAGGCGAGCTCCCAACATTGGATTCTTTAAAATATTTGGTTGTAAATGCTATGTTCTTTACAATGGTAGAGAACATAGAGGTAAATTTGAATCCAAAAGTGATGAAGGAATTTTTCGGGATATGCCAAGTTTTCAAAAGCATACGAGTTTACAATAAAACTTCACTTAGAGTTGTTGAATCTGTACATGTTTCTTTTGATGAATTTGATTTCATTGGGCCACATTTGGCTCCTAAGGTTACTAATGATTCGATGAATATGAGACAGTACGTAATGCCAAGTCCCGATCTGCCGATCCTCCTTCTTCACAAGATCTTCCAAGAGTCAACCTGTTAGAATCCTCAAACGAACCAACAAATGAACACTCGAAAACCCCGAATCCACTTTGCCTTCCACACCGTAAGTCATACAACCTACCTTGGAATTAACCTACCCTTTAGAAAACCAAGCTTCCACTTCTACTTCTCAAGAATCCAACTCGCCGATGCAATAGGACAAGTTCAACTCGAAGTTAGGGAAGTAAAAGATCATCCTATCACTCAAATCATTGGAGATCTTAATGCCGGTGTTCAAACTAGACAAGCTTCAAGGAATGAATGCATGTATTCTACCGCATTTGTATCTAACATTGAACCCAAAAGATTGATGAAGCTGGAAGATCCAAGTCGGGTGGAAGCTATGCAAGAAGAGCTAAACCAATTTGACAGATGCCAAGTCCGGTCACCGGTCCCTAGGCCTAAAGGACAAGCTTATTGGCACAAAGTGGGTTTTCGAAACAAAATGGATGAAAACGGCAATATTACAAGAAACAAGGCAAGACCGGTAGCCCAAGGATATAGACAGGAGGAGGGTATTGACTATGATGAGACATTTGCTCTGTTGCAAGATTAGAGGCTATCGATTATTCTTGGCCTATGCCTCTTACAAAGACTTCAAAGTTTATCAAATGGATGTAAAGAGTGCTTTTCTAAATGGAGAACTTCAAGAAGAAGTCTATGTAGAGCAACCTCCCGGGTTCATAGACTGCTCAAGGAGAGAAGATGTCTACAAGCCGAGGAAAGCCCTTTATGGACTCAAACAAGCTCCAAGAGCTCGGTATGAGACCCTTTCAAAGTTCTTGATATCTCAAGGCTTTGTAAGAGGTCAAATTGACACTACTCTTTTCATTATGAAACATAAAGGTCATTCCTTACTTGTTCAAATTTATGTTGATGATATTATCTTTGGTTCTACTAATGAAAATCTTTGCAAAAGGTTTGAAAAGCTTATGCAGAGTAAATTTGAGATGAGCATGATGGGAGAGCTCAACTTTTTCCTTGGTCTTCAAATTCAACAAAGTTCAAATGGTATCTTCATCAATCAAGCCAAATATGCAAAGGATGTTATCAAGAAATTTGGTCTTGAGAATGCAAACAAACTTCAAGACTCCTATGGCTACTAACCGCCATCTTGACAAAGATGAGAAGGGCAAGAAAGTGGACATGACTCTCTACGAGGCATGATTGGTTCACTTTTATACTTAAGCGCTAGTAGGCCCGATATCATGTTTGTTGTTTGTGTTTGTGCTAGATTTCAAGCCGATCCAAAGGAGTCTCACCTACAAGCAATAAAAGAATCATCGATATCGATAGATACTCCCAATTTGGGAATCGGTATCCTAGAGATTCATCTTTTAATCTTATAGGCTATTCGATGCCGATTTTGCCGCATGTAAAGTTGACAGAAAAGCACAAGTGGGACATGTCAATTCTTAGGAAATAGACTTGTCTCATGGGCCGAAGAAGCAAACCTCTGTTTCAACTTCAACAACGAAGCGTAATACATAGCCGCCGGTAGCCGCCGCCACAATTGCTGTGGATCAAACAAAGAACTAGTTGACTATGAGATCAAAACCGATGATTGTCCTATAATGTGCGACAACACATCGCAATCTCTTCTCAAAATCTGTCATGCACTCCAAAACAAAGCACATTGATGTGAGATATCACTTTCTTAAAGACCATGTTGAAAAAGGTAACATTAGCATGCAATATGTGCCTACAGAGAATCGTAGCGTACATCTTCACAAAACCACTTGATTCAACCAGGTTTGCTTATTTAAGAGGAGAGCTTGGTATGCTTGACCTCAATCCTTAACCTTTCTTGCAAATTCCTTAAGTCATTTTATAAACCGCCTATAGAATTGCCTATGAGATTTGTCAATTGCTATTCGCCGAGATTCTTAAGTTTATAGACAACCTTGAGTAAGTAACTATCTCCATATCGGCAGCCTTCGATAAAATAGGCTTTGATAATATAGGCGACTTAAGGGCGCCATACGTACAAGAACTCATCGAGTCATAAATGCGGATTCAAATTTTATCAAATATCATTTATTGGCCTGTCGAGGTATAAAAGGGCAAAATGTACATGACTCTTCACTTCTCAACAACCGCCATTTTAAACTTTCAAAAACCTTTCAAGCTTCCAATCTGTAATCCAGCTCAAATCTTCTCAAAACTCCAAAATCTCAAGTTTCTAAACTTAAAATCATCAATGGTAAGGATTTCTACACCTTCTTGATTCATTTAAATCCAGTTTTACGGTCTTGTTTTGACCTAATTTGAGTTTTTAAAACTGTCCGCCATTGATGAACCGTGCTATCTTGCGATTGTTGCTTGAATCATGCTTCTTTGGTGTAAAATGTGTTGTAGAGATTCCGTGATACTATGTTTTCGTTTATATCGTTTGTTTGCTTGAAATGACAAACTCGAGATATTTCAAAACCCAGATGATGAACTGTTCTTATATTATGTTTCAATTTGTCTATATTTTGGGTTTTGATCTGAACAGTACCTGTTTGTGTTAATATCTGCTGATTGCATGATTATCTGCTGTTTCTTGCATATCTGCCGATTTCTATATATGCTGTTCTCACATCTGCCGATTATGTAGGGAAAGACTAAATCCTCAAAGGCCGCCGCCACTACTTCATCCTCCGCCTCGCTAAGCCAACCAGGCCGCAAAGGCCGCCGAACTCCCTATAAGGATCCTTCCCAGTCAAGTTATCATCCCGGGATGACAATCGACCGAGATTCCATCATAAGCACATCTCGCGGTGATGCCTTGCTCAAAGATTTGGCCGAATGTGGACTTCTTCCCTTGTTCCAACTCAACGACACCCACTACAAAGAATTCTCTAGCCGAGGAGTTTTACACAAGGATGATCCCGCCTCCTCCTCCGCCTAATGCCAATGAGCCGCCAACTTAAGCTACATCAAGGGCTACATCGAGGCCACTACATCAAGTTGACCTATAAGGATATTGGAGAAATCCTTGACCGCTGTTGAAGGCAAATTGGACTTGACCGATGCGAATCGGCACTTGCTTGGGAGATGATGAGGGGGTCGCCCAACCGCAGAGGTTTTCCGAGATGTCTAGGAACCTCTTCCCGAGAACCCCTATCATATCGCCCATCTCGCTCGACAAGAGCATTTTATTCAAAAATGGCTCGAGGGACATCTTCACCTCCCAAGGTGATGTGGACCAAAGCCGTGGTCCTTCGCAAGCAACTCAACTGGGCCAAGATCATCTTCTCAATGCTATCCCAGAGTGTTGCTGAAGTCCAAGCTCACCCTTCCATGAAGAGGCCCTTCGTAAGGGTTATTAATGTCATCCTCCGGCGTTATGAGGAGATTGATGAGCTAGTCGTCAATGACGACCTCATCAAGGTGTCTAACACCTACGTCTTCACGGTCAACAACATCACCCGCTATCGGGATGATATGGCCAAAAGGACAACCAACGCGGCGCCGCTGCCGCCGCCGCTATCGCATCGCTGCCGCTGCCGCTCTGCCGCTACGCTATGGTGGCCCTCTACCCAAGCCAAGGGTAAGAGGAAGGTCTCCTACACCGCCGGGTTACCTGCCGAGGAGGAGGAGCCTACACCTATTGGGGCCGAGCCGCTGAGCACTTTGACCTCGCAGACGGACCATGATCCCTATGAGCCCGCGAGCCTCCATCCAAAAGCCCAAACACTCTCCTCTCTCACTCCAAAACTCAAACAATCCAGAAACTTGCCGCTCAAAGGCACTTGAGAAGGACACATCAACCTTCAAACCGGTGACCTCTCCAAATCCTCTAAAACTACCTCCCAATCCTCCAAACCCAAAACTAAACAAACCCTCCTACCCACAGACGAATCATTTGGCCTTCCTAAGGTCTCATCCACCTCTTCCTCCACACCAGCCGTGTCTACACCGGCTGTTTCCACACCAGCCGTTTCTCCATCGGCTGTTCCCCCACCAGCAGTTCCAACCACAACATCTCCATCACCACCTTCTGCCTCTTCTACTCCTACCAAGTCCAAACATGGCAAACGTTTTAAAGAGAGTGCAAAGAAGAAGGTACATTTTATGGGAGCTGCCGATGAAACCTCTTCTCCTCCACCTTCTCCACCTCTACCTACTACCACTACCACTTCACCTACTTCCTCACCTCCTCACTCTGCTCCCATCCAAACCCCCCCCACACAAGAGCCATCTATCTCACCTGCCACCACCTCTCAACCACCATCCTCCAAACGCTCTATCTCTCCCTCTTCTGACCTGCCTACCCCCAAACGCCTCAAAACCAACCCTTATAGCCACCTACACCCTGAGGTGCAGGATCTGCTGTCCTTCAGAGACAGCAGGCCTAAACCCAACCCTGCTGATTCTGACCCCTACCTTTCTTCCCTTGACTACCCCAAGAGATTTCCCTGCCAGCCTATGTCTGCAGGTGAAATTATCTTCAAGTGGGGTGCATTCTATGACCCCCTTCCACCAGCCTGGTCCCAACTCTTTTTCTCTCATAACTCAGCGGTTCAAGATCTTATGATCTTCAACCAATGGGTTACAATTCACAAGGACCTAGGCCTTCCTCTCCCCACCGAATCGGACATCTCCCTTTCCTATCTCTCGCCTAAACCACCGCCTTCACCCTTATCTCGCTATCCTTCCATCCTTCTTCACCCTGTGGTCTACACCTTCATTGATGTAGTCACCACTCTCCTAGGCTTTAACCCTCTCATCCCCTTTCTCTTCCATTCTCCTAGCCTTTCACCTTTCTTTTCTCCTCCTCCCTTTTTCATTCACCCCCTTTCCTATGTCATCTACATAGAAAGGCTATTCCCTGTTCCTCGCATTTTCCCTAGCCAACCTTCACCCTCTACTACCCTATTCTCCTCCACCATTCTCCATCCTCCTCCGCCAATCCCCGTCCTCCACCACCATCCTCCACCCTCACCTACCCAAGCCGCCACCATCCTTCCCCTCGGCAGTCCATCCCTCCTCCCGAGTCATCCCGACTCTTCGATACTTATCCCGCCGAGGCTATCCATAAATTTTTGAAAGATTTTGAGGTCATCTCTGTTGACCGACCAAGGCCCCGCACCGCCTTCGCAGATCGTCTCACATCACCCATGTCCAGCCGATCGCATGACCCAAGTCATGGAAATTTCTAAGGGTGCCAAGGCCGCCTTTGATGCTGCCTACGCTCCATCTCTCGCCTGCCGCCTAGCCGGATCTCGATCTTCCTCCGCGACCTCTGCCATCTTCAAAACCAATTGGGACAACCTCTCAACAAAAATGATGCAGATCGTCGACATGGTTGAAGCTGGCTACAAGCTTGTGCTTCACTCCCAACGCCAGGCAAATCGCTCTGTTCACTCCTCCGTACGAGCGACGCGCACTCTCACTTCCAAGCACTTGGCCTTCTATCGCAAGGAGCACAAAAATACTGAGGACCGCCTCGGCTTCATTGATAACTCGCTTGCGTCCATGAAGGAGGAGATAGCTAGACTCAACAATGATCGGACTAAGCTCATTGAGCATAATGCTCGCTCAAGCGTAAGAACAAAGAGCTCTCCTCCGAATTGGCGATACTAAAGAAGAGCTAGCGAAGAAAAGAAGAAATTGCAAGACTTAAGGTGTTGACTCTAAATGGGCATCAAGAGGCTATGGGCAATCTTCATCGGCAAAGGCAAAGGTCGTGCATCATCTAGGTCATCCTCTCGAACCGGCCGATAATATTTTGTATAATCTTTTGCTAAACTTTGTAATTAAACAACTTGTTTAATTAACAATGTCTATGTTTTAAAACTTTCATGTTTTATTATGAAGCGCTTATTATGTGATTGCATGAAATTTAAACCACCGGTTTAAAGACATGTCCTATATTGCCTATTCTCCTATTCGCATGTCTTTAAATTCAGCTTCATTACAAGTGTCGATGCTTAATTTCCTGTTTGTAAACACTTTGTAATTCTTGAATACAATGACCTTTGTGTAAGTTCATCTAGGGCATGCTTATTTAATATATCAATCTTACAAGCATGTTATTACTAGACTTGAACATGGTCACCGATATTGTATTCGTAGGGTCATGGACTCAAGCAAATAGGAGGAGATTGTTGTATTTTAGCCTAGATTTGCTTGAATCCATAACCTAAGTCTAAGACAAGGTGACTAATGGGCCTGCGTGTCTGTTAGTGTGGCAACTTGTACTTAGGCATAGCTTGAATAGCTTAGGGTTGCTAATTGTAAATTGCCTTGAAGAAGATAGCCTGTAAGGATATCGGCTATCCTCTATACATCTGCCGAAGTATGCATCAGCAGAGTCCTTCAAAATATCGGACAAGTTCATCTAAGCCAAGCCTCATCAGCTAAGTTGAAGACCCCAAGATCGTCCGATATAGAACTGCCGAAGACATGTCCTGATTTGAAGCTTTCATTGACTTCGATGCAACGTTAACCTGCAAAACGCATTCAATGAAGCTTTCCATTCTTGGCATACAACTCAGAAAAGGACATTCTGCCTGCAAACACAGTCTACCTATTTTTGGCAAAGTGTCAGGAGACAGACTGTAACTTGCAGAACCGCCTATCAGAGCTTAACAACACCATTAGAGCATTGAATGCTCTTAAATTCAAATTGAGCAACTCATGAAGATCTCCAACGGCTCCAAGGTCCCCCCTGCATATAAAAGGAGACTTCATGGCAGCATTTATATTGCTTCAACAACTACAACTCTGAATCTTCTTCATCTTCTTCAAGTGCATTAAAGCTTAAACGTCCTATTTGTATACATACATTGAAGAGCTTCATACTTAGACTTCTAGTCCATTAAAAGCTCTTCATTGATTGCAACACCTAGCTTTTCATAGCTCACGAGAATTGTATCTTATTGATATCAATTCTCCCACACAAACACTTGGTCAACAAAATTTTTGTACACTATCCATTAGAGATTTAGTTTGTAAAATATCTAGTGGAAAAACTTAGTACACGATTTTCAAATCCAAAGTTGACCACTTTGGTTGTGGACGTAGCACTTATTTATAAGTGTGAACCATATTAAATATTCTGTCTATTTGTGTGTGATTGTGATTTGATTGTGTTGCTTTAAATTTCCAGATTTCCAAGCTGTTAAGAACTGCTGATCTTGACCTGTGAAGATCAGCCATTCTCAACTTGTCCTGTGCTTCACAAGACTTCCGCCTGCAAAATTTTTTAAAAAAAAAAAAACCTAGTGAAGTCATATTTTTGAATCAATTTCGAAAAATTGGACATAGGCTATTCAACCCCCCCTTCTAGCCTATATAGAGCAACCTTGGACCTAACAGAGTGTATCCTGGAGCCCCGATGTCATGTCCTGCATAAGTGCTATCTTCCTAATCGGCCATCTGATTCCAATGTAGACTTTCTGTACTTGACTCTGAATCCCAGCTTAAAACTCTTGTCAACCTCCCAGTGCTAGTCCTCCTCCAATTCAAGGCCAGGTTTCTGAAAGGTTGGGATATGGGTAGGAGTTAGGTTTTGAAATTGTTTCTGGATACAGCACAATTTCATTGTTCCTCTTTTCCTTTTGAGACAACTCACCCTAAGATGGTTGGACAAGCGACAATGCTTTGTTTTGACTTATGAACCATTCCTGGAACAGTGGATTCTCTCGCCAGAATATAGGACCTTTGTATTCCACTTGTATTTTGACTTCCTAAGATTGGACAGATCTCAGGCGAAAGGCCTATATCCTCTTCAGGATCCACCATCCGAATTGTCTAGGCATATGTCATTAACTTATTTGTTAATGCTGTACACGAGGACTTTTGTTTGTCAACCTTTTTGATCACTATGATTCTCTTTTGGGAGAGTATGACTTCTTTTGTATTTCTTTGGTGTTTATTTATCAACATCTTTTTTCTTTGTTGTGATCAAACAGACTCTTTTGTCGGTCGACGACACTTTTTTTATTTGATTTCTTTTTGCCTTTATGCACAGAAATGACAAAGTATGTTTGTGACAATAAGAACCAACCGGTCTTTTGAAGTGTCCTAGAAATCTACATGAATTACGTGTGGCTATGCAGGGTTAGAATGGCTTACTTCCCGGGGGACGATTAGTAATCGCGTGGAAAGGGATAGTGTCGGCTGAAGGAATGCTGGGCGCATTTGAAATAAATGAGTGCGCGTGTATACACAGCGTCTAAGAGACTCTTTTTACAATTATATGTAAATAAAAAGTAAGATAGATATGTACAGAATAAGAGGGAGATATGTCCATTTTTCTCTGATTCATGTGATGTGGGTTGTGTTTTTGTTAGCAGTTAAAAATAGCAGGAAGGGAAACACATCCACAGGTCGAGGGTTTAAAGCCTCGAGGAAAGAGAAGAGAAGAAATGAAAAAAAATGGGAATTCTATCCTATTTCTATTTATTACATTTGTGTCCTATTTCCCAAAATGAAAAAGACATAAGTGAATGTACAATCGAATGATGGGCATTGGCCCGAATATATGTATAACATAAAATTTGTACCTGCAGAGGTAAGTATGAACAGAGTAGTATATACTACACAAATAACATTTTAGTCATGTTATTCATCAAACAGATTTGCGATATTTAAATATGTGAGCATGCATTTGTATATAAAAAATGAGTCTGGCTCTCTTTTTTATTTATATAAAAACAAACGTCCCCAGCAGAGTCGCCACTGTGAGCGCCCCGGATCCACCCTTCGGAGAAGGCCGGTCCTTTCGGGCCTTTTTCGCTCTTGTCTTGTGGTTTTCCTCTATTTGATTTTATGGTTTGATAAACATGAAAAACATGTTTATCTTTGAAAACAAAGTCGCCACTCTCGTTTATAAAGTAAACGGGAGAAAAACTTTAGATTATGGATTCGGGGTCCAAGTTACGATTTGGGAAGGTTTTACGCACCCAATTCGCCCTTTCGGTCTCTACAAATTTGCATGCTCATATTTAATTATAACAAGTTTGTTTATTTATAGAATATATATATATATATTGCATGTATATACAATGTATTTGAAATAATTACATACATTTATTTACATATCTAAACTAACGAACGGAAGGGGTTACCTGCAACGCCCCAAACTCGGTCCCAACATCGTGGTCCCACAATTTAGCCACGTCACCATAACAATTCTTAATAAAATTAACCTCGAGTAAATACAATATCAATTTAACCTTAAACCAGCGTAGTCCAAAAGTCACTAACATTAATAATCCATAGTAATTGTCAATACATTACTCAAATCATCATTAACTTAAATAGTTCAAAACTCTCTTTTTACAAGGTAATAAAATCATTTCCAAATATCTTGAAACACCATTGTCGACATCTGCTTGTTCATAAGATCCTTCCTACTTATAACCTGGAAGAAGGAATAGGAAAGGGTGAGCGAACAATGCTCAGCAAGTTCATATACAACCCCTCCGGTTTCTAAGGAGAAGTTGACTCGAAGGAAAATCATAAGTTCGTATATTAAAAAGACATCGAGATCATAAAGTCAACATTCATAGTTCATAAGATCATAAGAGTAATAGGAATTCCAAAGAAAATGATACAGATAAGCAAATTGATTGCGAGATGTACAACTACCGCCAACCGTCCCATACCGGTTGGAGGCAGCGTCCAGGTCGCGGACACTATGATCACATAAGTGGTCCTAAGACCTTAATAAACTAAATACTTCGAAGAATTCTGATAATTTGTATTTCGTACATGTAAATGGTATATCCGGATAACCGTACCACAGGCCAGGTGGTGTAAAGTATTCGTAACAATTCGTAAAAATTCGTATCTCATTGTACCGTAGTACCCCTGTGACAGGTTGTTTGACTTAGTGATCATAGTAAGATTTTCAAAAAGAAACACATAATAGATTCACAATTGGAAGTTGTCACAATCGAACGATTTTCATAAAGATATTTCTCATAAGACAATAATTCATACGGAGGATTATCGATAAGTCATAATATGAAGTGAGAATGAAACGATGCGACAGAATTCAAAACAATTACTGGCACAAGTGCCGGCATAGCGTATAAAATGACGTTTGACAACAACAAAAATACAGTTGAAGCCTATCGAATGAAAATAGAATCCAAATACTTAAAAGAGGTATAATCTCTTACCTTAATAGCTTAGCAAATAAACCGTATACGGATAGAGATCGTTACACGCGCTCGTCCATCCCTAAAATCAAAGCATAAATACTAATTACTCTACTATAATCGTGCTAAACGGCTAATTAATTAAAACTAGCTTTTCTATATATATATATATATAATTAAATAATTAAGGCCTCGAAGATCGATTGTTAAAAATCGTCTTAATTTATACTCAAGGTAATACTATATTAAATTCATACGTCTAAATATATATATATATATATATTATACAAGTAATATTATAAACTGATTTGTGTAATATATATATGTATATATATATATATATATATATATATATAATAGAACACACACTAAACACACACGGACCAACCACACTGCTCACACACTGTTGATGTTCTTTCTCTCCCTCACTGACTTATACTGTGCAATTGAAAAGAAAACAAACACACACGCAACATCCTAAACACACACACACAACGCAACATCACACACACACACACAAAACAGAGCACGCACACACACTACGTACGCACAGCACACACTCACAGTACGCACAACACACACTCACACTCATACTCTTCTTCTTCTCTCCCTCTCGTCAACGTCAGTCTCTTCACTATTAAACAATTCACTCTACCGTCTAACATACCAAATCATCTTCTATAAGAATAATGTATAGGTTAACGTTACTATCATACCTTAAAGCTAAAGTCTGTACTCTGCCGTGTTCCCCCTTACGTCCTCTTCCTATTTCCGCCGCCTTGCGTCCTCTTCCTATGCGAGTCCTTCTGTTATTTTCTTTTCTTTAATAAAAATCAGCTCACGTCCTTCACGTACTCTATTTATACTTAGTCTTCTAGGGTTTCTGCCCGCGGTTGCTTGCGGAATGGGCCAATAATAAGTTAAATCCTCACTAAATTGGTATTATAATAAAATAGTCAGTCAAAAGTCGGCCAAGCCCAATTCACACGATTTGATTTAATAATTAGGCTAGTTAGTAAATTATTAATTCCAACATAATTTAAGGCCATAAGTAAGTCATGTTATTATAAAAGAACATTAATGACTAATTTAGTTATTATTAATGATATTTATATAATCAAGTATTGTTAAAATAAATATCGAATTTTTTTTGGAATATAACACTCTTACCCCCTAAAAAGAAGTTTAGTCCTCTAAACTTAACGTACCTCGTCAGGCAAAAAGGTCAGGATGCTTTTCTCGCATTTCCTCCTCGAGTTCCCAAGTAGTCTCTCTCTCAGAGTGATTTGTCCATTGCACCTTCACATACGGAATGGTTCGCTTTCTTAGTACTTGGTCTTTCCAATCCACAATACGAACAGGCTGTTCGTCATAACACAAATCTTCCCGGAGTCGTAACGGTTCATATTCAATCACATGACTCGGATCGGGGACATACTTCCTCAACATAGACACGTGAAACACATTGTGAACTCCGGCAAGTACAGGTGGTAAGGCAAGTTTATACGCGACCTCTCCCACCCGCTCAAGCATCTCGAATGGTTCCACGAACCTCGGACTGAGCCTACTTCGAATACTAAATCTCAGGACTCCTCTCGTCGGTGAGACTTTTCAAAAATATAGGGTCACCAATCTCAAAGCCTAGCTCGCGTCGGCGTTTATCTGCTAAGATTTCTGTCTAATTCGGGCCATAAGTAGTCTCTTTCTTATCAATTGAACTTTCTCTAAAGTAATTTGTACCAATTCTGGGCCAAAAAGTTTTCTCTCACCCACCTCGTCCCAACAAGTAGGTGATCGGCCCTTCCTCTCATACAATGCCTCATAGGGTACCATGCCAATGTTGGCGTGAAAGCTGTTGTTATACGCAAACTCCACTAGCGGTAAGTGATCATCCTATTTCTTTTGTAAATCTAGAACACAAGCTTTAAGCATATCCTCTAACGTCTAGATAGTTCTTTCCGACTGGCCATCTGTTTGTGGGTGAAACGTGGTACTTATGCTTAACCTGGTACCGAGGGCCTTCTGCAGACTACCCCAAAACTTCGATGTAAACCTCGTATCGCAGTCTAAAACTATCGAAACAGGAACCCCATGTAGTCTAGCAATCTCATCAATATACATTTTCGCTAATTTTTCTAGCGAGTCATTAATTCGAAATGGCAGGAAATGAGCCCACTTAGTCAATCGGTCCACAATAACCCAAATTGCATTCTGCCACTTGAGTGTTCTAGGTAGTCTTACCACGAAATCCATAGTGATGTGTTCCCACTTCTACTCGGGAATCGGCATTGACTGTAATAACCCTCCAGGTCTCTGATGCTCACTTTTGATCTGTTGGCATACTAGACATTTGGAGACAAACTCTGCAATCTCTCATTTCATATTTTCCCACCAAAAGGTATGACGCACATCTCTATACATCTTCGTGCTTCCTGGGTGTACTGCAAACCTCGAATTGTGAGCTTCCTCTAATATCTCCCTTTTTAACTCTGAGTCGGCAGGGACGCAAACCCTAGACCCAAAACGTAATATGTCATCATTCCCAATTCGAAATTTTGGTTGAGCCCCTACTTTCATTCCTTCGAAATCTTGGTTAACTCTAGGTCAACTCCTTAAGCCGTCTTAATCCTTTCTAACAAGGACGGTTGAAAACTCAGGTGCTCCAAATATCCTTTGTCTCCTCGCACTCTTACTTCTAAACCCAATGACTCCAAGTCATCTATAATTCTCTTCTCCTTAGTCAACATCATGGCCAAGGTCCCCTTATTCTTACGACTGAGAGCATCCGCCACTACATTAGCTTTGCCGGGGTGGTACAAAATTGTGTAGTCATAATCTTTCAGAAGCTCCAACCACCTTCTTTGCCTCATGTCCAGATCCTTTTGGGTGAAGATGTAATTAAGACTCTTGATATCCGTATAAATTTCACACGTCTCCCTATACAAATAATGTCTCCAAATTTTCAGGGCAAACACCACTACTGCCAATTCTAAATCATGTGTTGGGTAGTTCTTTTCAAAAGTCTTATGTTGTCGAGAAGCGTAAGCGATTACCTTCCCATTCTGTATTAACAAGCAACCCAAACCTCTTAGCGAAGCATCAATATAAATTACAAACCCCCTGTCTCCGTTGGTAAGGTAAGAATCGGTGCCGAAACCAACCTTTTCTTCAACTCTTGACAACTAACCTCGTATTCTTCAGTCCAAACAAACTTTGCATTTTTCTGAGTCAATCTAGTCAAAGGTACTGCAATTTTTGAAAATCCTTCAACAAATCAACAGTGGTACGCAGATCGAGTTCTTAGGCAATTCGGTTACGTCCAGACGATTCCCTTCCCTCCGATTGCTATTGGTCTTGGTTTACGAGACAACAAGAATATTGCCAGGCTAATGCAGCAAGTGGCATATTATCGTCAATGGCGGAACCATATTTTATCTGATAATAGCCTCGGTCAAGAAGCCATCCCATCGAGTGCATGCTCGGATGACTATTTACAGTGGTACGCAGTATATTCACATCAAGATGCAAAATCCAGCTAGCCAATCTACGTTTATTTCTGGCGCAGATGTACATCGTCCATTGGATTATCCCATGCACCATGTTTAGGTCTGTGGTTGATGCAATACGAGAGCCGACATTAAGATATAGATCAGGCGACAGGAGTATCTCATACAAAGAGTTTGGGTCAGCCCCTGACCAAGCGTACGCTATATTGGCTCCTCATATCGGGGATGTGGGTCCTTCAGATCGGGCAGGTCCTTCAAGTCGTCGTCGTAGGCATCCACGACAGTGATTAGATGAGATAGGTTGTTTATGTACAAACAATTTTATGTATGAACATCTTTATTATTCTAAAAAGTGTATGTATGTGTTATGTACAAACAGTTTGTTGCACATATATCCTCCAGACTTAGCATTTTTTCTAAGTTTTTCATATCAAGTTCAATTTCATGTTCAATGATTTAACAAAATGAATCTAACATAAACATACATAAACAACAACACATTTCATAACGAAAATGAAGCTCATACATAAAAATACACTGTTATATACATAACATTTAAGTTAAACTTTACTATTCTAATGCAATAGGTGTACGCTTGTTGCTAACACGACTATTTCCTACACTTTCACTGTACTTAGCCCATCGTTCACTATAAATTGTATTCCACCCTTTAGCCATTGCTTGTTTATAATCAGTCCATCCGCTTGCGATTGGTGGTAATGGGGAATCATCGCGCAAGAAGACCTATTCAAATTCAAAAATTATATCAGTAATTTAACAATTATATTAAATAAATGACAGACGATATTCATACAAAATGTGAGTTTTATACCTGAATATAATGGTCCCCGTGCATGAATGCAATACAGATCAACTTTGGTTTGTCGGGGGCTTCGGTTCTCAACGGTAATTATGTCAAAGATGAAGTATTTAAAAATACAACAAAGCACACATTGTAGAATGATGCTACTAAGTAACCCATCTCCGGAGTCTGAAACCAATGTTGCTTTGGTGCAAAGTCAGCGTAGCAGTTGAGCATACTTTTAACTAATGCAACCGATCCGCGTTCCATGAAAACATCTTCGTACAACCCATGGTATGCGTCCAACTCCATAGCTAGTTCACCTCGAACTCTACCCCAATGTTCCTCCTTGTCATATATATGTGTAGATACGGCACGAAAACTGCAATGGCCATCTGCAATGACATTCTTCGTCTCAATGACAAACTCTCGAATCCATATTGGTAGTTGATTAATATAATCACTAGCCTGTCCAAAGCGGGTATTTTGGCGAACAACTTATTGAAAAACAAAGTATGTAAAGATTATCTCGTAAGTAAGAAAAGATGTTGACCAAATAACTAAGATTTACCTGAATCTTTGTCGTTGGAATAGTAGTAAACATCGGAGGTTTTTTTGATGGATTTACTTCATATGTTACCACATCATCAACCGGTGACGTCGAGCAACTGTCTTCGATCGATTCCACGTACTCAAACTTGTTCGGATCCCGTTTGGTTGACTTTGACTGTTTAGCCTTTACAATCTTAGGACGACCTTTAGGCTTCGGGCGAGTCTGACTTTCGGGAGCTGGCGTAATTAGTCCGGTTGTTACAAGATTGTCTACCTCCATCAGCCTTTTATACATTGCTACCTTCACCGACTCAGGGGCTCCCTTAAACTTAACATCGAAATTTTGATGAAGTACACTCCATGCGCCAACTATTTCCTCCCCAACACCAACATCATCTCCCATGCTTGGTACGAAATCTAATTTTCTCCAAAAAGCATAAACCTTGTCAAGGGGAATTGGCTCCTCCAATCGGATATATTCAGATATTTCATGCGCACAAGGAAGACCACATGTCTTTCTTAATGTACATGAACACAATAGAGGGTCTACACCTATTTCAGGAATAGTAACCATTTTATCATATATCTTGTTCAATGCATCCAACGACACCATACCTCGGAGCGACCTAAATACATTTGACTTGAATTTATGTTGGACGACATTCCTACTCTTCTCGAATGAATCCTTTATTGCAACGTGTGATGTTTCAATGAGCATGTGAATCTGTCGCCAATATGTGTCAAAAGTACCTTGGCTCGATCTGAGCTGTCTTTTCAACATTGCGTGCTGACTCTCCACCCTAAAAAATAAGATACAGTATGTAAGATTTTGAAATATGAGAAAGGTATGAAAGCTACATTTTATTTAAATATACCTATTCATTGTGTTATTGTCATAATGCATGACATTATCAGTCCAACAAGCCACAAATCTCTCCTTATACTGCCCATTGGTCCATTACATACTTCACCGCAGGCATGAATTCCTTGAATTGAGATTGTAGTCTTTTAAGTCCCTCTTCAAATTCTGTCTCAGTCACTGAAATCACTAATACATTCCAATAGAGATTAAACGCATCCCATTTCTTTTTCGGGCCTAGCAATTTCTTGCAATTCGCCAAAACATTCCTATTTATATGCCATCGACAAAGAAAATTGATCGACGTGGGGAACGTTTTCTCAATTGCATTCATTAAAGCCTTTTCTCAATCGGTCAAAATAATAGTGGGCAAGGAAGATTGGTGCATAAGTGATTTCAAAATTGTCAAGGCCCACGTATAGTTCTCTTCCCGCTCGCACTCCAAAATTGCGACTGCAATCATAAATGTGATCTGTGTAGATGTCACACCAACAATCTCCAACAATGATAACTTGTACCTGTCTTATAAGTGCAATCCATGAAGATAACTTTCGAAAAACACCTCAGCAAGTCAATGCTCTTTGGGTAAGCCCAAAAAAGATTCTTCACAATGTTAGTCAATTCGCAGCGTTTATCGTAGAAGGTATAACCATGCTCCTTCAACTTGAATATAAGTTGTTGCATTTCAGATCGACCATCACGCTCATTAACTCTATTCTTTGTCCGAGCATTGTAGATTGTCTTTATTGTTGACTTATTTCCCTCAAATCTTTGTTTTAGCCAAAATAATATGTCCTTGGGCTTAGTATTGCCCTTGGAAAAATCAATAACAAAGGTCTCCTCAGATTTCTGCAATCGACCTATATATGAGTGACCCTCCATGTGATCAGCGGTTGGATGATTGTGTTTACCACATTCAACCTCTAATGCCCATTCATCAATCGAGACTTGCTTCCCTCTCAAACGGAATGGGCAACCACACTTCTTAGTTCCGGTTTCTCTCTTCCTTTTCCCTTTACCTACCACATCATCGACATTTTCAACCTTTTCTTCCTTATCAATTCGTAATGATGATGACCCAATCTTGACCTTTTCTTTATATACACCACTACGTTCACAAATCAATAACAACCGAGCTCGTTTCTTACCGGCACTACTGTCCGACCTATCGATGATGATCACAATGCCATGCTCCCGTCCTCTAGCTTGCACCCATTCAATCAATTTATCCCGAGATATAAAACATTCTTGAGTTGTGAACACATCCGTGAAATCAACATCGAGGGCTTCGTCGTTCACAACATGTTCAAATGCAGCAATCTCTTCATTATTAGGACCAAGAACACTGGGCTCCGTAGTTAACGTGTTTGAATCCTGTTAAACATTACAAAAAAAATCAAAAAAAAAAAATCTTGTTACTGTGCGGCAGGACCCTATTGCACACTCTATAGAGTGTGCGGCAGGACCCTGTTGCACATTCTATAGAGTGTGCAGCAGGTTCAGGTCGCACACTCTTAAGATTGTGCGGTATTGTCCTGTCGCACATGACGACCCAGCAGTTCGATTTTTTTGAATTTTTTTTTCATTTTTAACATAAATTAAACGGTAAAATGGCTATAAAATGAGTTGTAGTACTTACACAATTCATCTCTTCCACTTTTTTGTGCTCCTTTTCATCAATGTGGATCGATTCATTGATAGGGTTTGAATTTTTTGCATCCATTTTTGGTGTTTAGTTTTAAGAAAATTTGTTCAAAATGAGGAAGGTGAGAAAGGGGGTGGGAGTAATAAGAGATGTGGGTATACTTAGTAGTTTTAGGGTTCTAAGAAATCAGGAGGGGGATGAACTTAGTAATGGAATTGTTTTAAGGGTAATATAGTCTTTTTAAATTATAACAATTTTATAATAATGATAAGGAAATATAATTAGCAATTTTGGGGGTGGGAATGACACTACACTTAGTCAAACTGGCGCGGCTTTGAAATTTGCCGCCCTCTCATTTCATTCCATTCTATCGAAAGGGTTTCTTTCTCTCTCTTATCTCTCTTCCGTCCGTCACTGCACTCAGTGACTGGGTTTCATGGCGTCAACTACTCCCTTTGATATCATTGATGACGACGATGATGTAAGTTCTTTTCCATCACTCACTCTCGCTCGCACCTCGACGGTGAAAGGCAGTTCATCCACTGCCGGAGCCAGGGGATCACACACACACACACTTTTTCATAGAGTATTTTAGTGATTAATTTGATGTGTTCTAGGGTTTTGATTGGGAAGCAGCTGTGAAAGCCATAGATGTGGCTTGTGAGACCAGTGGCAGTGGTAGTAAACCCCAAATTGGAAATAAACTCACCACCAATTGTCGTCAATCTACTCTCGATAAATTTATTAAATTGGATAATTCAATTCCAAGACCAAGATCCCCACCACTGGTTCATAATTTAGTGTGTGATGAAGGGGTCAGCTGCATCAAGATTGATCCGGAGGCTGCAAAAACGTGGATTTACCCAGGTTTCCCATCTCCTGTTTACCGTACCGATTTGTGTGTGTGTGTTGGGGGGGGGGGAGAGTTGGTTTCTTTTTTTTTTTTTAAATAATTTTTTAAATGGGTTTTCTCATGTTGGGATTTTACTGCATTCCAAATTTTGATTGAACTCTTTCGCTGAGTGCCATTGTTATTGCTTATTGTTGGTTTTCAGACAAATTTGAGTATGTAGCTTTATGTTTGTCTGATACTCCTTTCGTTCCACACAAAGAGTCCAATTCTGACTTTTTGAGTCATCCTGATTAAATTTTGACTGAAGAATTGCATAAATTTACTTGTAATTCATATATTTAATGTAGTTTTCAGTATTGAAATTTCATTACCAAAAACAGAAAAAATGTATGTTGAATATTGTTTTGATATATGCTTGTATTGATGTTTAAGTACAGAAAGCGCATTCTTTGAGAGGAGCAGAAGGAATATTGCACACAAATTTGTGTATATAGCTTTATGTATATATGGATTTTGTCCCTCTGCCTATTTGTTGAAACACATTTTCTGTCATTGAATCTATTTACTGGACATGTTTTACTGGTGTGGGCTTAGAGGCAAAATATATATAGGCACTAACAAGCTTTTATCTTTTTGTTTTCTCCCCCCCAGTGAATATTCCTCTTCGTGACTATCAGTTATCTATTACAAGGACGGCTCTATTTTCCAATACATTGGTGGCATTGCCTACGGGACTTGGAAAAACTCTTATTGCCGCTGTTGTAATGTATAATTATTTCAGATGGTTTCCAGAAGGTGATTCTTTGTCATTACCTATCTCTCAAGAAAATATTCTGCTGTCCCCTTTGAATAACTCGATGTAGTTTCCGCTAGTACTTCTGGCATCTTTAATGGTTTGCTGTATTATGCTAGGCTAGTCAGAACAATATTTACTATTGTAAGCTTGTAGGATTGAAAATTCCTATCCTTTTCTGCGTCATAGTCTCATACTTTGTTGACAATGCTGCTCATTTAATTCTTAACTAGTTTTGAATCTTGGGTGGGTAGTTATTCACATCCATGCAATAATGTTTCATTGGCAGGAAAAATTGTCTTTGCGGCTCCTTCTCGACCGCTTGTAATGCAACAAATAGAAGCATGCCATAATATCGTGGGAATACCACAAGTAAGACACCGTTTACATTCTTCAGTGATATAGTTTACTCCATCTAGTGTTTCAATAGGATAATTCGGATTATCATAATATTTTACATATTTTGAGAAGTTCATATCATACTGATTGCAGGAATGGGCCATTGATATGACAGGTCAGACAAGTCCGACAATGAGAGCGAGCTATTGGAAGGCTAAACGAGTTTTCTTTGTTACCCCACAAGTGCTGGAGAAGGATATACAATCTGGTTAACATTTACACTTTTTTTCCATTGTTTTTCAGTTGCTTATATAAAGAAAATATGAAATGTTATACCATTTGTAATGGGAAACACACTAGGCTTCAGGGGCCTGTTAGTAAAGTAATATATATATATATATATATATATATATATATATGAGTTGGTGCTTGTGAATAATGCTGGTTTGGCTCTTAGCTATATTACTCTTATAAAGTTGCTTAACGATTTATTATACGTGTACACATAGCACGTGCAAATGTGTGTGCAATTTTTTTCTTTCTAGTTTGAAGATTTTTTTGTTGAGTTATAATTAATTTGCAATTATATGTAGTTGTTAAGAAGTTATTATTTTTGGCAACGGAATAAATTGTCAGTAGTTAATATTTAGGTGGGTGGTTTTTTATATTTTTTTAAGGGCATTTTGTGTATTATCAAAAAAGGCTTCATGTTCTGTGACGACCCGAAGTCACCACCTTGCTTCTCAATACAACCATACACCACCTTGCTTTTCAATACAACCATATCAACTCTTAACTAGCAGCGAAAAGAATTAACCATAATGTTTCCTCAGAAATACCAATTCTCATATATAACAAAATTTGGTACAACTCAATACAAAACTCAAATATTACAACATTCACTTTTATTAACCAATTACTAAGCTCGCTCTCTACCTTACCTCGCAGCTAGCCACGCTTCACAGCACTCTGATTTTTCTGAAAAGTACTGGTTGTTGCGCGCTAGGGCGTGCTTGGGGTGCACTGAGGCGCGACCTGGGAGTTCAAAATTGTTCTAAAATGTTTCTAATCAATCTTAACATGATTCTAACCTACAACAAGGTTTAAAACACACCAAAACTCATCCAAGTTCACATGTATCAAGTCTAGAATGTTATGCAACACAAGTATGAATGATTAAATCACTAACCAAGCATACTAAACACATGAAATCATGGTGTAGACTACTTAACATGCTATTCCAATCAACCTAATACATATGTCTATCATGACAACAATGCAACCAAGTAAACACATTGAACTTTTTAAGAACTTAGGGTATTACATCCTCACCCTCTTAAAAAAATTTAGTCCCTAAATTCCTTACCAAGTTCATCAAATAAACGAGGGTACTTCTCACGCATCTCAACCTCGGTTTCCCAAGTAGCCTCCTCAACATTATGATTCTCCAAAGCACTTTGACAAGAGGAATTCGTTTGGTTCTCAACACTTGCTCCTTAGTGTCAAGAATTCTCACCGGTTGCTCCACATATGACAAATTGGGCTCAAAGGTGATGTCCTCATATTCCAACACATGTGAGTTATCCTTCATGTACTTTTGAAGCATCGACACGTGAAACACATTATGAATATCCGACAAAGAAGGCGGTAAGGCAAGTCTATAGGCTAAACTCCCAACGCTTTCGAGGATCTCGAATGGGCCAATATGCCTCGGTGTTAACTTCCCTTTCTTGCCAAATCTAGTACCCCTACGTGGCGATACCATGAGAAATACATAGTTACCCACTTGAAATTTGAAATCTCGTCTTCGATTATCAGCGTAGCTTTTTTCTCGACTCTGAGCAGTAAGTAATCTATCACGAATCAGCTTTACACTCTCGGCCGACTGTTATACCATTTTCGAACCCCAAATTTTAGCTTCACCAACTTCATCCCAATAAATCGGTGATCGACATTTCTTCTCATACAAAGCTTCATACGAAGCCATCTTAATACTTGCTTGGAAGCTATTGTTGTAAGTAAACTCCGCTAAAGGTAGATGCAAATCCCAACTCCTTTTGAAATCCACCGTGCATGCTCGTAACATATCCTCGAGAATTTGAATCAACCTCTCCGACTGCCCATCTGATTGCGGATAAAAAGCTGTACTAAAATTCAATTTGGTCCCCATAGCATCTTGCAAAGCTTGCCAAAATCTCGACGTGAATCTTGGATCTCTATCCGACACAATACTAACCGGCACCCCATGTGATCTCACTATCTCCTGAATGTACAATGCTGCCAACTGACTCAAAGAGTATGTCATTGCAATTGGGATAAAATGAGCTGATTTTGTCAACCTATCAACAACAATCCAAACCGCATCAAAACCCCGACGAGTACACAGCTATCCTGTCCCAAAATCCATCGTTATATGTTCCCACTTTCATTCTGGAATCTTAAGTGGTTGCAACAATCCCTCTGGTCTCTGATGCTCGGTCTTTACCTGTTAACAAGTAAAACATCTCGAAACATACTCTGCAATTTTTTGCTTCATACCACTCCACCAAAATTATTTCTTCAAGTCCCTGTAAATCTTTGTACTCCCCGGATAAACAGTATATCTTGCCTTATGAGCCTTATCAAGAACTTGTCGTTTTACTCCATCACTCGACGGAACACAGATTCTTCCTCGAAAAGTAAGGATCCATCCTTGTTTATCGCAAATTCGGTTGTCTTATCTTTGCTCAACCCACTAATTACTTTTTTTAGTTCCGGATCACAAATCTGAGCTTCTTTAATCTGTTGGAACAAGACTAGTGTAGCTCGAATATTAGCAAAGATTACTCCCCTCTCGGTCTCGCTAGGACACCAATCTCGCAAATTCTCTAACATTTTCCATTCGCGAACCATCGTGCAAGAAATGTAGGCCTTCCTACTCAACGCATCCGCCACCACGTTCGCCTTTCCAGGATGATAAAGGATTGTATAGTCATGGTCTTTTAACTTCTCCATCCACCGCCGTTGTCTCATGTTCAATTCCTTTTGTGAAAAGAGGTACTTCAAGCTCTTGTGATCCGTGAAGATTTCAAATTTTGCACCGTAGAGATAATATTTCCATTTATGCAACGCAAACATAATCGCAGCTAATAATTCTGTTCAGAAGCCGTCAATTTCTACGGTACATAAGCGATTACCTTCCCATTCTGCATTAATACACAATCCAAGCCTTCTTTGGAAGCATCACTGTAAATTACAAAGTTATCTCCACCACTAGGTAATGCCAACACAAGAGCTGTCGTTAAATGCCGCTTCAATTCTTGGAAACTAGCCTCACACTTGTCATCCGAAATAAAATGTGTCGTCTTCTTTGTCAAATTTGTCATAGGAGTAGCGATTTTGAAAATCCCTCTATAAATCTTCGATAGTATCTTGTTAATCCCAAAAAACTACGAACTCAGTACTTGGTTTCTTCCACTTTGCCACCGCTTCAACTTTAGATGGATCTACCGCTATTCCGGTACGCAAAACAACATGATCCAGAAATGATACTTCCTCTAACCAGAAAACACATTTGCTAGACTTAGCAAACAACTATTTTTCCCGAAAAGCTGATAATACTAACTTCAAATGCTGCTCATGTTCTTCTCGAGATTTAGAATACACAAGGATGTTGGCGATGACTACTACTACAAAGCAATCCAAATACTCGTGAAATACACGGTTCATCAAATCCATGAATACCGCAGGTGCATTTGTTAACCCAAACGGCATAACCACAAACTCATAATGTCCATACCTCGTGCGAAAGGCTGTTTTAGGAATATCTTTTGTTCGAACCTTTAACTGATGATAACCACTTTCTAACTTGGAATACACCACAGATCCTTGATCGAACAAATCATCAATATGAGGTAAAGGATACTTGTTCTTGATTGTTACCTAATTCAATTGTCTGTAATCGATATACAACCTCAAAGTACCATCTTTCTTTCGCACAAATAACACAGGTGCACCCCAAGGTGATATACTTGGCTTAATGAATTCCTTGTCAAGGAGTTCTTGTAACTGCTCTTTCAATTCTTTCAACTCTGCAGGCGCCATTCTGTACGGAGCTTTAGAAAATGGAGTAGTTCTTGGCAATAACTCAATGCAAAATTCTACTTCTCTATCTGGAGGCATAGCATAATCAGTTGAGAACACATCAGAAAATTCACATAGTAGCTTAATTGGTACTCACACTCATATTTAAAGACCTTTGTCCTAACCTAGAGGTAAGGGGTTCGAGTGTGGGGGAAGGCATGAAACCCACTACTAGGAGTGGGAAGGCCTGTGACTAGTGATGCTGGGGAAGGACCTAGGCTGGGACCCACAGGGCGAGTACGGTGAACCCGGGTCACTACATGTTCACTGTTCATTTCCAGTCCTCCTCCTTTATAATAGTAGCAAGCCTTCATGGCACACGTGCTGCATGCACATTTAATATTTATACTTTTAGTTTAATTATTTTATTTCTATCTTTAATTTTAATTTTTTGTTTTTTAATTATATGTTTTCTCATTGTATGTCCCCATTTTTCTCTTTCTGCCTATCGCTATTTTATTTTATCTTTCCCATACCCCTATTTTTTCTCTCTCACTCCCTTGTTTCCCCATGTCTTTTTTTTATAGTTGATTTTTTATAAGATTCTTATCTCCTATTTTCTATCCCACGCTCCCCCTTCCCCACATCTTAATCCACGCATTTCCTTTTCATCTCGCCACATGGCATTCCCTGAGGGATTTTGATGAGTATTAAGACCGTTTAGTACTAATTGATCTATTTGCTTAATTTATGTACGATAGTAGATAAGAAGAGGGGATATGAATATTTTCTTTGGCGACAGTTTTCTTATGAGTGGGAAAATAGAAGGGAGCTTTTATGTGCTAGGAGGGTGCTCTTATGAAACTTTGAAGGTGTTCAATGCTAAGTCCAGCTTATTTAGAGCATGAGTGTGGCAGTGCTAATGAGTTCAAGTTGCTTGGACTTGTGTGCTCGAGATCATTCTTGAGCATATGTTGTGGTGCTCATCCAAAGTGAGGGTGCTTGATAGAGTGATTGTTAGCACGAGGGGAATTTGAGCCATTGTGTAAATTGCTGCGGTATGCCTCAAATTCATGTAGTTTCTAGATTGGATTGCCAAACTTTAAGAAGATCGTTTTTGGTAGTTCCTTAAGTCACAAGGAATTGTACCTATGTGGAGATGGAAAGCGTGTAGGGATGTGTTTGGTATGTTCTGTGTTGTTTTCTTTTTCTGGATAAAGGAGTAATATGTTCTGCATTCTTTTGGTTCTTAAAGGGAAGCAGCGGAAGCTAACAAAAGAAGACAAAGGTCTTTGGGTGACGCATGCCACAGCACCTGCACATTTTGTGGAAGGGGCTGTTTGACATGGATATTTTTTGATCTTACTCATTTGCGAAGTTGCAATTAGGGATCTTTTCTAGATATGCCTTTTTTTCTATCAAAAAGATATGCCTTGTTGCTCAACACTTCTTACTTGCGGTTTCATTGACATTTTTATTTATAATATTTGGTAAATGTTCTCTGCATCATTTGCAATATATGTTCTTTAACAACTTTCAATTTAAATGTTAAAGATTTATTAGCTTTTGAAGCTATCCTTAGCTGAAGTTTGTTTATGGAAGTTTTCATGCTCAGGTTCATGTTTGATGAAGCATCTTGTATGTCTGGTAGTTGATGAGGCCCACCGGGCTTCTGGAAATTATTCCTACTGTGTGGCAGTTCGTGAGGTTTGTCACTTGGTTTTTCTCCAGTAATCATCAGTCTTATCTGTGTGCTCTACTCCCTATATGACATGGCCATATAATAGTAACTACTCAACTTTGTAGTACATGTAATATAGAGTTAAGCATGTGCATTCCATGTTTTCCCGACTTGAGATATATCAAATGCTTGATTAAACTTAGTAGTAGGCTAGTAGCCTGTTCTGTACCAATGAATGTTCAATATTTCCTTCGTAGTCTCTTTAACATGTATTGTCAAGGTTTGTAGGGGAATTCACTGTTGTTTAAGAGATAATCACTCCCCCCTTTCTTCGTAAGAACTGGTCCGTGTTTATCGAGCTACTATAGTAAAAATTAAGTAGCAAATTATCAAGTATCATTCCATCTGTCCTTTTTATGTCGGTGCGACTTGTTGGATGCATTTACTGACTTAAAGATATTATATGATGCTCTGAATGTGTAGTTGATGACTGTTCCTGTACAGTTGAGAATATTAGCTCTGACTGCGACTCCAGGATGTAAGTCACCTATCAACTTGTCTTTTAGAGAGAATATTCTAATCTTATATGTTATATTTGTGATGTTAAATGTGATTATTCAGCTAAGCAGCAGACAATCCAGCAAGTTATTGATAACTTACAAATATCTACGCTTGAATATCGAAATGAAAGTGATCATGATGTGACTCCATATGTGCATGACAGGAAAATTGAACTCATAGAGGTGCATACTAGTTTGCATAGGCTGATTTACTCTATTGTTCATCTGTTTTTGTTTATAAATGAACTCATCACTGATATTGTGCTAGGTCCCCATGGGCCAAGATGCTGTTGAAGTAAACAATCTGCTGTTGGAAGTAATACGCCCGTTTGTTGCTAGGCTTTCTGCAATAGGAGTGCTTCAGAAGAGAGACTTCCAGACAGTAAGGTTCTTCTATTCAGGATACATGAACTTTCTTGTTGCCAGATATAGACTATGTAGTTGCTGTTCTTTGCAGTTTACATCTTCCTGGAATGGTGATATATTCATTATGTTGTTACTTGGTAATATACTAAAGTGTTTTTGCCAATTGTAAATTTGAAAACATGATTATGAACTTTTTATATGAAAGATCACTTGTTCAGCTGGATACTCTAATTCTCATAATTTATTCAAATGGGCATGCATGTAACTTCTAGACTCTGCTTCAATTTTTCTAGTAAGATAAATCTTTGTCAGCGTCCTGTTACAATGATTATTGAAAAGGTATCCTGAAGTTAATAAACTTTTAAACATGCATTCATACTTCATTTGATGACAAAGGATGCTTCAAGCTTGATGATACTTTATTTTAAAAGCAAACATTTAAGATATTACTCCCTCCATCCCAAATTGAGCGTCCCTTTTTAGTTTTTTTTTTTAACAAAAAGTAAGGAAGTTGACTTTTAGGTCATTTCGTACATATACATGAATGCCCTGTCCATAGTATAGTATTCCCAAGTGCAAATTGGAACATGATAGATAGCATATGTGAATTTATAACTTCATACAAAAAGGGACACTCATTTTAGGACAAATCTTTTTCAAAAAAGGGACACTCAATTTGGGACGGAAGGAGTATAGTTTGAACATTGAAACAGAAGCACCAAGTATGATAAATGAAGTGGATGGTGGCTATGCTTGAGTATTCATTCTAGATGCCATCAACATGACAATCTTTATTAACATTTGGAGGCAATTGTAGGTTGAGAAAATATCCATCATCTTCTACCAAAATGATCGTGGGCGTTTAGCTTTGAGACCTTACTTTCAGGCTTGTATCATAAAATTCTTTCCCTTGTGTGGTCTGGGCATCAAGAATTTAAAGCATTTCAATTCTGCGTTGTTGGGCAAATGGCTTTGGCGATTCATGGATGACAAAAATGGCATGTGGAGGAAAGTGATTTTAAGTATGGGGGAGGAGATCATAAGTGGTTCCTGATGGCTATCAATTCGCAATATGGGGTCGGGGTTCGGAATCCTTAAGGGTTGGGAGTCATTTGCGAGACATATCTACTTTGAGGTAGGAGATGGGTGCACAGTGAGATTTTGGAAAGACACATGGTGTGGTGAGAGGGAACTTTGGCGCTTGTTTCCTAATATGTATAGTTTGGCGTTAGAGAAAGATTGTTGTATAAACTCTGTAGCTAATGGGGTTGATGGTAGGGTGGTATGGAGTCCTTGTTTTCGGAGGAATCTTCAAGACCGGGAATTGGAGGAATGTGCGAATTATTTTGAAAGGATTTACTCTAATCAGATTGGTAGCAGTATGGAGGATAAGGTGCGGTGGGATGGATCTAGGTGCAGCAGTTTTTCAGTTAACTCATATTATCACATCCTCTTGAGGAAAGGTGGAGATGTTTTTCCTTGGAAATCTATTTGGAGATCCAAAGCACCTAGTTGGGTGGCTTTTTTTGCTTGGGAGGCTAGTCATGAAGCCATCCTCACGGGAGAGAATTTAGGTTCTCGAGGCAAAGTTTATGTCAACTGGTGCTTCATGTGTAAAGCAAGCGGAGAGAGTGTTAATCACTTACTTCTTCACTGTCCTTTAGCGTCCTTTTTGTGGAACATGATCTTCAGCTTGTTTGGGATTTCTTGGGCTATGCCTAGATCAGTGAAGGATCTTTTTCTGTGTTGGTCTGTGCTTATTCATAAGAAGAAGGAATCCTATTTCGGAGACAGCCCTGTTGGGGTCATTTGGACTATTTGGTGGGAGAGGAACTGAAGGGTGTTCGATAATGTAGAAGGATCTTTAGAGCAGTTGAAGACGAGGTTCCTTCGGAATTTGTTCTCGTGGTGTGTTGAGGCTGATGAGCGTCCTACTTACAGCTCCTCTTTTGTGGACTTTGTAAATAGCCTTAGTATTGTTTAGTTGGTTGAGTATACTCCTAGTGTACAAGGACGCGCCACCTGATTTGGCGCCTTTTGGTATATTATATTCTTACTTATCAATTTTTTTTTTCTTACTTCAGTCTTAATCTTCTTCATCCTGCCAGTTTCAGCTGTAGAGTCCTTCAGAAACAGCATTATCTCATTGAAAGGATCTAGGGGAGGCTAGTGGGAGCTACTTTTCCCCCTAAACTTCCAATTTTATCCTTTTTACCAATAAAATTTACCAATGTCCCTTTACAGGAACAGTCATTACTACTCCAGAAACTTTTAGAAACATTGCGAAACACCTTTAATCTTCTATTTGCCTTAAAATGTCTACTTTTGCTCCCCCTGAAGTCCACTTCCTGGATCCCTCACTGCATGACCTTGTGCTTGTATGTTCAGTTTTCTCTGATCCTTGTCTTTGGAATTTGACAGCTAAGCCCGTGTGATTTGCTCAATTCAAGGGATAAATTTCGTCAGGCACCGCCACAAGACCTGCATCATCTGAAATATGGAGAAGTAGAAGGATATTTTGGAGTCCTCATTACACTTTATCATATCAGGAAGTTGCTTTCAAGTCATGGAATAAGGCCAGCGTTTGAGATGCTTGAAGAAAAGCTGAAGCAAGGGTATGCCCTCATTCATTTTTTAAATGTAGCAATACCTTGATCTTGGAGCAGGCAATAAGGATATGGTGCCTGCGGAGTTTTATACTGACATTTGTTGCATTATTGTATCTCGTTAGAATCTATTTAATCTCTCTTAAGAGCATGTTTGGCTAGCAGGCATCTTGAGGTGGGAATGGAAATTCGATTACTATACCACTCATATCCATGTTTGGTACCTAGGTTGATGGGTAAGTGGAGGTGGTTATTAGTTTCCTCACATTTATGAAATACCCACTAATAGTGGGTATCTGAAATCCATGAGAGGGGGTTACATGCTTATTTCTGGGCTTCTAATACCTAGGTATTTGATGACCATTCCTGTATGCCAAACGGGCCCCTACCATTGTAACTCACATGACCCTTTTTGACTGGGTTGCTGGGCAATGAAATTATCATTTTTGCAACAGCAATAGGCAAAAAACTAGGAAGACCTAGATATCAATATCAGCATCAATGCTAGAGGTAGGGGAAGACCAAATGCTTAACATGATGGCATAATTAAGAAGGATATGGTTGGGTGTCGTTTCATTTGATATCTTGCTCGGTAGAGAGCTTAATGGCGCAAAAAACGATTCACGTAGAAGGCCAAAGTAGCTGAGACAAAGACTGAGAAGAGCCGAGTATTTCAGCTGGTATGCACGAAACATATTGTTTATAGGATTCCCTGCCAAATACATCAAAATATCTTCCTCAAAACCTCAACACAACCCAGCACATACATGATTTTTCTCTGATGGTGGGGTTTAGAGTTGCTGCCTTGCAAACCATAAGGTTTTCTCTTTTTTATATACATTTTTCAACAGATTTCAGTTTAGACTACAGGTCTTGAGCCAGACAAACTCAATTTCTATTAGTTTTATACCTCTCTTTGAGGTGTCTGATTTTGAATGAGTTTTCAGATGTTTCATACATGCGTTTCTTGAATATCTCAGTGATCTAATTTCATATTCTTTCGTGCCAATAATTTCAGGTCCTTTGCACGTTTTATGAGTAGAAATGAAGTTCTGTGGAAAGCAAAGCTCTTAATGCAACAAACCTTGTCTCATGGTGATCTTAGTCCCAAGTTCTCGAAAATGTTAGAAGTACTGGTTGAACACTTCAGTATGTGATGTGAAACTTTCTTTCTTGTCATCTACTATGCTTTTGATTCCAAGAATAGTTTTTATTCCCTAGATTTCATTGCAATGTGAAAACTGAACTTTATCCCCCAAATCCTCCTGACTTGTCATCTGACGATGCTTTTTGATTTCAAGAACATGGTTTTTATTTCCTAAATTTTATTGCAAAGTCAAAATGTTGTGGAGTAGATTCCTAAATTATACTCCCTCCATCCCCAAAAAATATTCCCACTTTGACTTTTTTTTGGTCAACTTGATCAAACTTTGACCAAAGATTTATAAAACTTTACTTATCCTTGCAAAATTCTAAAAATTGTTGTTGATAGTTTTCAAATATTGTATCAACGATTGAAATTTTATTGCCCAAGACATAATAAATGTATGTTAAATAGTGTTCTCATATTGTCCTTGGTTGACTTTCCAATAAGAAAATGGGATTAGTTTTGACCAGAGTGAAGTCTTATAAATATGTTTTGCCCTCTGCAATGCCATCACTTACCTCCATAATTGTGAAACAGCTCAAGAATTTGTTTTCAGAAGGAAAGTGGTGTGGTGAGAATGGGTTATGTTCAGTTGTTCATGCCCAGGACGATATCACATTATAAAGTCCCATTTTTATGAGGAATTTGCATGATTGGGAGTTAGAGTCAGTAGCCAGATCTTTGAAGAAGTTTCTGCAGATAGATGGTAGGGGGAGAATAGAGTGATCTGGAAGGGGAATAAAGGAGGAAGATTCTCTATGAAATCATACTACCAGATGCTTTCTCAAGCTGAGGTGGGCTCTTTACCCTGGAAAAAAGCATAAGAAATTCAAAGGTCCTTCGAGGGTGTTTTCTTTTTTCTTTTTGTGTGTGTGTGTGTGGGGCAAGCAGCAAATGGGGCAATTTTGAGAAAATGTGGGAAAACATAAGATTATTCATGTGAACTGGTGCTTCATGTGCAGGCAAGGAGAGGAAAACGTTGATCGCTTATTATTGCACTACCTGGTGGCGAGACAGCTGTAGGATACTTTTGTTGCATTGTTTGGAGTTTGATGGGTTATGCCAAAGTCGGTGAAGGACCTTCTAATATGCTTGTCCGTGTACAAACGCAGGAGGATGAGCATCAGTAGTTGGCAAGCAGCACCATTCTACCTATTTTCGACAATCTGGAGGGAGAGAAACCGTAGAACTTTTGAGAACGATGTAGGGATTGTTTGATTTAGCCGATGACCAATGACCAATGACAAATGACCAATGACCAATGACTTATGACTTATGACTTGTGACTTATAGCTTATAGTTGATGACTTATGACTTATGACTTATGACTGATAAATGAAGTACTGATGACTGACTTTAGTTACTGTAAATAAGGGTAATCTTGGACATGGAAGCAATAAAAAGAATTTCAGTTTGCAAATAAGGGTAATCTTGGATTATAGAAAGTTTCATTAGAGAAGAGGGCTTCTGTGTTTTTGAAAAGAAGAAATAAACACAAGGTCTAGTGTTTACAACTTATGGCCTTAAATCTGTTTTAAATGTCTTGTAGATAACTTATGACTTATCATCACATAAGTCAAATCAAACACTAAAAACAACTTAAGGTCATTCATAAGCCATGCACACATTCCAAAAAGCCAAATCAGGCCTGTTGATAGATTGAAGGCATCTGTACTTCATACATAGTATTTTTGGATTATGGAGTCGACGCCAACTTCTATCGACACTTTTGAGGAATTTTTGTAGTCTAGTTTTAGCATAGGTCTCTTTTGGTTGCTTGGCCTTGTTCGGTGTACATGGGATGCGCCCTTGTTTGGCGCTGTTTTAGCATGTTTTTTCTTTTGATTATCAGAAAAAAACTGGGAGATGGGTGGACCCCATCATTAAGAGGCCTATTCCACAATGTACAACTGAAATTTGAAAGTGCTAGTTAGGGAACAAAAGAATTTCAGGGAAAGAGCACGTGAATTGCCCTATGTTTGGTGTTTGCATATAGGAGAGAAGAAAAAAAATTTGATATGAAAGCATTGTGGGAATCTATTTTTATATTTGCCTAATTGATTTTGGCGATAGGTAGAGTAATTTGATTTATTTTGGGGTTCTGACAACTAAATGTACTGGTGCAGAAACCAAAAATTCACGGAACTCGAGAGTTATAATTTTTTCGAATTTTAGGGGAAGTGTCAGGTGAAGATAAATCACTATCCTTTAGTTCTCTTCTCCTTTCAGTTTCAAGCATCCTTTGACCTTGTCAATGAAACTTAACCATTATATGTTGTGAAATTCTTTCTACTTACTCAGGGACATTATGGATGCATTAGCAAACATTGGGGATTATGTTAAAGCTACCGAGTTTATTGGTCAAAGCTCAGGTTTGGAAACCTTCTTGTTTTATTATTTTTTATATTTTACACTATAGGGTGCGTAGAACTTGATCAGTATGTAACTTTGTGGTTAACCTGCTAGAGTTATCACTTTTTGAAATGATCAAGTATGTTAACCTACAAAATCCCAGTAAAAAAGAATTTAAACAATTCGGGCCCCCACCTTCTCACATTACCGCGCACAACTATTCTGTAATTTTTAGTCATTTTCATTCTTCTTCCAAGGAGACAAACAGCATCCCCCCCTGGTGTGGGCACACCGAAGAGGAAAGTAGAGATAGGATTAGGAGCTTTATGAACCGACTGGAAAGGCAAAACAAATGAAGAAAGCAATGAGATTTCCCCCGCCCACATTCTTCCAAACTAAACTGAGTTAAGGGGAGAAACAAGAGTAGCACTTTGCACTAATAAATGAACTTACAAGGACTTCTATGAGTGCCAAACTTACTCTCTTGTTTTTTCCAAAAGAAAAAAGGAAGATTACATTGAAGGCATGTCAAACTTACTCTTAATCACTTTATGCCAGACAGGTTGCATTGCAGCTCATGAGGAAAATGCCATAGCCATTTATCAATAAGAGAGATACAAGCACAAGAGCCATTTATGGCCAATAATGCTAATATAAAATTAATCTTACACGTCCAAACACCTCCCTTTAGCTTTTAACAGTGGAGACCCTTACCTAAACATGAGTCACCTAGTGTTTCTTCTCCATTCATGATGACTCCACTTACATTCAACTACCAGCCTCCTTGCTTCTCTCTATCCCCCAGACATTTTTTCAATGCTATTTCTCCGCCATAAGATGGTCTTTAGTCATTATTAATCAAAACCAGTGCCCAAAATTCCAGACTTTTAATTCAAGATTATGCTTGGGCTTTCAACTCAAGCATATATACAAAAGGTACACAATTTATAATAAGTTGCAACATCGCTATAATTGCAGGCTTTCTGTCACTGCCATCCACATTTCATCTTATTCCTGCTATCACCAATCAACCTCACCCGCCACCTTTGACTGTTATAACCATATGCAATCACTACTTGCATATCTAGCACAATAATCCATCATTTCAAATCTCTCAGACCTCATTTAGATCCACTACAGCCAACACCAAAGGAAATGCCCATCCCCTGGAGTCGACACTGCAATGCGGTGCAAAAACTGAAACTTCAATTTGAATTGAATCACAATAGACACAAAGAAAACCTACCACTGCTTCTTAACAATGATGACCCTGGCAACCTCACTGAGGCCTCTTCTTCTTTATATATTTATATTTATATATATATATATATATATGTATGTATGTATGTATGTATGTATATATATGTATATATACATACATATATATATATATATATGTATATATATATATATATACATACATATATATATATATATATATATATATATAGAGAGAGAGAGAGAGAGAGAGAGAGAGAGAGAGAGAGAGAGAGAGAGAGAGAGAGAGAGAGAGAGAGAGAGAGATTATCAAACAACAGGTCATGTGAAGGCAGATGTTTAGCTGGGGCAACTTGATAGTTACAAATAATTGTGTATGGGAGATCTTAAAGAAATTGAATTAGGGACTAATTGTGTAGTTTAAAGTCGCGTTCAGTGACCGATACAGAAAAACATAAAGTTTGGGGAAGGATCCTTGACTACTTTCTTCCTTTTCGTAGACGTAAAGCTGGGGATGGGCAGTGCACCCACTTTTGGAGGATCCGTTGGTGCAATAATTTCATTTAATGAATATTGAGAATTTTAATGAAAGAAATTCTCCTCTTCTTATTCTGAAAATACTAAAGTAAAACCTAGCATTTATACAAAAGTGGCTGACATTTCAGACTACAATTCTAGGAGAAAATTAAGGAGAAAATTAAGAAGAGAATCCCTCTAAATTGGGAAGCTGACATTTCAGACTACAATTCTAGGAGAAAATTAAGGAGAAAATTAAGAAGAGAATCCCTCTAAATTGGGAATCTCACCAAACTAGGAAAGCTAATAATTAGGAATTAGTAATTGATCCTATTTACTAGAAAACGGAAAGAAACTCCTAATCTAACCGAATAAATTAACCCCTAAACTTATGCATAAAGATCAGCACCTTCTTTTCAACACTCCCCCTCAAGCTGGGTTGTATATGATATACAATCCTAGCTTGGTGATACGATTTTTGCTAAGGATTTCTCGACGAATCACGAATTCACGCGGAACGGAAGCTAAAATCAAGGAAGTTGATGGAAGGTTACACCTCAACCCGATGAATCAGTCTAAATACGAACCTTGGCATATATAGCCGCAACCCGATAATTGAGACGACCACGAACCTTGGTATAATGAATTTCGCTGCAATTGGGATGTAATACCAATTGTTAAGAAAGAAAAAGGTTGAACGTCACAGGACAATTCCTGATAAGTTCGAAAAGTTCTTAAAGAACGAAGAAGAATTGAATAAATTCTCTCAATCAATTTAATATCAAAGTTGTGTTTTGTTTGGAATACATAGAACGACCTTATATAGGCAAAAAAACCCTACTAAACCCTAAAATACATAGAAGGCGGAACACTAGTAAAAAGAAAACTAATTAAAGTATAAAATATCAAAAATAGGTCAAAATTCGCATAAAAATCGGAAATTTGAAAATTGCCGTAGCGTCTTAGCGCCTAGCACTAGGACTGCAGTCTTAGCACCATAGTTTCTGTCCAAGGCCTTTTTTGACGTGTTTAAACTTTACAGAATTGACAAATACGCCCTCAAAGTCTCTAGGAACATCCTCTAAGCCTCCAAACTTTCTTGTGAACTTTGGATCAAGTTTATATAAGTCCCTTGAGTCTTCAAATCATCCATATACCCTTGAAACACTTTGAAGCCACCTCCTTGAGTCCTCCAATCTTCATCCAATTGAATCACAACCTTCATACGAGCCTTGGTTACTTGATCAATCACGAACAAAATACACTTGAATTTTCATGCACGATCCTTTGCCATATGATCTTTGAACACATGTATGAACATCGGTATTAAGCAAACTCGGATTGTATCACTTGGAGTTGAATTCATCGAAGCTTGTCCTTGAAAGAGCTTTGGTGAGTATGTTAGCAACCTGTAATCGAGTAGAGATGTACGAACTACCTTGTTGTTGACCTTCTCAGATATGAAATGCCTATCAATCTCCACATGTTTGGTCCTGTCGTGATGCACTGGATTTTTACTGATGGCAGCTTGACTGCCACAGAACATTTTTATTTCTCCTTTTTGCATCAACTCTTAATTCCTTGAGTAATCTTTGAAGCCACATTCCTTCGCAGATGCCCAAAGCAAGAGCACGATATTCTGACTCTGCACTGCTTCGAGATACCACTCATTATTTCTTACTTCTCCATGTAACAAGATTACCCCAAACATATGAGCAATAACCAGTTGTGGATCTCCTTTCAGTTAACTCTCCAGCCAGCATCAGTGTAGACTTCTATCTCACGGTTTTCACACTTTCTAAAGAGCAGACCGTGTCCAGGTGTCATCTTCAAGTACCTTAGAATCCGATTCACAGCTTCTAAATGTTCCTCATGCGGATTGTTCATGTGCTGGCTTACTACACTTACTGAGAATGCAATGTCTGGCCTAGTGTGTGAGAGATAGATCAATTTGCCCACAAGTCTTTGATATTTCCCTCTATCTATTGGAACAATGTCCTCACTTCTATTGGTCTTGAGATTGGGGTCCATAGGCGTCTCTGCAGGTTTACATCCAAGCATACCAGTCTCATTTAGCAAATCCAAGATATACTTCCTTTGGGATATAATGTCTCAGACCGTGCTACCTCCATGCCTAAGAAGTATTTAAGGGCACCAAGATCTTTGATTTTAAACTTAGTAGCAAGTAGCCTCTTGAGTTTGACAATTTCTTTTGAATCATCGCCAATTAGAATTATGTCATCAACATAAACAATGAGAATAACAACCTTGCCTTTAGATGAGAACTTCACAAATAGGGTGTGATCAGCTTGGCATTGATTGTATCCATTTGTGACAATTGTTTTAGAAAACCTATCAAACCATGCACGAGGAGATTGCTTTAGGCCATACATCGACTTTTTCAGTTTGCAAACTAGTCGGCTATTTGATTGGTTTTCTAAACCTGGAGGGACTTCCATGTAGACATCTTCTTCAAGATCCACGTTTAAAAATGCATTTTTTACGTCTAGTTGGTGCAAAGGCCAGTCTTGATTTATTGCAAGTGATAGAAGCACTCGAATTGTGTTGAGCTTAGCAACTGGTGCAAAAGTTTCCTGGTAATCGATTCCATATGACTGCGTAAAGCCCTTTACTACCAATCTAGCATTGAACCTCTCAATACTTCCATCAGCTTTATATTTAACTGTAAATATCTATTTGCAACCCACTGGCTTCTTCCCTTGAGGTAATTCTATAAGAATTCAAGTACCGTTGCTTTCTAATGCCTTAATTTATTCCATGACAGTTTGCTTCCACACTGGAATTTTAAAAGCTTCCCGAACAAAATTAGGAATGTCAAGAGTTGATATAAATGCTTTATACGATGGTAGCAATTTCCCATACGCCACATATCTTTGAATAGGATGGTTTGTGTATGTTCGAACACCTTTTCTTTGAGCAATAGGCATAGCACAATCATCAACAAACGGAACAAGAGACTCATAAGTTGTGGAATCCGTACCAGTGTATATTTCTGAAGCAAGAGGATCCCGTTCAGGCACTTGACAATCTTTGATTTGTGCAGTTTGCTCTAGATTCCCAGTAGGTCTCCCCCTCCTAGAATAGACACGAAGTTCCTAATTGTTTGCACCAAGTTGAGTTTGAGTGGACTCGGGTAGGATATTTTGAGTGGTTTGATTTTGCAAATTAGGTGACTCTTGGAAATCAGACTGGGTTTGAGTGTCATTTGGGCCTGATGTAGGGTTGAGATTCAAATTTGAGAGCTCCAATGGTGGTGACACAGTTTGAGGTGAAAAATACTTAGATTGAGTATCTTGGAGAATGTCCCAAAGCTGATATTTCCTCGAGTTCCCCCCCTGAATAGTAGGTTTGGGATAATAAGACTGGTGTTCAAAAAATGTGACGTCCATAGAATTGTACACTTTCCTAGTAGAATGTGAATAACACTTATACCCTTTTTTATGAGATGAATAGCCCAAGAAAATGCATTTGATAGATTTAGGGTCAAGTTTAGATCGATGTTGCTGGTGTAAATGGACAAATGATGAACAACCAAAGACTTTAAGTGGAAGATGTGAGGAAAAGCTGTAATGTGAGAAAAGGCTTGTACGAGGACTTGGCGGGGTTTTTGAAATAGTAGCACTCGACTTGGCATTCTATTAATAAGATAAGTGGAAGTGAGAATGGCTTCCTCCAAGAAGTGTTTAGGAACATGGCTGGAAAACATGATTGATTTTGCTACCTCAAGTAAGTGTCTATTCTTCCTTTCGGCTACCCCATTTTGTTGAGGGGTGTCAACTCATGAACTCACATGAATTATTCCGTGTTCCGAGAGATAAGAACCGAGAATAGAGTTAAAATACTCCTTGCCATTGTTAGTCTTAAGAACTTGAATATTGCTTTTGAACTGAGTGTTGATCATAGAATGAAAGGATTTGAAGATTGACCCAGTTTTAATTTCTTCTCTCATGAGGAATGTCCAGGTGGTTCTAGTATGATCATCTATGAATGATACAAAACCAACGAGCCCCATTAATATTTTTTACTTGTGAAGGTCCCCAAATGTCACTGTGAATTGTGGAAAATGGGCGTGAAGGTTTGTATCGAATGCTAAGATATACATGTCGAGTATGTTTTGTAAGTTGACAAATTTCACAATGAAAAGACTTGGAATTTTTATTGATGAACAACTGATGAAATAACTTTTCAAGGTACACGAAATTTGGATGACCAAAACGAAAATGCCATAACATAACAAGACTCTCATTTGAAACAGATATAGAATTGAAAACAGACTCAAAAACACAACTTGAATGACCTTGTCTATCTAGGGGAGGACTTCCTTTGAGCAAGTAGAGACCACCACACAACTACTGCCAATCACCTTCCCCGAATCTACCGCCTGAAATTCACAAAGATTTGGATAAAATTTAGTTATACAATTCAAGTCACGAGTAAATTTACTAATTGAAATCAGATTGCAATCTAATTTTGAAACATAAAGGACAGAAGAAAGATGGAGATCCTTTGTCAATCTGATTGATCCTGTTCCACTTTTGACAGCGAACCGTCTGCTATTCGCACTGTAGATGGACTTGAACATGGAGTGTACTTGTAGAAGACATCAATATTTTCGGTCATGTGATCCGAAGCTCCAGAGTCAACTATCCACTGACTTAATTTCCTGACTTGTGCAATATAAGCATAAGGGAATGTACCTTGATGTGCAACCATGCTAGTGTGTTGCTCGGTAGTGGACAATGTTGATTGTGATGGAATAGAGATGTGGTCAAGTAGCTTCTGCAGTGCCTCAATCTGTCCCCTAGTGAATGAACTGATTTTTGTAATGTTGTTGTTGTTTGATGTAGTAGCAGTATTTGCACGACTATCCCGATCATTCCGTGCACGACTAGGCTTCCAATCAGTGGGCTTCCCATGTATTTTTCAGCATGTTTCTCTAGTGTGACCAGGTCTCTTGCAGTGTTCTCACCATGGCCTCCCCTTTCTCAGTTTATTATCTTGTGAAGAGTTGTGAGTGTACAAGGCCGAGCCTTCAACAACTGGAGTATTGAGATTTCCGGTCATCATCAATTTTCTCCTGCTTTCTTCTTTCGAACTTCAGAAAAGGCCTCTTGGATGGAAGGCCGAGGCTTGATTCCCATTATTCTCCCCCTTACTTCGTCCAGATCCTTGTTAAGACCAAGATGAAATTTGAATGATCTCTTCTGGTCAACAATCTTTTTGTACAAAGCACCATCGTCGGGGCATTTCTAGGGGTAGATCTCGAACATATCAAGGTGTTGCCAGTACGCATAATGGTGTTGAAATATTGAGTAACATTTAACTCTCCCTGTCGCAGATCATGAAGTCTGGTTTCAACTTCAAACAATTCAGAGGTGTTTTCAGAACTCGAGTAGGTTTCGCGTGCTGCATCCCAAATCCCCTTGGCTGTTTTGTAAAGGAGAAAATTTTCTCCAACCTCTGTAGTCATGGAACTTATTAACCATGACATGACCATGTGATTTTCTTGCTTCCACGTTCGATATTTGGGATCTGTTGTTGCAGGAACCGGTATCTCGTCAGTGAGATAATCATCTTTTCCTTTGCCAGAAATATACATGAAAACGGACTGTGACCACTGAAGGAAATTGTGGCCATTGAGTTTGTGGCCGGTGACAGGGAGATGCGAATTTTCAATGATAGTGGTTGGGGAATTTTGCTCGTGTCTGGAGTAGACTTCCGAGGAATTTGTTTGTGTATTCATGCCGTATTTGGTCATGGTGAGAGATCGGCAATGTAGAGATTGAATTAGAAATCAGAGGTTGGCTCTGATACCATGATAATTTTAATGAAAGCAATTCTCTTCTTATTCTGAAAATAATAAAGTAAAACCTAGCATTTATACAAAAGTGGCTGACATTTCAGACCACAATTCTAGGAGAAAATTAAGGAGAAAATTAAGAAGAGAATCCCTCTAAATTGGGAATCTCACCAAACTAGGAAAGCTAATAATTAGGAATCAGTAATTGATCCTATTTACTAGAAAACGGAAAGTAACTCCTAATCTAAATGAATAAATTAACCCCTAAACTTATGCATAAAGATCAGCAGCTTCTTTTCTACAAATATCTATGAAGTGTTATTTGCTCGGCAGATGGCTTGTTTGGTTGTTTCATTTTTCCTTGTAGTTTTCTTTGTGCGTTCTTTGGTTAACAAACAAAATTCTACTCTTACCAAAAAAATGAAAAATCTATCAAGTGTTATGTCTGCATAAGGAAATGGGTGCTTATATAATACTTAGGCTTTACTATTACTTGTATGCGTCACGGGAGTCGGCCAGATGTCTATTCTATATGCTTTTGCAGAACTCACAAGAACAAGCATCTTTTGAAACTCTAAAAATTTTTAGAGCACAATTTCTCACTTTTTTCATATTTTTTTGCCTTGAACAGCAAACTTGCTTTGAGACACTCCCATGAATTCGTTTGTATATAGCTATTGCTCATCTACTTTTAAGATTTTCTCAACTTATGTCTCTAACAGGAAAAACATCGAAGGGCCAGTCACAAAAAGTTCAGCAGGCTGTTTTGGAGGTAATGATTTATGCTATCTATTGCTATGTTTATTTAAACAGCTTCCTTGACAGTTTTCCCATGCAGAAATTTCGGGCTGGTGGATATAATGTTATCGTAGCAACATCAATTGGAGAAGAAGGCTTAGATATTATGGAAGTCGATCTTGTTATATGTTTTGATGCTAATGTCTCACCTTTGAGAATGATTCAGCGCATGGGGAGAACTGGAAGGAAGCATGAAGGACGAGTTGATATCCTTCTCATGTCTTGTTAACTTGTTCCATGGGTAGAATATGTGATTTGAGCATTTGACCAACTACTTTTTATAGTCAGTTCACATACTCACAATCATTAGCTATCACAAAAGTTCCCTTAACAAGCATACTTGTTTTAGCTTGTGAAGGCTCAGAGTTGAAAGGTTACAGGAGAAAGCAAGCAAACAGCAAAAACATCAAGAAGCATATGCGAAATGGAGGAATGAATAGCTTCCATTTTCATTCTAGTCCAAGGATGGTAGGATTTAACCAGATTGTTACTACAAAACAACTAGGTTGTTATTACCTTTTTATGTTAGTTCTCTTCTGTTACAGGTTCCCCATGTTTTCAGACCTGAAGTTCAATTTGTTAAGCTGTCAATTGAACAATTTGTCCCTCGTGGAAAGAAAGTAAAAGATGATGACCCTAGACAGACAACTGTGTTTAACACTAAACAAACTGATGCTGAGATTGATTTGCTTTCAAAGTATTTCCACCCTTCCACAAAGAACAAATGGAGACCGTCCCTTATTGCTTTCCCTCACTACCAGGCTTATCCCTCTAGAGTGCATGAAGTAGTTCATTCTGTCAGGACGGGGATACTAATTGATACAATGCAACATTTGCAAGGATTATCCTTTCCTAGTGACAGCAAAGCTTTAAATTTTGAGGTTTGCTTCCAATTTAGTGCTTATCATATTTTATCGAGTTAGTATAATTTCTGCTAACTACTCTTATGGTTCAGGATGGACCAACTTCAGAACGGTGCTTAAGAGCTGGTATTGAGCAGTCTGGCAGCAGTCTGAAAGGTAATACCAGCCCAACAGCTCAAAATGCTCGTGCCTTGATTTCCATTCGTAAGTTGGTGATGCATTTGAGTCATTAAGTATAGACGTGTATTTATCATTTCCATTGAGTTTGACACAATTGAAGGAAAGACAGGATGGGGAAGGAAATACTTAATCCACACAAGGATCAAGCCCCAATGGCACATGGTCCCAAAACACAGGTCTCAATGATACAACTCCAGTACTTTTTATTGAACTTCTTTTGAAACATAATGCTTTAGTTGTAGAAATAAAGAACCTTATTAGGGCTAGCTAGAACTAATAAAGAATACTGAAATCCCAAATTCTTAACATCTAAAATTTCCATTAGTCATACAATTACATTAGACAAGCCTGATTTGATAATCCTGGTTTCAAAGGTGCTGACTTCCAGCATGATAGAAAGGTGAAAACAGAGAAATACTAAGAAGATAAATCTGGGCATAAGTAGGTTCAGATAGGCATAACACTTATGACAAAAATCGTATAAACAAATCCCAACAAAGTGATGTTTGATTGCTAGCAAATTCTTTAGTCATTAATCTCAATAAATTGAAATATTAAAGTTGATTCAGAGGGTGGCTTGGCAGGCATCTGGTCTCAGTGACGCAATATCCAGCTCTCAATCTCTAAGGAATGATGAACATTTACCTAGTCGTAAGTATTCTAAAAATCGCGGGGCAGATGCTAGGTAGCAGAGCAGCGCCTAGCGCCTAGGGGACTAATCGGGGCCTAGGCAGGGCCTAGAAATCAAGGCGTAATTACATATTTACACTATAGATTCACACAATACCTGCTGCAACAATATTAAATAACTAAATATGATCGAATAAACAAAAGTAATGATCACATTATAAGATTAATAGTTAAAAATTAAAACCAAATTCAATAGTACCATTCCAAACTCCAAAGTTTAAACTTTAAAACAAAATAACAATACTACAATAGTCAAAACACCAACCATGGGTCCACTAACAAATATTGTGGTACAATACTTAAGTAATAAATTAAGTAATTAACAATAAGAACACAATTCAACGTTATAAATACTAACTACTAAATACCAAATGGATCTTCTTCTTCTTGTCCATAATTTTCAACTACACGTTCCTCAGAAGACTCAAATTCAACTTCATCCTCATTCACTTCCTCCTCAAGCTCTCACTCTAGAAGCATCATCATCAAGTCGATCACCCATCTCATCTTCACCATCACATAACCCAGGAATAATCCAATCTTGTGCTTAACTTGTATCACTACCAAGAAGCACATCAACATCTTTCTCCATTCCCCTCTTACGTTTGTTCAATAAACGTGAATTGAATTGGACATAGACTAGATTGTTTAATCGTGAAACATCTAATCTATTCATTTTCTTAGTATGAACCTGTAAACAAAAAAATAAAAAAAACACAAAGTGTATATAAGTATTTAGAAAATAACATATCAAAAAAAAAAAATACATATAAAGTATAAGTATTTACTATTTACTATTTAGAAAATAACATATCAAAATATTAAGTTATTAACTAAAAAAGTATAGGTTAACTATCAAATGTTTCTAACCCCTTCAAATGCACTCCAACATCTTCCACATCCGGATGAGCTAGTGGTTAATGACAAGATCCTCGTAGCAATTCTTTGCAAGTTAGGTGTTCCATAACCATAATTGAACCACCAAGTTGCTGCATGAATGAAATTGAAAAAAAAGAAGATAAAGTAGTAAATAACTAAATACTAAATAATGACTTACTTGATAATTTTAAAGGAAAAATTAAAAGTTTCATATGGAGATTTTAAATTTTCTTTTACCTGGATCAAACTTGTCATCATTTACTTCACATCCTTTTGCTGCAATAGACTTCCCAAAAACTCCTCCTTTGGCCTTATAAATTGGCAACTCAACATTCATAATTTGATTCATCAAATCAAAATTGTCATAGCAAATAACATCAAGACAATCAAGAACTCCGTTCAAGACAACTTGATCTAATCTGATATTGGGATCCTTATAATAATAATAGGGATTCAATAGATACTCATCAAGTGCAACGGGGTGTCGACTCTACCCGTCATCTTTGCATCCATTATCTCCAAAATGGGCTGATAATTGCTTAGAGCACTTTTTATATCTTCCTTTGCCTGTAGAAACTCCCCATATAAAAATCCTATTGCTGGCTTTCTATCTGCATCAACAATACGAAGCACTTTCACCAAAGGTGCAAAAACAGTAAAGCAAGATGTCACACCAATCCAAAAACCAATAGACATCACAGTATTATAAGATGTCACACCAATCCAAAAACCAATAGACATCACAGTATTATAACTTGTTTGCCCTTTGACAGTCTTAGACCATTTGCATTCATCCCATTTAGAGCTACCAAACATTGCCTTCAATTGAGTTTTTTTCTCCACCAAGCTCTGCAAACTAAGGAATGAAGAAGCAAATCTAGTAACTCCGGGTCGCATTATGTCTCTCCTTTTTGTATAAGACCTCATCATGGCTAAGGTCTTATGATGTACATAGATGAAGATAGTCAAAGCTTTGGCTTGTTCAATGGTTTTCTTGAATTGAGGTAATTTTGCAATGTCCTCAAGAATAAGATTAATGGTGTGTGTGGCATATGATGTCCAGAAGATAGTTGTCCTTTTTACTCGCAATAACTTTGTCGCCCCCATATTGTTCGCAGCATTAACTGTCACTACTTGAATCACTTTTTCAGGTCCAACTTGCTCAATGCAGTGATTGACATACTCAAAAATCATTTCACTAGTGTGTGCCACATCCGAAGATTCCTTAGAAGAAAGAAAAATTGTTCCTGCCTTAGAATTGACAAACAAGTTCACGATGCTTCTTCTCTATCTGTCACTCCAAGCATCGGTCATAAGTGAGCAACCATTCATTCCCCATTCATCTTCATGTGGCTTTACTTTAACTTTAGTTCTTTCAACCGCTTTTTTCAATAAGGGCTCTCTCAATTCATATTGACTAGGAGGTTTCCATTGGTCCAAATTGACCAACTGCCTCTGTCGCGACCCGACCCGAGATCCGATGTGGAATCCCGTTCGGTCGGCGAATACACGGGAACACGAAAGTAGCAACTAAAAATTCCTTTTAAAAAGAATGCAAAGTCATGTGAAAACTCTGTAATGCACGTGCAAGTTTTCTTTAAAAACAACAAGATCTTTTAAACAAGACTAAACCTCAACGGCAAAACAACAAGCCGGAGAAACAACACGTTAGCTAGCAACAACTACCACAAGCTAACAGGCTCGGTATATACATAAACCATATCAGAGTGCGCGGAATTGAAAGTTAATAAATATATACAACAACACGGCAACCATGCCGGCATAACAAAAGAATATATCAATTAACAGACGAGACTACTACCCAACAAATACATTGTCGATATAACAAGTACACCCTCGGCCTCACCAAAAGAAATACTAGGCACAAGGTGCACTACCAAAAGGAAGACGACCAACTGGAACTGAACCCGAACGAACTAGGGATTCCTTGTCGATCCTTGATCTAAGGAAAACAAATAAACACGAAACGGGGTGAGTCGAAACTCAATAAGCTACTAATGCAACAATATGGCATGCTAGATGCAAGACAATAAATATAACAAGTATTCATGCCATCACGAAACCATTCCAATACATGACGGAAGTAACAAGTATTGCACATAGCCAAACAACCCCATACTACACGAGAGGCTCAACGATCGCCAACCGTCCCTTACCGGTTGGAAAACGTGACCAACATTCGCTTATACAGGAAGCACATAAGAGCTATAAGTAAACAAGTTACAAAGGATACGGCGTCGAGGTACATCTCCGACCAAACCAATACTTCCAACCAACCAACTAATATAATACCAAATGTAGAGCCGTTGTTGACGTACTAGAACAAGAATACCAAATAACATAACACGGTGTGAATTATCTTCTGTATTTACGTCGACGGGTGATCTCGGTCCCTACAACTCAAGAATCAACCACGGATATAGCTTACCATGGTTGCGTTTATTCCGTACAACAAATGGCGCTATACCCCTACCGTGGCCAACGGTAGGGCGAGGCTCGATGTATTGGCCTTCGACTATTACGTAGCCCCAGCTCCCGCAATAATCGAGCGTCAATACACCGCCAACACAAATGCCATGGACTTATCTAAATGCACAAGTAGATGTTTACTCGACATTTAAAATAAACGGTCATACTCCAAAGTAGGGAGTACACCACAACAATAACGTTCAACAATGATACGAATGTCTCAAGTGAGTTATAATAATCCCACACCACAAATAACTAACTTATAAAAATTACGACAATTAATGTAATATTAATACACATAACCAGTGTAACCAAATTTCTAAACGAATCACTCGAATCGTCCAAGAATTCCCAAATTGCACACGTGGTCTCATAAGTTATGAAATCCTAACGAACTCCGTTAGAGTCATTTTTTGGTTTCTAATGAGTTCGAGTTTACGCGAATTAATTATACTTACATTTCTAACGTGTAAACATGAGTCTCCAAACACATCCAAAAAGTCAACCACGAATTTAACAAGTCAACATGGTCAAACATACTCAAAATTGATGATTTCTAACATGTTTCATCAAATAACAAGTCCAAGATGAATAACAATTCATAATTGAGGGAGAAAAAGGGGTAGTAGCTTACAACTTGAAGATTTAACCCAAGCAAAGCCACATGCAAGACTAAGAATGACTTCTCCTAACCAAGAGCTTCACAATGGTGGTGTTGGATTGCAATTTGGTCTTCAAATGATCAAGAAACAAGGATTTCTAACACAAAAACTCTCTCTCTCTCTCTCTCTCTCTCTCTCAACTTTGCCAAGGTTGAATATGAGAAAATGTGTGTAAAAATGAGTCTCTTTGTGTTTAAGGGAGACTTAGTAAGGCTGGAGAGAGGGTCAAAGGTCGTGACCAATTTTCAGCCATTGGATGATGGTCAAAAAGTCAATTAAAATAACAGAGCCTGTTGCTATGCAGCCGACCCATGCGTCCGCATAGCTTCTATGCGAGCTCGCCATGCGGCCGCATAGAATCCAGTGTCTTTAGGGTTTTGTGCGGCTAGCATTGTGCGGCCGCATGGGTCTTATGCGGGCGCCTTATGCGGCCGCATGAGATCCAGAATGTTGAGCCTTGGCATTATACGGCTGCATAGTGACTGGTTTAGGTCAAAAGGTTCCAAAATCAAACCAAAGTGATTCTAAAACATTCCCAAGTCATCCAAAGATGATACCAAACTCAAACCAAGTTTAAAATACAACTACAATACAATCCAAACCATATAAAATGAAGCTTTAGATGCACATCAAAACAAATGCAAATGACTATGAAACTTCTAACACATATCCATACACTTGAAAAGTGTACAACAAACTCAATTGCAAGTACATTTGAATGATTTATGCACATGAAATGACGATGTCAATGTAACAGGCATAAACATAGAATGAATGCGAATGATGCAAATAGTGCGGGTGTTACAGCCTCTGTAAAGAGCCTGAAACTTTACAACTCAAAAGCATTGAAAGATATGCCAGCTTCATAAACCCAATCAGCTAAATAGTTTTTTACAGTAATAGATCTCTCTTTCAAAGGGCATCTTGTATGTTTCTCTCCCGCAATGTCTTTGCCATGTTCAATGAAGCTTCGGGTTTAATGTCCGTACCAAATTTGTCAATTGGACCAAGAGAACGGAATGGCTTCAACCCTAATCCTAACATTCATAGTCTTGATCAAATCTTCTTCATGTTTTTTCAAGTTTCTCTTCTTTGCTTTGACCTCATTAATAGCATTTTTACACTTAGCTTAATCCTTGGCTGAAGCTTTGAGACAAGGAAGAACATTCCCTTTGATGTGTCCTATATGCTCTTTTATTCTACGAACACCTCCGGACATAACCTTATCACATAACTTGCATTTCACCCTGTCTAAGTTTAATGCATCGGCTAGGGAACCATAATCCCAACCAACATTGTTTGACTTTCGTCTAAGTGGTATCACACTCTCAAATGGAGGTCGTGATTCAGATGGAGTACTACCAGTCACCGAAGCGCTTGAAGATGCCATTGAGTTCACACTTGTACCTAAACAATTAAACATTGAACAACAATATATAAAGTATGGAAAAAAAAACAATCAAGTAGAATAAAAGAACTATTCTTCCATCAAATGTATATTAGTTTAGCTTTTCCTATTAGGTCTATTATTATGAGTCAACAAGATCAGTTAACACAGCTGTTCATTATGACCACAAATCATGATTCAGCTTGAAAAAATCAGGTAACACCAGAAAACATATGTTAGAAATTAAAATGCATTACTAAAGCCAATGAAATTAAAATGCATTACCAGAAAACATTTGTTAGAAATCATTTATACCACAATTCTTTAGACTCCATATGTTTGTAATATTCTGAACCTAACATGACGAATGATATTTGTTTGGACATGCCCTCAATCAGATTCCTTGAGTGGTGAATTTCGTCCTATATATGCTCCATTTACGCTGCCATGGTATTACAACAGCATTACCACAGCAAATTACACCAAATTTTCCCTTGGTTTCACCAAATTACAAGAGGTGGTTGGCTTAGAAGCCCTAACTATGATTTCACCAAATTACACCAAATTACCACAGCAAAACAATGTCAATGGGCCTCAAAACTACAATTTCAAAGTTTCAATGAATCAAAGTTTCTAATTTAAATTTTTAAACAAGTATTGAAAGGAAGAAAGAGGAATACAGTACATACCTGACGGCACGGCAGCGGAAGGGAAGTAGGATGACACGGCGGCGGAACCGCCTGAGGAGAGAGAAGAGATGACGGCGTGGCTGCGTCGCTGCTTGATGAGACGAAGTGTTGAAGACGAGAAGAAGAGAGAAGAGAGAGATTGATCGATTTCAGTCCCTGCTTGATTTTAGTCGTTTTGACTTTTCAGTTTTCAGCCCAAACTTGTCTTTTTTCTTTTTAAACCAAAAAACGGCGTTGTTTTGGGCAACAAATTAAAAATTTTTTTTTTTCAAATCGGCTGGGCGTTTGGGAGGCGCCTAGGCCAACTAGTTACGTCTAGGTGGCGATTTTTCGCGGTGGCTATTTTTTGTCCGATTTGAAGCTAGTCGTGGTATTTGGGGGGCGCCTAGACTGATTTTTCGAACACTGATCGTAAGTGGCTCCGATTCGTCTCCCATGAGCTGCAGTCTATTTGGCATAAAGTGAATATGAGTGAATTCCTTATGCATCGAAATGGGTGAGATGCTACTAGCATTGTAGTCTAGTCACACAGAAGTCCTTGGAAGTTTGTTCATCCGTGTTACTTGGATACTCCCAGTCATAGTTATCAAAAGTGCGGGCGTGTGCGGCTTGGCCTCGCCTAAGCGCCTTTAGAAGTTGAAACCACCTAGGCATTCATAGATTAGGCAGACGTGAGCTGCGTGGTCCCCTGTTAAATTGTGTGGGGCGCGGAGTTATAGGAATTTGTAGACAAGGCGGACGCTGGTTCCAAGTGCTGATTTCCTTCCTGGGTGGAGGGGGAGATTCTCCGATGTCTCAATGGTCAATGCCGTTTGAGCATAGCCCTTAGCAACTAGACGAGCCTTCAGGCTAGCTAGAGAACCATCAAGATTCACCTTTACTGTGTATACCCACTTACACACAAAGGAACCAAGTCCCAAGTTTAATTATGCTAAAGAGTACTCATTTCCTTCTCCATAGCTGTCCCTCCCACCAAGATGAGCCACTGTCTCACACACAGACTTAGGAATGAGAAACCAATAAAAGAACATGTAGAAATAGACAAACTAGATTAAATAACAAAGTTAGAAATGGATGTTGAGTAAAACTACGCTTACCTTGTTTGAGGTTGAGCTCTAAGAGCACCGACACTGAACCAACACGCCAGACACCTCCACACGAAATTTTAGAAAAAAGTTCTGACATAGACACGCTGGGGACACTTAGATATAAATATATCTCTAATTTTTATTATGAGTACTTATATGACAATAATAACATAAATGGATAATATGTTAACAAATAATAAGAAGTTAAAGAAAAATTAACATCATAATATTTTAACAAAAACACGAACAAGCAACACAAGTTTACCACAAATTACTTAAAAAGTTGTACACGTCTAAAAGAAATAAAATACAAAAGTTCACAATCCAAGAACCATCAAATAAAACTACATAAGTTCACAAATAAAGATCTCATAAAGAAACCATTGATGATTTGACAAAACAAAAGCATTAAGAATAGAGCCCTAAATTGCTACACTTGACTGAGAAGATATTTAAAAACAAGATTTGATCAAACCCTAAGTAGAAAAGTGAAAAGACATGCCTTCTTTTTCTACAAGATTAGCTGAGTAATTGAAATTGAAGAAGAAAACTATCGAAATTGAAGAAGAAAGAGAATTGAGCAGTCGCCATGATTCGCGTGGAGAGTTATGGTCACCTCTATCTCGCTCTCGGTCACAATACGAGAAAGAGCCGTAGACATTTTGACCCCTTATAATTTTCACTTGGGCCCATGAAGTGCCGGCAAGCATGTCCTAAAGTGTCCGAACATGTTGGAGAGTGCCGAAGATATATATACATATATATATATATATACACACACACACACATATATATATATATATATATATAATTCGGCACTTTTCGGCGTGTCCCGAGGTGTCGGAAGTGTCGAAACGTGACACTCTGGCCTAGGGAGGTGTTGGTGATTCCTAGGTGGAGATAATTGCGGAAACAATCTTTGTAGGCTCCAAAAACATACTAGCAACAACTCAACTAAAAATATGACCCTAAAATTAGAGTGGGCAGGTGAGGGGTGCATAATGAACATAAATTTTCTGGCGAAACTCCGGTGGATGCCCTAGCATCTGGCGCATGGTCTGAACTCTAGTGACGGGAAGAATATTCCGGCAAAAGAAAGGCAGCACCAGAGTTGCCTCTGGCACATATCTAGGATGGAGGACTTGAGGATGACTTTTTCTGAGCTAGGTCAATACACCTAATATGCTTTAACGAACTGTATGACTCCTGCGCACGCACCAACAAGCACCGGCGCACACCCACAAATAAACACCAACAAGAAGCGATGCCACCTCCGCGGTTGGCCAACTTTCAATCACTGTCGCACAACCTCGGCAACTCACACTATCTGTTGACACTGGTCTTGGTTAAAGTATTTACTTCAATCATGAAACAGACGGGAACAAGAGGAAAAAGAACAACAAAAAACAAAAAAATGGAAAAAAGAAAAGAAGAAACAAAATACATAACTGTCGATCAGCACAGATTTCTTATAAAGATCCCTGCTTTGATACCATGTTAACGAGTAGAGAAGGAATGAAATAGAAGACGTTTTGAGAAGCCGTAACCCTCAAATGGTTTGGCTTGTGTGTGTGTGTGTGTGCGTGTATGTGTGTGTGTGTGTATATATATATAAATTACACATAAATAAGATGTTACACGTAGTACCCTTCACAATAATCCTTATCTACTAACAGTATGGTTTGTATATTCATTTTCCATCGATTAGGCTCACCACTATAAGGATAGGGCCAGTTTTCTTACGATCCTATAAAAAGCTTCTCACTCTGTATTCAATTTCTGATCCAGAAATATTTTACCATTTCCATGTGAACTTTGTAGTACAGAATAGAGGCTCATTGATGATTCGACTTCCTTTATTGTTGTAAAGTAAGTTTTACTTCTTCTATTCCTTGCAAAGAAACCACTGTTCTGTTTTGGGAAGTTCCACATAGAGTCCACTTTAAAAAATTATGCTTACAATCTCCATAACCTTTTTCAAATTTACCCTCCATATGTGATATAAGCATCTTCATTGTGCTCAAGTATTTTTGTAATTATGATCAACAAGATGGATATTATTCTATCCCTTAATTATATTAAGAGTTTTCACACGTGGAATCTTTGAGCAGAATGGAGGGAGTAATCTGTTGTTTAATATTGATATAAATGTATGAAAACCTTATAATGGAAAGTATAGGGCAACAAGAGTAGTTAATATTGGATGAAATGTAAAGAATTCATGTGCAACAGTGAGGGACAGAAGAATACGGATTCCTCATAAGAAATTGTAGATAATTTGCCAATTTACCCCAAACAGTATCTCACCCTGGGATACTGCTTTATTTGATACCAAGGGAATCTCATAATTAAATCAATTGTCAATTACACATAAGTTGTATGTGATACGAATAAATTTATGATCGATAGTATTACAACTTATAGCAGTAACTCTCGAAAGCTAGTGCAAAGTGTCAAAAGTTTTTACAGTATTAGTATTGCAAACATGTACCCTGTGCCAGTTTTCAAATATTATCCTACTGGTTTAATTTTTAAGGGCCTCATTTCAGGTTTGCAGCTTTCTCGTGATGTACCAGAAGGGGATCTAGTAAGACAAGAATCAGAAACTAATAACATATTACATATGAACAACTCAAGAAATAAGGATCACAGTGTACCAGATTGTGGAGGGAAAAATCCTCCCATCCACTCATTCCTGTTTCGGTCAGATTTTGTATCAGTTGATTTGCTTGGAAGGGTTATGATTGTATCTGTACCAGTACTTCCTTTGAATGAAGTTTGTCACTCTAAGTGTTCAAGTCCACGCAGTACCTTGTTTCTAAACTGTTTCAAGGAAGATTCAGTTCATTTGAGAGCTTCACTTGGAGAGACTGAAGGGATAAGTACGAAGGTAGAGGGTGTTCCAGCTATAGAAACAAGATGCCTTGGAGATCTTCGAACATCTAGTTTACACTACTCTGACGGCCTGCAAGAGAAAACACTTGGAACTGAGAGGATTCTTCCTATTCAAAGTGGAGGAGATAACACCAATGAGAATCCTGATTTCCTAAAAAGTAAAACAACATTGCTGTTGGCAGATGAGTCCAGCACTGATTTAAAAGATGTTGATCTTAGTCCTCGGCTAACTAATTTTGTCGAGTGTGGTGTTGTTCCAGAGTCCCCGGTAGATAATGGTTAGTTTTTCATTCCTTCAGAATGTTATCTTGTGTAGTCTTGAGTACTGGAAAATTTAATTACATCTGAACTATTCTGTAGCAGTCAATAAACTCTTCTAAAATTATCTGAGATTTTGCAGGTATATTAAGAAGTAAAGAGGAGGGTGACTTAATGGTTACGGATCTTGATACACCCTCCAAATTGCATTCTGAAGTGATCCCTAATTTATCAGTTCCAATAGTGAATGATGAGGGGAGTAAGGACAGTACTCCTGATGGAGGAGATGTTGCACATTTGTGTATGAAAGATGAAATACAAACTCCGGAGCTTGATTTTGGCAAGAGTTCCCCTGGAAGATGCATTTCGGATTCCAAAGTGATTGAAGAAATCCAAACTCCTCTACAAAATCTGTTAAACAGTAGTTGTAGCAAGAACTGGGCCTTGAGTTCTGGAGGGAAATCAGGCAGTGTTGAGCAGAAACACAAGTTTAGAAGGTTGTTCAAGTATGGGGATGTCAACAGAAGGCCTCATGCCAATGAAGAAAGGGTTAGCCCATCCAAAGCTCAGGCGAGAGCTGGTGAAAGAACCAATATTTGCATGTATAAGCACAGGAGAGGTAAAAAGAACTTTTTGCTTAGTGCAAATATCATCATATTATTGCATCTTTCCTGGACACTTCCTGTTGATATCTTGTACTTCTGGGCACCAATAAAACTAAGTAGCAGATAATCTTTGAACTCCAAACTTGTTTATTTAGGATGCAGTTTTTTGTTATGATCCGTTTAGCTTTACTCAGTATTGTTGCATTCAGGTGACAGGAAGATAGCAAAAGACGTGAGAGCCTTTATTGAGGAGGAAGCCGAGTAAGTCCATGCTTTTAGCTTATTGGCGAAAGAAATCAGTCAATTTTCATTGGTTTTCACTGTTACAATTTTAACCTTGTGCTTCTGGAATAATTAATGGGAGCAATCTGTTTAATAAACAAGAACGGGTGATGAACTTTTCGCTTCTTTATTGCTGTTTGAATGCCAGAAATGATTGTGAAATTTAATGATCTTGGTCAATTGTCATTGATAAATTCTCAGGGTATCTTTAGAAGTTACAGTATCTGATGATGAGGAATACGAGCAAGAGAACAATTCTTACGATGATAGTTTCATAGATGACAGGATGAATTTTACTGTAACCAGTACTCAAGCAGAAGCTACTACTACTGATATGATGGCAATTTACAGGTTTTTCTTATAAACTTGGACTCTTTCTATTTCTCATGTTTTTGTGCTTATCTTCATTCATAACTTATCCGTTCCCTTTGCTTTTTGCTATGGTCTATGTCTGTGTTTTGAGGACATATGTTTGGCGCTTACAAAAGTCCATGCTTCTAGCTAATTATCTAAGATATGCAACCTTGTGAGGTTTCAACCTGCTCGCCATAGTAAATCTATCTCGAACAGGTTGCAAAAATAGTGGGACTCGGCGTCACATATTTGTAAGATATATACGAATGTGTAAATGTTGTTTTTACAGTTATGAAGTCCTATGATTTTATTTACAGGAAAATTGCTCAGATACGTGTCCGAGTCTTTTGCTTCTTGTGCCGTGTTTTGTTACTAGTTAATAGTTTTCCTATTTTTTGTTGTCAAACTGTGCAATGGAATATGTCATTCCACATCATCATACTGATGCGGTGTAACATTGCACTCACATTCGTACTTGTGTGTATAGTGGAGTCCATTTGTCCAATAAAAGTAGTAATCCCTTAGATATAGGTTAGTAATAGAACACTTCACAACCACCTCGCTAACATGTATAATGTGGAGTGACTGGCCTGGCCGTTGGAATTAGTTTCTCATTTGTCGTCTCATTGTCTTGTTTTTGACAGTTTGTGAGTGATCTGAGTATGTAATACAGGATTTCTTGGTTTTCTTTTGAGAAGATTAATGTTTGAAAATGCAACGACACAAAGGAGATTCAAGTGAAACCCTTAGTTTCTGCTCTCTGAATTTGAGATCTCAGTACCACACTATAAAATCAGAGCAGTTGGATTGCTTAATGGATCCCGTAGAAATATGAGGTCATAAGTTGTTTCTGATTGGTTGAGTACCATTAATTTTTCTCCCAAGGTTTCATTACCTCGTGTGGCATGCTTTGTGTCTTAATTTTAATTCATTTTTGTAATAAAGAAGTGAGAGGTCATGCATGATTCATTATTCTGGTTGGACGTAATTTATCTTTTATGGCAGGCGCTCTTTACTCAGCCAATCACCGTGGGGGGGAAAGCCCGAGTCTTCACTGGAAATTAGTTCTAGTTCTGCTGTTCCTAATGATGGGGTACATGTAAGTCAGAGCTCAGCTGGAATACCAATTCGTTCTCCCCACACACCTCAAACCGGCTTTGATTCTGCTGATGGGATTGCATCTATTATATTGAACTCCGACAGAATTTCTTCAGAAGCTCTGCCAATCACAGCAAATGGATTCTCAAGAGGAAAAGCAGGTGAGATGGAGGGTCGAAAAAGGAAATTGAGTTTTATTCAACATGGTTCCCTTCCTATTCATAACTTAGAGCCGGAATTCTTAGTTAATTCGGAAGATGCCAGCAAATGCTCCTTGCGAGATCAGGTTGGCAAAACTGAAGCAAGCACGTCTGAGTTTGACGATGATCAGTTTTATGAAGGTATTGATCTTGATGCATTGGAGGAACAAGCTGCCAAACTACTGCGATTCAAATCAGAGTCATCATTGCAGAACAAGAATGTGATTCCTGAACCAATACCAAAGGATCTCAACGTTCCAGGTTCCCCAACATTTGACCTCGGAATCTGATTATGAAAATGGTTGGGAATTACCGGATAATCGACCAGTCTTTATTGCTTCTGATGGACTACTTGTAAGTAGTTCCTCATGAAGTTATGGACTGCGATTTCAGGTTCCTTATTCTGTGTGTGGATTCTCATTGTAATTACCACCAGAAGCAACAGGACGTGCTTCTGGGATCATACACATTTGTATTTATTGTAGAATCAGTGTGTGTGTGTGTGTGTGTGTGTGTGTGTGTGTGTGTTTACCTTTACTTATCATATGCTGACAGTGAATAATTCATGCAAGTGAAGACTCGGGGGAAGCCCGAGTCTTCACTGGAAATTATCATATGCTGACAGCGAATAATTCATTGTAAATGCACAACCAGGCTTTTCAACTGCAACATCAACTATTAACAGCAGTCCGAATCCGTCAAATGTTTATCGAGAGAAGAGAGAGAGCTCCCCAAGGGCACTAGCACAACTCAGAACCCATGCATTAAGCTTGCGTGGGTTCGAGTTCCCGCTAGTGGCTAGAGCTGTAATCGAATTGGACTAAAGCCGGATTTAGTGGAATTCAAGTCGATTTTGCCTTAAAAATAAGGAAAAATTGTGGGTTGGTACACTTTATTGGATATTCAACTGCTAAAGTTCACTATGTTTGTTTCAAATTGTTAAAGTCCACTTTGGTGGATAAATGAATAATTTGTTTTTAAAATGCTCCCTAACAACCTAAAGACGGTTTCCTCTTCGCCAAATCTGGGGCGTTTCTACGACTTCCTTTCGTTCTGTCATTTGACTCTTCCATTTCAATGTGAGTTAATGGGTGCAATTCCTGTTTTGCCCGCTGAGAAAATGTGGGATTTTTTGTTTACTTTTAATTGTTAACAATGTGATGGTAAAAAAGGCATTAGGAGATTTGTTCGATCGTTTCTCGAAGATAAAACAGAGGATGATTTCTTTTAAATTGATGTAAGGATCTCTGTGTTTTTATGGTGTGTTTTGTGATGTATAATGCCTATTCTTTGGAGATGTATTTGTGCTGGTTGTGCCTGACTAAGCGAAACAGATGGTAGTGGATGTCTTATAGTCTGTTTGGTCGAGCGTTTTGGTCAAAATGCAGGGATAAAACGTAGCTTATTTGCAAAAATTGTGTTTCAATACTGCGGCAGAAAAAGTAGTGTTTTCAAAACTGCGTTTTAAAACGCTGGAATTTTCAACTTTTTTCCAAAATGCATGTTTTAAAACGCTGCTAGGAAAATAAACTGTGTATTGAAGTGGTATCCCAAAGGTATTTATAAGGAAAGACCTGTTTTTTTAAAATACTGCGTTTTTAAAACACTGTATTTTGTAAACGCTACACCAAACGGGCTCTTAATATACTTTTTTATACAGGTTTGGGTTTGCAGTGGGAAGTCAACGATTATTGTTGGGATGAAAATGGAGAGAGAGAGAGAGAGAGAGAGAGAGAGAGAGAGAGAGTGGGTAATGCAAATGCACAAGGAAAGTGATGAACATATGTTGATGTACAGGGCATGCAAGGGTCAATGTGGTGTATGTTTCTTGATTGAGTTTGAAGCTTGAGTTGTTGTTAGAGAAGAAATTATAATGTAATTGCATTGCAATACATCAATTTGTGCATCGCGATGCATCGATTTGTGCATCGCGATGCATAGCGTGTCTGTTCCGTGTTTTTAAGGGCATAGATGACATTTCGCAACAAAAGTGACATTTTTCGGTTTGAACAATTATAGGAGATTAAAGCGATTGAAAATTCATTAAAAAGTATCGGCTCGAATTTCGCTCTAAAATAAAGAAATGGGTGAATTATAGGTCGATCCCTTTTTGGACATTTGTAATCGCTCCAGTCAACCATATTTTTTGGAAAATCAGAAAAAGGCACTTTTGGGGCAAAAAGACGATTATGTCATTAATGAAAAATTTATCGGAGAAATTTTATCATCACGATGCTCAATTGCGATGTCTAATTATGCCTAATTTCACCATTGCGATGCAGCCAAATGAAAATTTATCGGAGAAATTTTAGTAAGTAAGATTCGCTAGAGAAATTTTAGGACTCTATGCCCAATGCCTAATTTCATTATCGGATGCAGCCAAAAGAAGATTTACTGGAGAAATTTTAGTAAGTAAGATTCACTAGAGCAATTTTAGGACTCTATGCCCAATTGCGATGTCTAATTTCATCATCGTGATGCCTAATTCTATCATCGTGATGCCTAATTCCATTATCACGATGCCTAATTCCATCATCGCGATGCCTAATTTCATCATTGAGATACCTAATTTCATCATCACGCTACAGCCAAAGGAAGATTTACCAGAGAAATTTTAGTAAATAAAATTCACTAGTGTTCTATTGGAATGGAAACATAGGCTATCCACAAAAATTAATTTTCTTTGCTACTAGCTATTGGAATGAAAACAGAAATTTATCGGAGAAATTTTAAGAAGGGAGATTCACCGGAGAAATATTAGGAATAAGTTATCTGTAAGATTGACCGGAGAAATTTTATGAAGAAATGAAAATTCACTAGAGAAAATATTAGGATGAAGTTATATGAAAGATTGACCGGAGAAATTTTAGAAAGAAAAGAAGATTCACCGGAGAAATTTTAGGAAGAAGCTACTCTATATGTTATTGCGGGACATTTTAGGAACAATTTTATGAAAGTGCTTTTTAACGATAAAAAAAAAAATGATGGACTGGAGAAGTGGACAAGCCAGCAATTTTTTGAAAAATAAACATGTAAGGATTGAAGTGGTGGGTCCCTCGAGCCTTTTTTGGTGGCGTTTGGTTTGTTATAATTAACTGGAATGTCATGTTTTGTTGGGACATTTTAGGAACAATTTTATGAAAGTGCTTTTTAACGATAAAAAAAAAAATGGTGGACTGGAGAAGTGGACAAGCCAGCAATTTTTTGAAAAATAAACATGTAAGGATTGAAGTGGTGGGTCCCTCGAGCCTTTTTTGGTGGCGTTTGGTTTGTTATAATTAACTGGAATGTCATGTTTTGTTGGTTTCTCGGGTTGGAAGGTCAGTCCTAAAAGGTCGAAATCTTACGATTAAGGGAGTCTTTTTTGGGTTGGAATGTCATTCCTGAACGATGAAATCTCACGAATTAGGGAATCTTGAAAACCGAGGGGGAGGTGGTATTATGAAATATCTCAAAAATCAATCCATGAAAATGACAATCTAAAACAAAAATACCTTTACATGTTTTACATTAATTCTAAATTTTCACTCAATAATGTAGCTCACTTACCAAGGAAACATAAAAGACGAAGTTACTTCAACTTTTTCTATTTATTTTTTTATTTATGATTGTAAAATAAGAGTGACGCTATTCACACCTCAAAATTCTCAAAGTTCACCCTTCAAATATTACAAAATTACCATTAAATTTTTTGACCTAATTACCCTTAACGGAACACCCCTTAGTGGTGTTTGGTAGGCGTTGGCCGAACACCCCTAATTTCATTATCGGGATGCAGCCAAAAGAAGATTTACTGGAAAAATTTTAGTAAGTAAGATTCACTAGAGCAATTTTAGGACTCTATGCCCAATTGCGATGTCTAATTTCATCATCGTGATGCTTAATTCTATCATCGTGATGCCTAATTCCATTATCACGATGCCTAATTCCGTCATCGCGATGCCTAATTTCATCATTGAGATACCTAATTTCATCATCACGCTACAGCCAAAGGAAGATTTACCAGAGAAATTTTAGTAAATAAAATTCACTAGTGTTCTATTGGAATGGAAACATAGGCTATCCACAAAAATTAATTTTCTTTGCTACTAGCTATTGGAATGAAAACAGAAATTTATCGGAGAAATTTTAAGAAGGGAGATTCACCGGAGAAATATTAGGAATAAGTTATCTGTAAGATTGACCGGAGAAATTTTATGAAGAAATGAAAATTCACTAGAGAAAATATTAGGATGAAGTTATATGAAAGATTGACCGGAGAAATTTTAGAAAGAAAAGAAGATTCACCGGAGAAATTTTAGGAAGAAGCTACTCTATATGTTATTGCGGGACATTTTAGGAACAATTTTATGAAAGTGCTTTTTAACGATAAAAAAAAAATGATGGACTGGAGAAGTGGACAAGCCAGCAATTTTTTGAAAAATAAACATGTAAGGATTGAAGTGGTGGGTCCCTCGAGCCTTTTTTGGTGGCGTTTGGTTTGTTATAATTAACTGGAATGTCATGTTTTGTTGGGATATTTTAGGAACAATTTTATGAAAGTGCTTTTTAACGATAAAAAAAAAAAATGGTGGACTGGAGAAGTGGACAAGCCAGCAATTTTTTGAAAAATAAACATGTAAGGATTGAAGTGGTGGGTCCCTCGAGCCTTTTTTGGTGGCGTTTGGTTTGTTATAATTAACTGGAATGTCATGTTTTGTTGGTTTCTCGGGTTGGAAGGTCAGTCCTAAAAGGTCGAAATCTTACGGTTAAGGGAGTCTTTTTTGGGTTGGAATGTCATTCCTGAACGATGAAATCTCACGAATTAGGGAATCTTGAAAACCGAGGGGGAGGTGGTATTATGAAATATCTCAAAAATCAATCCATGAAAATGACAATCTAAAACAAAAATACCTTTACATGTTTTACATTAATTCTAAATTTTCACTCAATAATGTAGCTCACTTACCAAGGAAACATAAAAAGACGAAGTTACTTCAACTTTTTCATTTTATTTTTTTTATTTATGATTGTAAAATAAGAGTGACGCTATTCACACCTCAAAATTCTCTAAGTTAACCCTTCAAATATTACAAAAATACCATTAAATTTGTTGACCTAATTACCCTTAACGGAACACCCTTAGTGGTGTTCGTAGGCGTTGGCCGAACACCCCTAACGATGTTCGATAAGCGCTGGTCGAACTGATGCGGGAGTGTCAAAGGAAGTCGTGAACAAAACCGTAGACTCAATGCTTGTTGATAAAAATGGGTTTACGCTGCCACTTGAAGCCTTGATAATGCTAATTGGGAAAATATATAAGCTTGGGAGGCAATTGAATAGCACGTGCATGGCAAAGAAGGAAGAAAACACTTTCTAATTAAGAAGCGATCGCCTTGATTAAGGAGAAGCGATCGCCCCGCCAACTTATTTGCGAACCAACTTTCTGGCGACGAAGTGATCGCCTCATTTCGGGCCTAAGCGATCGCTTCGCTTCCAGTCCTTCGAAAAATTGGTTTTGTTCCTAGTTTTCTGCTGTGATTATGTAATATTTGCCTAGGTTGATTAGGATTGTATTTCCTAGTTCTTAGTAGATAAGTAAATAGACTTCTTTTAAGTTTAGGATTCATTATTCTTTCTAGATTAGGATTTACTTTGTAAAAACTATATAAAGGATTAGAATTAGTGTTGTAAAAAAGATTCAGATTTGATTCTCAAGAGAGTAATACAAAGAACAAAGGTTTGTTCAGATTTTGTCTATTATTTTCCTTAGGTTTAGGAGGGTAATATTCAAAGGGCTCTTTACGTTAGGTGAGTGAAGCCTAACCGGTGAACCCAAACGAGATCTTTACGTTAGGTGAGTGAAGCCTAACCGGTGACCCGTCATCTATCCTTTTGTTTTCGCTGCACTTTCATCTTTATTCACGTAACCTTCATCCATAAATCCGCACGCAACAACTTCAGCGTTTGTTACGCATCAAATTGGTATCAAAGCTTAGGTCTTTCACAAATTCCAACTTTGTGAACGATCATGGCGGAAGAAGCAACATGTCCACGCGGATTAACTTTGGAACAAGCCACAAATCTGCGACGAGATCGAGAATTACAAGATCTTCAACGACGTATGGATCGAGTATTACAATTATTGGGAGATCGACAACGAGGGCGTGAAGAATTTGAAAACTCCAACTCGGACGACGAAGAGAGACGTCCAAGACCTAGACAACCTCAAGGACGACCAAGGGAGGTCGATGATCGAGGTTTGAAACTCGATATTCCTAAATTTGATGGTGCCATGGATCCGGATGGATATCTTGATTGGATTCGTAGGACGGATCGAGTGTTCGAATATAAGGAGTATAGGGATCGAAAAAAATTCAAGGTGGTCATTCTCAAGCTCACAAAGTATGCTTCTATTTGGTACGAGAATTTGAAATCCCAAAGAAGACGCGAAGGTAAGTCAAAAATTGAATCTTGGGAAAAATTTAAGAAATATCTTGATCGAAGGTTTTTACCTAGCACCTACCGACAAGATAATTTTTCTAAACTTATTCAATTGAAACAAGGAGATTCTTCGGTAGCTCAATACATCGAGGAATTCGAGAGGTTATCAATTGTATGTGACATGCAAGAATATGTGGAGCAAAAGATTGCTAGATTCATGGGAGGACTTGACGCCGACATAGCTAATATGGTGGAATTACAACCTTGTTTTACTTTCGATGAAATTTGCAAGGTCTCGATAAAGTGTGAAAGACAATTGAAGAGGAAAAAGATGGTAAACAAAGCTGCGAGCTCGAGGGGGTTTTCTAGTAACGAAGAAGGTTCGAACAATCCTATACCGAATGAGCAAGTGGAGGCAACCAACAAAGTTACCCTTAATGACAAGATCGAAGGAAAGAAACCGATGAGGAACAAGGACGCCATCAAGTGTTTCAAATGTCAAGGGTATGGGCATTATCAATCGAAGTGTCCCAATAAAAGGATGTTGACCATGCATGAAATTCGAGACATAGAAAACAATCTTTCGGTTCAAGAACAAAAGAGTGAATCTGAAAGTGAAGAAGAAGAAGTGGAAGAGTTTAATTCCGAGAACATCCAAGGGGAAGCATTGATAATGATGAGGTCTCTACCTACAAAACCCGTGACTGTGGAGGAAGAACAAAGAGAGCAGATTTTTCATGCTAAGTGTCTTGTACAAGGGAAGGTGTGCGACTTAGTAGTGGGTGGGGGAAGTTGTGCAAACGCCGTCTCCACCATACTCATTGACAAGTTGAAGGTCCCCATTACGAACCACTCACGTCCCTACAAATTACATTGGCTCGACGATGACTCCATAGTTAAAGTAAGTCGCCAAGCTCTAATTTTCTTTTTCCATGGGTAATTATAAAGACGAGATTCTATGTGATGTTGTACCAATGGATGTTTGCCATATATTGTTGGGACGTCCATGGCAATTTGATCGATTTGTGACTCATGATGGGCGGGAGAATGCGTATATTGTCAAGAAAAATAGGAAGAAGTTTAAGTTGAAACCCTTACCACCCTCAGAAATCACAACCTTTAAAAAATCCTCACAAAGGGCAAGCCTATTTGCTAGTGAAAGTGAAGTTGAACAATTCGTCAAGGACGATCAAGTAATTCCTATCATATCTCAAGGAATCAAAAGACAAGAAAAAGAGGTGATTGAAGAGGAGGAAATTAAAGAAGAGAAAGTTGAGAGGGATCAATATGAAAAAGAGGAAGAGGAGAGGAAGCTCAAGACGGTTCGAGAGGAATTGAAATTGTTACATGCGTACGAGGATCCGTTTGACTTCAATGTTCCTACGAGGTTTGCATCATGGTTCCTTACTCGACTTATCGACAAACACTTTTTTGCAACTCAATGGGCGGATTGGATGGCCTCGTTTCAAGGGCAAATCATCGAGTTGTTCGTAAAAATTCGAGGACGAATCCTTTTCAAGGGAAGGGGAATGATGTGATCCTAAGGCCAAAGATGTACTTTGCACAAGTGGAAAGGATTATTCGTCAAGCTTGGAGGCCATGGGATGGTCTTGGTCTCAACAAAAATGTGAATGAAGAATTGAGGACAATTCTTTTCAAAGAAGGGGAGAATGATGCGGGAGTGTCAAAGGAAGTCGTGAACAAAATCGTAGACTCAATGCTTGTTGATAAAAATGGGTTTACGCTGCCACTTGAAGCCTTGATAATGCTAATTGGGAAGATATATAAGCTTGGGAGGCAATTGAATAGCACGTGCATGGCAAAGAAGGAAGAAAACACTTTCTGGTTAAGAAGCGATCGCCTTGATTAAGGAGAAGCGATCGCCCCGCCAATTTATTTGCGAACCAACTTTCTGGCGACGAAGCGATCGCCTCGTTTCGGGCCTAAGCGATCGCTTCGCTTCCAGTCCTTCAAAAAATTGGTTTTGTTCCTAGTTTCCTGCTGTGATTATGTAATATTTGCCTAGGTTGATTAGGATTGTATTTCCTAGTTCTTAGTAGATAAGTAAATAGACTTCTTTTAAGTTTAGGATTCATTATTCTTTCTAGATTAGGATTTGCTTTGTAAAAACTATATAAAGGGTTAGAATTAGTGTTGTAAAAAAGATTCAGATTTGATTCTCAAGAGAGTAATACAAAGAACAAAGGTTTGTTCAGATTTTGTCTATTATTTTCCTTAGGTTTAAGAGGGTAATATTCAAAGGGCTCTTTACGTTAGGTGAGTGAAGCCTAACCGGTGAACCTAAACGGGATCTTTACGTTAGGTGAGTGAAGCCTAACCGGTGACCCATCATCTATCCTTTTGTTTTCGCTGCACTTTCATCTTTATTCACGTAACCTTCATCCATAAATCCGCACGCAACAACTTCAGCGTTTGTTACGCATCACGAACACTCTTAGTGGTGTTTGGTAGGCGTAATTGCTGCGCTTTGTTGGAAAAAGAGAGAGACGAAGAGAGAGAGATCAAGAGAGAGAGAGAGATCAAGAGAGAGAGAGAGAGAGAGAGAGAGAGAGAAGTTTTGGATTGCTCGCCTTATCAATTTTAAGAGGGAGAAGTTTCGAATTGCTCGCCTTATCAAATTTTCCCTATCTCTCTTCACTAATTGTCCTTTACTTTCCATTCAGGTATGTAAACTGATACTGGAACAACACATTCATGAATTTTCCACCAAACTAGAAGTGTGGCTTACCGTATGTGATCATCTCATCTACCAATTGGTGATGTTCTAGCTTTTTAGCGAGCTCCCATTAAATATTTTTCATCTTCCTTCTCTACCTTCCGCAATTCTCGCACAAACGGGATGAAAGGCCACATAGAAAAATCAATTTTTAATTATTGGGGGAAGAATACACCCACAGGGCACAGGAGAGAGGGAGTTGCAGCGGCTGGAGGGAGGACGGCGGCCAGAGAGGAAATGATTAATTTTGGGAAAAATATTAGGAGGGGTAAAATAGAAAAATAGGGGGGGTGGTGTATTTGAGGAGTGTGAATAGCAAGCCTAGTAAAATAAAGGTCATAAGTGGTGATAATTATAATCCGTGGGGTAATTCTAAATGTCTCAATCTGGGACATCCCGAAAGTAGTTGTGTCATTAGGTTAGATTTGAGTGTAATTAATGAATAAATTAATTAGATTACTGTTTCTTCCTAATAACATTGGAACCAAGTGAGCTAATTGAATTAGATTTAGGAATAACTTGGTCATGTAAATTATAAAATTACTTCAACATCCTTAACATTAACGATTAAAATTACTTAATTACCCTTTTTAAATGTCCCAATTCGGGTCATTTAGCATCTCCTTATCATGTACTCTCTCGGTTCTAAACAAATAGTTCACTATTCTATTGTTGGATGTTTTGCATAAAGAGTCCATTTTTAAAAATTATGCCTATAATTTTCATAATTTTATAACTTTACCCTCCATATGTGCTATAAATATATTAATTATGCTAAAATATTTTTGTAATTATGACTAATTCTAATAATATTTATATATCCTTAATTATTAGACTTTTGAAACGTGGACTCTTTGGGTGGAGCAGATGGAGTGATATTTTGTTATTTTTAAATTTGTGCGTAGTTGTTAAACCTAAACCACCAATAGTTATTTTGCATCGAGGAAAAAATCCCGATTTCCTCTTCATGGTTAGGCTTCCTTTGCTCGAACCAAAGATGAGATTGATTCAGTTGAAATAGATGGCTTATGATCGAATCGAAGATAGCTGGGAAAGAAGCTTTTGATAGGCCTAAGCCTATGGAAAGAGTGAGAAAATTCGACCTCCATCCGAATTTAGAACTTATCTTTCTTTCATTCTTCCTTAGCTCTTATCTAAGCAAATTCTTCTTCTTCCTTGACAAGGGCTTCTTCCTCAACCAAAAGCTAAATCTGGAAAGTCAATTGGGGTCGATTAGAAGCATCCAGTTGTGCCAAAAGACGAGAAACTACGACTAGTTACGATGGCCATCAAGCCTTGTCCAGCAGCAACAAGCAATAAGAATAGCTACCAAGAAGAGCTACTATGTCTGCCTGGCCTATTCCATTTACCGCTTCATTCTCTTATAAAAATGAAGGCTGTTGAAACTAAAAGCTATGGATTTGTCTTGTCCAATAAAAAAAACAGAGAGATAGGTCGCAGCATCCCACACCCCAATCAAACCTAAAAGGGGAAGTGGAGGGAAAGAAGGATATAAAGAAAGTTCTACAATAGAATCCTTTTCTTCCTTCCAAAGACTATATATGGCAGACTTCCCGAGGAGAATGAGCATCATGGCTCTTTCCATTTAGGTTGTCCAAAGGGTTCCCATTGACCCAACTTCATAATATGGGGAATGCCAGAGTGGGAATAAAGGTCGTTAATCTATTCCTTCATTGGTCAAATCTTTCTTTCAAAAGAAAAATTGCTGCTTGAAGATTTGTCGGAGGTGAATCAAGTAAGAAAGCCTGAAGGCGACGGTCAAAGATCCCATTTGCAAGAAGACCCGTGGCCTAAAAACTTTCTTCGCCTATGCACAAGAATGACGATGACTTCCTTAAGAACAGTCTGCCCTTTTTCACTCAGGACTAGATCTACTTTTTAAGAGGCCCTTATTAGACAATGAATATATTATGGAGAATGCTAAACAATGCATCCAAAAGTGCTAAACAATGCACCCATATTTATGAAATTACTATACTACCCTTAAACTAAAAAAAATTTAAAAAACAAAAACTAACCTACCCCCCTCCCCCACCCCCTAATCAGCCCATACTCCCATTCTAAACATCACCCGGCTCTCTCTCTTCACTTTCTCTCATTCTCTCCACATTTCTTACATATCTCTCACATTTCTCCACCATTTTACTCAAAGAAAAAATGTATGTTTCTTTATAATTTTTGTAATTTTCTATTAATTGTTAATTGTTTTAACTAATTAAACTGTTTTTTTTTTTTGAATTTACGGAGAGGACCGGGCCGGCTATATTTAAGTATAACCGGGCCGGCTATATTTAAATATAACCGGGCCGGCCTCCTTTTTTTTTTTCTTTTTTTTTGAAATAGAAATGAAGTTCCTTTGGTCCACTTTATATAGTATAATACATTATTGATTATTAACTTTTTAAATTGCTATATTTTTGTTAGATTAAACTTTATAAAACATAAATAAAAACTCCTAAACCCAAAACTCTAACCTAACCCTAATCCAAACCCAAACCCAAACCCTAACCCTAACCCTAACCCTAACCCAAACTCTAACCTAACCCTAACCCAAACCCAAACCCTAACCCAAACCCTAACCCTAACCCAAGCTCTAACCAAACCCAAACCCAAACCCTAACCCTAACCCAAACCCAAACCCAAACCCTAATCCTAACCCAAACTCTAACCAAACCCAAACCCAAACCCAAACCCAAACCCTAAGCCTAACCCTAACCCTAACCCTAACCCTAACCCTAACCAAACCCAAACCTAAACCCTAACCCTAACCCTAACCAAACCCAAACCTAAACCCTAACCCTAACCCTAACCCTAACCCAAACTCTAACCAAACCCTAACCCAAACCCAAACCCAAACCCAAACCCTACCCCCAACCAAACCCAAATCCAAACCCAAATCCAAACCCAAATCCAAACCCTAACCCTAACCAAACCCTAACCCAAACCCAAACCCAAATCCAAACCCTAACCCTAACCCAAACCCAAACCCAACCCAAACCCAAACCCAAACCCTAACCCAAACCCAAACTCTAACCAAACCCAAACCCAAACCCAAACCCAAACCCAAACTCTAACCTAACCAAAACTCTATTAAAATTTAAACTTTTTAAATTTTATGTTTTTGTTAGATTAAATTTTTGTTTTACGTAAATTTTATAATTCTGCTAATTGTTATTGTCATTTATTTATTTATATTAATTGTAAACTTGTTATTGTTAATTTTAGATGTCAGGAGTTGGTGGTAGTGGAGGTGGTGACCAATCAGGGCAGAAAGCTTATAGCGGGAGGCTGAAGGATCGAATAGTAGTTGCATCCGCCCGAGCAAAAGCAAGTAAGAAGCAGAGGCAGGATAGTCAGAAGCCTATTGTAAGCAGTACTCGTCAGCAGACTCCATCGATAGTTCATCATCCAGCCAGTGTTACTCGTGAGCGGACTCCACCAGCTTTTTCGACTGGTCAGGGATCTTTTCATATCGGTGGTCCTTCGCCAATGGCTGAGAGTGATTTGGCGGCAGAACGAGAATTAGAGGAAATTGGAGGACATATGTTTCAGTCGGGTCCTTCTGCTAGTAGTCAGATGACAGGTTCGACCATGAGGCCTGGAAGGGGAAAGGGTGCGATGAGTGCTGTGCATTTTCAGCAGTTGCATCGCAACTATCAGATCCAGATGGGTAGGAGTGACGATGACGATGATGTTGATGTTGATGATGATGATGACGACGCTGACGACGACGACGAGGATGTTGCTATTGGTCGAGGAGGTCGAGGTCGTGGGCGTGGGCGTGGGCGCGGTCGTGGACGGGGACGAGGAGTTGATATCAATGATGATGAGTGGATGTTATTGGATGCACATCCAGGGGGGCCCGCCACGCCAACTTTGTTTACTGGTTTTCTTGGCCATATTGCGCATGCAATATGGAATGGCGAGGTAAAATAAATTATTTTCATGCATAATTTTGATTATTTTTATCAATATATTTTTTAAGAGATTGGTAATGATAATTATTAAATGGGTGATATTTTTTTTAACAGGAAAGGCAAGTGTTAATTTGTCATAATGCTGCCGATCGCCTTACTAAATGGGTGATATTGTGCCGTCAGACGAACGACCTTATTAACGGGTCTGGGTTAGGACATTTGAGGCAGTGCATGTTTCAGCACCTAAACATGCCTTTGATTTCTACGTTTGTCGAGCGATGGCACCCGGAAACGAATAGTTTCCATATGCCATTTGGTGAGATGTCTATCACTCTACACGATGTTCATTACATTCTACGGATTCCAGTTACAGGGAATATTGTCATCCCGAACACATCAATCTCGGGAATCAAGGGTCAGCTGTCGGCCCTATTAGGAATGACTATGTCTGAGATCAACCGGCAGCTAAAGTCGAGCGGCATTAAATTCAACCTGTTGATGGAACGTTTAAGCCCAGAAGTAGTTAGTCCAAGAAATAGGGTGATGGGTTATATTATGTGGTTGCTGGGTGCAACATTATTTTTGGACAAGACCCAGAACCGATTAACTGTGCACTATTTGCCCTTATTGGCGAGCTTAGCAGACGTTTCAGGTTATGCGTGGGGTGCAGCTGCCTTAGCATATTTATACCGCCAGCTGGGTATTGCTTCTAGGTCGAATTAATACCGCCTAAATCGCAGGGTGTTTGACTTTGCTGCAGGTGTGTATAATTAATTATTGAAATTTAATTATGTAATTTTTTTTAACACAGTTAATTGGTATTTTTTTCAGACTTGGATCTACGAGTATTTTCCTGTATTTAGACCGAGTAGGAGGCAAGGATGGACTCCGAACCTGCCGTGTTCATTGAGATGGGCCCCCACTGCGACACCTAGGACGTCACAGACAGCTCTGCTAGAGTATAGACGTGCACTAGATCGCTTATCTGCTGATATGGTACGTATTTTATTTATTTTTATGTCATTGAATAGAATAATATTTTATTTTTATATCGTTATTTTTTTTATTAATGATGTTTAATTATTTTATAATACAGGTGGCGTGGACCCCATTTCATGTGAATCCGACCGCGGAAGTCCCAATTACTCTTTTCTCGGGCATAATTCATTCCAAGGATATTACCGAGCCGTACATGCCTGATCGATGCCTACGACAGTTTGGGTATACACAAGTCATACCGTCTCAGATATACATCCCATGTGTGGTGTATAGAGGTCGGAAGGCTCATAGGTACAAATGCAGGCACGATCTTATGAAGAGGGCATGACAAGAATGGCGACTTCTTCTGCTCAATTTGACGGTTACTTGGCTTGGTATCTGGAGCATTCTCATCCTCGAGTCTCGCCGCTGGGTAGGAATGCTGATGCTGCTGGGGAAGTTGATCCCCAAGAGATACCCGAAGCATCTACGGTGAGTAATTATATTAATTTTTTATATCATCATTTTTTATCAATCATTACATATTATATTTGATTTTGACATAACTATTAACACTTGCAGCGGTTGCGCTGGGTTGCTAACCAATTGGAGCTTCTTCATCCCGAGAGGCGGGAGGAAACGGACGACGTTGTCTTTTGGGAGACACTTGATGACTTGTGTATTAAAGTGAGAGAATGGATGTAGATGAACATGTTGGGTGTTTAACTTTAGCCAGGACGAATATATGTATTATTTACTTATTTTTGATAAGATATTTTGGTTTCAATCTTTATGTATGATAAACTTTTTCCTGACTTTGCATTCTATAAGTGTTGGACATTTCAAATTGATAGAAAAGTGCCTAATTAATTACTGTAACATTACACAAGATAGAAAAGTTCATAATTAATCATTGTAACATTACACAAGGATAAGTGCTAACATGATAAACATTTTGATTATGTTTTCTTTTAAACCAATGTTGTTCAAATTGCTGCAGTCGTTGCCTCCAAAAAGAAAAATTCTCCCAGTGTGCAATGTTGGGATCACAAATGTTTTTCCAACCGGGTATAATCTTTGGCATGGGAGAAAACTCAGGCATATATAATGCAATGAAGTGGTTTCCATTAACCAAACCGAAGTCTATCTGTTCATTTGGCGGTGCACCTTCTTCGACGTGAGACTTTAGTGGTAAGTATGTCGTATTTTGCTGAAGTGACCAACATGTGACGATCTTTTGGTACTTGGTCGCAATCAAAAGTCCCAAGTCCATGAGTTCCAAATAATGGTCTTCGGGTGCCGGAGAGTGATACCATTCAAGTCTATATTTTCCTGAATTTACTACATGCTCCCGCAAAGCTTGTACATAAAAATCCCAGTTTTCCCTGATCATGGAGCAAATCGAGTCTCACATCAAGCCAACGCTCCTCAGAACCATACTGAAATAGGAAAATTACTCTGAACCCACAATTTCCATCTCCCTTCACATTTACATAATCATCAATGAAGTCATGAACAAAGGATGGTATTTGATCTGCGAATGGAAATGAATTACCCGTACTATGCATCGATGAAGAACGACCTCGACCTCGACCTCTACCTCGACCTCGACCGGAGATGGACATTGGGTCACTCTTTGGCCCAGTGTCCTATCTACGTGCTCCCAGCCGGACAACTCCCTTTTAGTTGAGTTTTCCCTCGGACGTCCTTTGTGATGCTCATGTTTAGGTGTACCTGTTGTCGCCGCATGAGAATGAAAGTATGTGTGAAATTGGCTGGCATAATGCTGCTTTCTGTCTTCAGGCACATTTTTTATATCATACATAAGGTTGTTGAGCAATTCATCTGCCACAGAGTAGCTCCCATCCGGTTCATCAAATCTTTCTCCCTCCATATGTAAAGTCCTCCAAAACACGTGGATACCGTGGGGATCAATCAGTAGATTAGCGGCCTCCAACAAATTCATTTCATGTGCACACGGTAAGCCATGTGTTAGTCTGAACGAACAGCCACATTTTTCAGCATCAGTACCAATATTCTTTTTCTGACCCCATACGTCAACCTCTTCGATAAACAGTTGAATACAATGGTGTGATACTTTACCTCTCAAGTTAAAAAACAATAACCTATCTGTTACTATCAAATCAAAGTTCCTCGCCCTTTCAAATGTAGTCTTGATCTCATTGAATTAGAGCTCGATCAAGTCATGGATCTGCAGGACTAAACTATCCAAACTGTTTGCTGATGTTTTTAACCAACTCTTTAACATCCCATGTGCACTCTCCACTCTGTTGTACGACATCACATAAAAAATTATTAGATCAATGTAAAATTGGATTTCTTAAACCATTAAATTAAAGATAAATGTAAAACTAGTACCTGTTGGTAGTTTGTGTTCCAAAATGCACGTAATTTTTGGTCCAAGCATTGACAAATCGATCTCTGTACGGCTCCAACCATTCCTTCTTCACGTAAGTGACCAGAGGTGGGATCCATTTCCAAGCCTTTTCTATCTGAGCCAACATAAGCTGATATTCCTCCTCAGTATTGGCGTGCACTATCCTTTGCCATCTTGAACTAAATGCTTTGGTAAATCTTTTATTTTTCATCAGCTGTACCAAATATTTTTCCACGTTCTTCGATATGTGTCGCCTACATAAAAGATGTTTTGACTCGGGAAAATGAAATTCAATAGCACTCATTAAAGACAGTTCTCGATCAGTAACTATCACATCAGGAGCCACAGCTCTATAAAACATCATCCGCAGCTGCGACATTGCCCAATAGAAGCTTGTTTTCCTCTCATTTCTTAAGAAGACGAATGCTACGTGATAATTTTTTCCCGTCGATGTAATCCCAATGATCTCCAACATAGGCATATCATATTTGTTTGTCCGATACGTACAATCCATACACAAAACATACAGATATAACGTGAGCAGCTCCTGCGCCTTCGGGTGAGCAAACATGACATCGCCCAAAATGTTTGTCCCCTCTACATGCCTAAACCATGTCTGGTATCCCAAATTCTTTAACAAATAAAAAAATACTGCATCTTTGTCATGTTGCCCATTTTATTCATTCGTATCTTCTGCTGGGCATTTTGCACCTGCGAGCATTAAATAAAATTTACGTCAATAATGAATCTAAAAAAATGTTATCAATTATTTAAACATATTTCTCACTTAACACATTGATTTTTGTACCTATCTCAAATTGCTGCAATTTTCCAGATTTTCTTTCTTTATGGCGTTGAGTATCTGTTTTCCCTTTATGTTTGCATGACTTAATTCTTCATACTGAATTCCTTCTCGGTAAACGCCATTTCAGATCTATGCCAATGGTGATAATCCGACAATGGATGGTTGTGTTTGCCCTTCTCTTTCTTAATGATCACGTTCCACTTACCAAGGATATTTTCCACAGCTATTACTTCAAACGGGCATTCTATTTTCTTTGTGCCTCTCAAATTTCGATCTGCTTCGTCCAACTCTCTGCCATATTGGTAAACCCCACCCCTCTCACATCCAAACCACAACTTTTTACATCCGTCCGCTCTTGTTTTCTGCCTTGAATTCTTGAAGTACATATTCTGTTCTTTTCCTATTGCTCTAATCCAAGCTTCAACTTCTTCTCGACTGGCAAACACGTCATCAGTCGCAAAAAAATGTGACACATCAGGGAAATGTTCCGTATCATCATTAACGATGTGAATATCCTGCAAATAGTAATGTAACATTAAAAAAAAAACAATTGTCCATGTATTGAATTAAAGTATGTTGTTGAGATTTGCTTGAATCCATAACCTAAGTCTAAGTCAAGGTGACTAATGGGCCTGCGTGTCTGTTAGTGTGGCAACTTGTACTTAGGCATAGCTTGAATAGCTTAGGTTTGCTTATTGTAATATGTCTTGAAGAAGATAGCCTATAGGACATCGGACGTCCTCTGCACAATAGGCAAAGAATGTATCAGCAGTCCTCCTTGAGATATCGGACAAGCTCGTATCAGCCAAGCTTCATCAGCAATGTTGAAGACCTCAAGAACGTCCGATAGAGATCTGCCGAAGACATGTCCTGATTTGAAGACTTCATTGACTTCGATACAACGTTAACCTGCAAATCACATTCAATGAAGGTTTCCACTCTTGGCATACACTCAGAAAAGGACATTCTGTCTGCAAACGCAGACTACCTATTTTTGGCAAAGTATCAGGAGACAGACTGTAAGTTGCAGGACAGCCTATCAGGGATCAACAACCAGATTAGAGCATTAAATGCTCTTAAATTCAAATTATGAAGATCACCAACGGCTCCAAGGTCCCTCCTGCATATAAAAGGAGACTTCATTGCTGCATTCAACACTCTTCAACTCTGAATCTCCATCTTCTTCAAGTGCATTAAAGTTTAAACGTCCTATCTGTACATCCTTCATTGAAGAGCTTCACACTTAGACGTTTAGTCCATTAAAGCTCTTCATTGATTGCAACACCTAGCTTTCATAGCTCACGAGAATTCATATCCTATAGATATCAATTCTCCCACAAACACTGGTTAACAAAATTTTTGTACACAATCCATTAGAGATTTAGTTTATAAAACTTCTAGTGGAAAAACATAGTACACGATACTTTGGTTGTGGACGTAGCACTTATTTATAAGTGTGAACCATATTAAATACCTTGTCTACTTGTGTGTGATTGTGAATTGATGTTGTTGTTTAAATTTCCAGATTTCCAAACTGTTGAGAACTGCTGATCTTGTCCTGTGAAGATCAGCCATTCCCAACTTGTCCTATACTTCACAAGTCTTCCGCCTGCAAAATTTTCTAACTTATAGTGAAGTAGATTTTTGAATCAATTTCAAAAATTGGACATAGGCTATTCAACCCCCCCTTCTAGCCTATATTGAGCAACCTTGGACCTAACAATTGGTATCAGAGATTAACTCTTTGAAAACTTGTTTTTCCGAGATTAACCTCTTGAGAGATTAAAGATCATGGCTGCTCACCAAATGTTGGAAACTTCAAACGTGAACCATTGTCCTGTATTGGATGAAGTTCACTTTGATATCTGGAAAGATAAAGTCAAGAGACACATGAACTCTATTGATAAACGTTTGTGGAAATGTGTCACAGATGGACCCAGAATTCCTATGAAGCCTAATACGCTTGCAACACTGGATCCAACGGCAGACCCTGAAGTCCCAAAGCCAGAAGAAGAGTGGGATGATGAAGACAGAAAGAATGATGCTTTGGATGGAAAGGCCATCAACATCATTACCAGCTGTGTTGATATAAGCACATATCAGCAGATTATCAACCTGGACACAGCTAAGGAGATGTGGGAAGCAATTCTGGAATATCTTGAAGGTGATGGTGAAACAAAGAACAACAAGCTATATACATGCATTCAGAAGTTTGACTCCTTCAAGAAAGATCCCAAAGAGTCTCTACGAAGCGCCTATGACAGATTTTATGAGGAATGCTTCATGGCTGTTAATGAAGAAGAGAAAGACTTATGGTATCTAGATAGTGGCTGCTCAAAGCACATGACTGGTGATCCAAATCTTCTCTTAAATATTGTTGAAGCTAAAGGTCCCTCAGTAATTTTTGGAGACATCTCAAAAGGGAAGACAATAGGCTATGGAAGCATAGTTAGAGGAAACCTCTCCATCAGCAAAGTCTCTTTAGTTGAAGGTCTGAAGCATAATCTTTTGAGCATATCACAATTCTGTGACAAAGGATTAGTATGTCAGTTTACTTCAAGTCACTGTCTCATCAAGGACAATGAGACATGTTCAACAATCCTGACAGGCTTCAGAAAAGGAAATGTATATGCTGTTGACCTGAATGCTGTGGGAAGAAAGTCAAATCTATGCTTGGTTGCAAGGTCATCAAATGACAACAGCTGGTTGTGGCACAAAAGGCTTAGCCATCTCAATTTCAAATATTTGGAGAAGCTATCAAAGGACAACCTGGTTGTTGGTTTGCCTAAAATATCGGCTGAACCACACAGTCTTTGCAAAGCATGTCAACTAGGCAAACTACACAAATCTTCATTCAAAAGCAAGCCTTGCCTATCAACAACCAGACCTCTACAGCTCTTGCACATGGATTTGTTTGGACCTGTCACTACTACAAGCCTTGGTGGTAGCAAGTACACACTTGTAGTAGTTGATGATTACTCAAGATTTACTTGGGTGGAGATGATGTCCTTCAAAGATGAAGCATATGACATCATTACTGAACTCTTCAGAAGACTACAGACTCAGAAGCTGGATGATATCTCTGATGTCAGATCAGACAATGGGACAAAGTTCAAGAACAATAGTGTAGCCAAATATTGTGATGACCATGGAATTGGTCACAACTTCTCTGCAGTTGGCACACCTCAACAAAATGGAGTTGCTAAAAGGAAGAACAAAACTCTTATTGAAGCAGGAAAGACAATGATTGCTGAAGCCAAACTGCCTATGTACTTTTGGGCAGAAGCTGTAAACACTGCCTGCTTCACACAAAATAGGTCCATCATCAACAAATTTCATAACAAAACTCCATATGAAATATGGAGAGGCAGAGCTCCCAACATTGGATTCTTCAAAATATTTGGTTATAAATGCTATGTTCTTTACAATGGTAAAGAACATAGAGGTAAATTTGAATCCAAAAGTGATGAAGGGATTTTTCTGGGATATGCCAAATTTTCAAAAGCATATAGAGTTTATAACAAAACTTCACTTAGAGTTGTTGAATCTGTACATGTTTCTTTTGATGAATTTGATTTTATTGGGCCACATTTGGCTCCTAAGTTACTAATGATTCTGATGAGTATGAGAAGGTACAGAACAGCCAAGTCCCAGATCTGCTGATCCTCCTTCTTCACAAATTCCTCCAAGAGTCAACTTGATAGAGTCCTCAAATGAGCCAGCAAATGAAAACTCTGAAAACCTAGAATCCACTTTGCCTTCCACACCAGAAGTTCTACAACCTACCTTGGAATTAACCTATCCTTCAGAAAACCAAGCTTCAGAAACTTCTACTTCTCAAGAACCCAACTCTGCCGATGCAATAGGACAAGTTCAACCTGCAGAAGTTAGAGAAGTTAAAGATCATCCTATCACTCAAATCATTGGTGATCTTAATGCTGGTGTTCAAACTAGACAAGCTTCAAGGAATGAATGCATGTATTCTACTGCATTTGTATCTCATATTGAACCCAAGAAGATAGATGAAGCTCTGGAAGATCCAAGCTGGGTGGAAGCTATGCAAGAAGAGCTAAACCAATTTGACAGATGCCAAGTCTGGTCACTTGTCCTTAGACCTAAAGGACAAGCTGTTATTGGTACAAAGTGGGTTTTCAGTAACAAGATGGATGAAAATAGCAATATAACCAGGAATAAGGCAAGACTGGTAGCCCAAGGATACAGACAGGAGGAGGGCATTGACTATGATGAGACATTTGCTCCTGTTGCAAGACTAGAAGCCATCAGATTATTCTTGGCCTATGCATCCTACAAAGACTTCAAAGTATATCAAATGGATGTGAAGAGTGCCTTTCTGAATGGTGAACTTCAAGAAGAGGTCTATGTAGAGCAACCACCTGGTTTCATAGACTGTTCAAGAAGAGAAGATGTCTACAAGCTAAGGAAAGCACTTTATGGACTCAAACAAGCTCCAAGAGCCTGGTATGAGACCCTTTCAAAGTTCTTGACATCTCAAGGCTTTGTAAGAGGTCAAATTGACACTACTCTTTTCATTATGAAACATAAAGGTCATTCCTTGCTTGTTCAAATTTATGTTGATGATATTATCTTTGGATCTACTAATGAAAATCTTTGCAAAAGATTTGAAAAGCTTATGCAGAGTAAATTTGAGATGAGCATGATGGGAGAACTCAACTTCTTCCTTGGTCTTCAAATTCAACAAAGCTCTACTGGTATCTTCATCAATCAAGCCAAATATGCAAAGGATGTTATCAAGAAATTTGGTCTTGAGAATGCAAACAGCTTCAGCACACCTATGGCCACAAACTGCCATCTTGATAAAGATGAAAAGGGCAAGAAAGTGGACATGACTCTTTATAGAGGCATGATTGGCTCACTTTTATATTTAACTGCTAGTAGGCCTGACATTATGTTTGCTGTTTGTGTTTGTGCTAGATTTTAAGCAGATCCTAAGGAGTCTCACTTACAAGCTGTCAAAAGAATCATCAGATATTTGATAGATACTCCTAATTTAGGTATTTGGTATCCAAGGGATTCATCTTTTAATTTAATAGGCTATTCTGATGCTAATTTTGCTGCATGTAAGGTTGACAGGAAAAGCACAAGTGGGACATGTCAATTCTTAGGAAATAGACTTGTCTCATGGGCCAGCAAGAAGCAAACCTCTGTTTCAACTTCAACAACTGAAGCAGAATACATAGCTGCTGGTAGCTGCTGCTCACAATTACTGTGGATCAAACAGTAACTTGTTGACTATGAGATCAAGATTGCTGATTGTCCTATAATGTGTGACAACACATCAGCCATCTCTGTTTCTCAAAATCCTGTCATGCACTCCGAGACAAAGCACATTGATATAAGATATCACTTTCTGAAAGACCATGTTGAAAAAGGTAATATCAGTATGCAATATGTGCCTACAGACCATCAGGTAGCAGACATCTTCACCAAACCACTTGACTCAACCAGGTTTGCCTATCTAAGAGGGGAGCTTGGTATGCTTGACCTCAATCCTTAACCCTTCTTGCAAATTCTTTAAAGTTATTTTATAAACTGCCTTTATAAACATTGCCTATGTGATCAGCTAATTGCATCTCTGCCGAGAATATAGACAACCTTGAGTAAGTACTTATTTCCATATCGGCAGTCTTCATAAAACATAGGCAGACTAAGTACGTTATGTGAACAGTCACTCATCAAGTCATAAATGCGGACTTCAAAAATTATCAAATGCCATTTATTGACCTATCAGAAGTACAAAAAGGCGAATTGCACAGTGACTCTTCACATTTCTCAAAAACCGCCATTTGCAAACTTTCAAAAACCTCCCAACTTCAAAATCTGCAATCTCGCCAAAACCTCTCAAAACTTAAAAATCTTCAAGTCTTAAGCTTAAAATCATCAATGGTAAGGATTTCTACATCTATTTGATTCATTTAAATCAAGTTTTACGGTCTTGTCTTGACCTAATTTGCGTGATTTTGAACTGTCCGCCATTGATGAACATCGAGTTCTGGCGATTGTTGCTTGAATCTGTTTATTTGGGTTTGGTTGTGTTTTAGAATCATCTATGCCTAAAATGCTTTCAATTTATATCGTTTTATTGGCTTAAAATTGACAAAATCAGTAGCTATTTTGAAACCCAGATAATGAACTGTTCTTATCTTGTGTGATAAATTGCTTATATTTTGGTTCTTAATCTGAACAGTGCATGTTTATGATAATATCTGCTGATTTCTTGACTATCTGCTGTTTCTTGTATATCTGTCAATTTCTATACATCTGCCATTCTTAACTCTGCCGATTGTATAGGCAAAGACACAATCCTCAAAGGCTGCTGCTACATCTTCATCTGCCAACACAAAGCCTTCCAGGGCTGCTAAGGCTGCTGAAATTCCTCTGAGGATCCTCCCTAGGTCTAACTATCACCCAAGGATGACTATAGACAAAGCTTCAATTTTTGAGTCATCTGCTGACGTAGATTTGCTGAAGGACTTGGAAGAATGTGGGCTTCTACCTCTCTTCCAACTCAACGACACCCACTATAGCAACCTTCTTGCAGAGGAATTTTATACCAGGATGGTCATGCCTCCTCCTCCTGCCTCTGCAAACGACAAAGTAAATATGAGTTATCTGAAGGGGTACATCAGGGGATACTTTGTTAAGTTGACCTACAAGGAGGTAGGAGACATGCTCGGTCTGCCTACTGAAGGCAAATTGGACTTGACCGATGAAGAATCGGCTGCTGCCTGGGAGATGATGAGGGGATCTGCCCAACCAGAAAGGTTTTCAGAGATGTCAAGAAACCTTTTCCCTGAAAACCCCTACCACATTAGCCACCTTCTGGACAAGAGCATTCTATTCAAGAATGGCTCAAGGGATATCTTCACATCACAACAGCTGATGTGGACAAAGGCTGTGGTCCTCCGCAAGCAGCTCAACTGAGCAAAGATCATTTTCTCCATGCTGTTCCAAAGCGTGGCTGAGGTCCAAGCTCATCCTGGAATGAAGAGGCCCTTCGTGAGGGTTATTAATGTTCTCCTCAGGAGGTATGAGGAGATTGATGAGCAGGTCTTGCATGATGACCTGATAAAGGTATCCAACACCTATGTCTTCACGGTAAACAACATCAGCCGATACCGTGATGACATGGCCAAAAGGACAACCAACACTGAAGCTGCTGCTACTACTTCTGCCGGCCCCTTTACCCAGGACAAGAAGGGTAAGAGGAAGGTCACCTCTATCTCTGCAGCTGGGCTACCCACTCAGGAGGAGCCTAAACCAATTGGGGCTGATCTGCCTGAGGATTTTGACCTCAGCAGATTAGACCACGACCTTTATGAGCTAGCTGAGTCCCCCTCCAAAAAGCGAAAACACTCCCCTCTCCCTACTCCTAAACTCAAACAATCCCGCAAGCCTGCCCGCTCAAAGGCAGCTGTTGAGAAGGACACATCAACCTTCAACCCAGCTGACCTCTCCAAACCCACTAAACCTACCACTCTCCCTCCAAAAACTACCTCCCAATCCTCCAAACCCAAGACCAAACAAACCCTCCAACCAACAGATGAGTCCTTTGGCCTCCCTAAGGTCTCATCTGCCATTCCATCCACACCAGCAGTTTCAACCCCAGCCGATTCCACACCGGCTGATCCTTCAACAGCATTTCCCCATACAACAGAATCTCAACCACCAACTTCTGCCTCCTCTACTCCATTAAAATCCAAATAAGGCAGACGCCTTAAGAAGAGTGCAAAGAAGGTGAAGTTCGCTGGAGCTGCTGATGAAACCTCTTCTCCTCCACCTTCACCACCTCTGCCTACAACAACTACCACCTCACCTACATCCTCCCCTACACACTCTGCTCCCATCCAAACAACACCCATACAAGAGCCATCTCTCTCACCTGCCACCACCTCTCCTACACATTCTTCCAAACGACCTCTCACTTCTTCCTCCACTCCTCCTACTCCCAAACGCATTAAAACCAACCCCTATAGCCATCTCCATCCTGAGGTGCAGGATCTGCTGTCCTTCAAAGACAGCCGTCCTAAACCCAACCCTGCTGATTCTGACCCCTACTTATCCACCCTTGACTACCCTAAGAGAATTCTCTGTCAGCCTATGTCTGCAGGTGAAATTATCTTCAAGTGGGGTGCCTTCTACGAACCCCTTCCTCCAGCCTGGTCCCAACTCTTTTTCTCTCACAACTCTGCCATTCAAGATCTTATGATCTTCAACCAATGGGTTGCAATTCATAAGGACCTAGGCCTTCCTCTCCCCACAAAATCAGACATCTCCCCTTTTCTCTCTCTGCCTAAACCACCAGTCTTCACCCTTATCTGCTATCCCTCCATCCTCTCCCAGCCTGTGGTCTACAACTTTATTGATGTATTCACAATGTATATTGGCTTTAACCCCCTCATTCCCCTTCTCTTCCATTCTCCTCCCTCTTTCACCTACATCACTCCTCCCTTTTTCATTCCCCCACTTTCCTATGTCATCTACATAGAAAAGCTCTTCCCTGTCCCTCCAGTCTGGCCCAGCTATCCTTCCTATCGGCGGACCTTCTCCAGCCAACCCCAAACCTCCACCAGCCAATCCCAAATCCCCACCAGCCAACCTTCACACTCTACCAGCCATATCTCCCTGTCCTCCATCCTCTCCCAGCCTGTGGTCTACAACTTTATTGATGTAGTCACAATGTATATTGGATTTAACCCCCTCATTCCCCTTCTCTTCCATTCTCCTCCCTCTTTCACCTACATCACTCCTCCCTTTTTCATTCCCCCGCTTTCCTATGTCATCTACATAGAGAAGCTCTTCCCTGTCCCTCCAGTCTGCCCCAGCTATCCTTCCTATCGGCTGACCTTCTCCAGCCAACCCCAAACCTCCACCAGCCAATCCCAAATCCCCACCAGCCAACCTTCACACTCTACCAGCCATATCTCTCTGTCCTCCACCAGTCATTCTCAAACATCCTCCAGCCAATCCCAATCCTCCACCAGCCAACCTCACACCTCCCCAATCCAACCTCAATCCTTCACCAGCTGTCCTCAAACCTCCACTGGCCCATCCTCCTCTCCAGCCAGCCAGCCTCCTCCTCCGGAATACTACCGTGCCTCTGACGTAGAGGACTTTTTGAAGAATTTTCAGGTCATATCGACTGACTTGACAAAGGCCTTGCATCAGCTATCTGCAGATCAGTCCCATATCACCCATGTCCAGGCTGACTGCATTACCCAAATCATGAATATTGCTAGGGGTGCCAAGGTCGCCTTTGAAGCCTGCCAGCAGTCCATCTCTGCCTCACAAAATGCTTTAGCCAGCCGTATCTCAGCCTCTTCCTCAGCCAACACTGCCCTTTTCACAGAGAATTGGGAAAATCTCTCCAAAGGAATGCTGCAGATCATCGACATGATTGACAACGGCTATAAGCATGTGCTTGCATCTCAACGACTAGCCAATTGCTCTGTCCACTCTTCAATGCGTCAGACGCGCAGGATGACTAACAAGCACTACAATTATTTTTGCAAGGAATTCAAGACAACAGATCATCGCCTAGGCAATATTGATAGGTCGCTTGCGTCCATGAAGGAGGAGATGAGTCGCCTCAACAATACTCAGCTGACTGAGCTCCATGAAAGAAATACTCTTCTCAGGCAGAAAAACAAAAGACTCTCTTCTGAATTGAAAGATACTAAAGATGAGTTAGCAGAGGCAAAAGAAGAAATTGCAAGATTAAAAGCTGCTGTTGACTCTAAATGGGCTTCGAAAGGCAAAGGCAAAGGTCAAGCTTCCTCTTAAATCAGCTGATATACCTTTGTATAATATTTTTTAACAAACTTTGTAATTGAACTGCCTATTCTGTGTGTGCATGAAATTTAAACCACTGGTTTAAAGACATGTCCTATATTGCCTATTCTGCATGTCTTTAAATTCAGTCTTATTACAAGTGTCCTATGCTTAAATTTTCTAGTTGTAAACACTTTGTAATTCTTGAATACAATGACCTTTATGTAAGTCCATCTAGGGCATGCTTACTTAATAGACCAATCTTACAAGCATGTTATTACTAGAATTGGACATGGTCAGCTGATATTGTATTCATAAGGTCATGGACTCAAGCAAATAGGAGGAGATTGTTGAGATTTGCTTGAATCCATAACCTAAGTCTAAGTCAAGGTGACTAATGGGCCTGCGTGTCTGTTAGTGTGGCAACTTGTACTTAGGCATAGCTTGAATAGCTTAGGTTTGCTTATTGTAATATGTCTTGAAGAAGATAGCCTATAGGACATCGGATGTCCTCTGCACAATAGGCAAAGAATGTATCAGCAGTCCTCCTTGAGATATCGGACAAGCTCGTATCAGCCAAGCTTCATCAGCAATGTTGAAGACCTCAAGAATGTCCGATAGAGATCTGCCGAAGACATGTCCTAATTTGAAGACTTTATTGACTTCGATACAACGTTAACCTGTAAATCACATTCAATGAAGGTTTCCACTCTTGGCATACACTCAGAAAAGGACATTCTGTCTGCAAACGCAGACTACCTATTTTTGGCAAAGTATCAGGAGACAGACTGTAAGTTGCAGGACAGCCTATCAGGGATCAACAACCAGATTAGAGCATTAAATGCTCTTAAATTCAAATTATGAAGATAACCAACGGCTCCAAGGTCCCTCCTGCATATAAAAGGAGACTTCATTGCTGCATTCAACACTCTTTAACTCTGAATCTCCATCTTCTTCAAGTGCATTAAAGCTTAAACGTCCTATTTGTACATCCTTCATTGAAGAGCTTCACACTTAGACGTTTAGTCCATTAAAGCTCTTCATTGATTGCAACACCTAGCTTTCATAGCTCACGAGAATTCATATCCTATAGTTATCAATTCTCCCACAAACACTGGTCAACAAAATTTTTGTACACAATCCATTAGAGATTTAGTTTGTAAAACTTCTAGTGTAAAAACTTAGTACACGATTTTCAAATCCAAATTTGACCACTTTGGTTGTGGACGTAGCACTTATTTATAAGTGTGAACCATATTAAATACCTTGGCTACTTGTGTGTGATTGTGAATTGCTGTTGTTGTTTAAATTTCCAGATTTCCAAACTGTTGAGAACTGCTGATCTTGTCCTGTAAAGATCAGTCATTCCCAACTTGTCCTATACTTCAGAAGTCTTCCGCCTGCAAAATTTTCTAACTTATAGTGAAGTAGATTTTTGAATCAATTTTAAAAATTGGACATAGGCTATTCAACCCCCCTTCTAGCCTATATTGAGCAACCTTGGACCTAACATATGTTACTTCATTTGTATATAGTGTAATTATATTTAACATAAAAAACAAAAAAAAAAATACAAAAAAACCAAGACAAAAAAAAAAAAAAAAAAAAAACCAAGACAATTTAATTAAAGTATGTTACTTCATTTGTATATAGTGTTATTATATTTAACATAAAAAACAAAAATAAAATAAAATAAAAATAACCAAGACTTTAATTTACAAAAAAAAAAAACCAACACACTTTAATTAAAGTATGTTACTTCATTTATATATAGTGTAATTATATTTAACATAAAAAACAAAAATAAAATAAAATAAAAATAACCAAGACTTTAATTTACAAAAAAAAAAAAAACCAACACACTTTAATTAAAGTATGTTATTTCATTTGTATATAGTGTAATTATATTTAACTTAAAAAACAAAAATTAAATAAAATAAAAATAACTAAGACTATTTAATTTACAAATAAAAAAAAAAAACCAAGACACTTTAATTAAAGTATGTTACTTTATTTGTATATATAGTGTAATTATATTTGGAGTTATATTTAACATATAAAACAAAAAACAAAAAAACAAAACCAACACAATTTTATTTACAAAAAAAAAAAAAAAGAAAACAAGGCGGGCCGGGCCGGCTTTAATCCTTATAGCTGGACCGGCTATATAACAAATGGGTCGGGCCGGCTATAGTGATTAAAGGCGGGCCGATTTTACTTAATTGGGCTGGGCCGGCTAAAATTAATACGGCCGGGCCGGCTATGATTTTTCGTAAAAAAACCCTAAATTAAATGAAAAATATTAGAATAAATTGAAAAATGTACCGTAAAATAGCTATCTGCGGTAAAATTTCCATTATTGTTGTAATCCATATCTCCGTATATAAAGATTTAGATTGGAATTATTAGAGGGAGAAAGTGAGAGATAAAGTGAGAGTGAGAGTGAATGTGAGAGTGTGAGAGTTAAAGTGAAAGTGAGAGTGAAAGGTGAGAAGTGAGTTTTATACTTGTTTTAGCTTAGTTTGTTTTTGTAAACAGTACATTAACAAACAGTACATTACATAAGTAGTTCATTAAATTTGTCCGAACAAATAAACAGTACATTAAATCTAACTGCACCAATATATATTTATTAAGAACTCTAATCATTTTTATCTCTAATACTAATTAAGGGTAATTTTGTCATATTTTAAAAAAAATCATTAAAAAGGTGCGTCGTTTAGCGCTTTTGGGTGCGTCGTTTAGCGTCCATGTATTATAATATAAAATATATTTGTTTAGTTTAGCTCACATGATAAAATGTATTTATTTATTTGTTTGACTAGAAAATATAGCCACTGAATAGATTAGATTGCTTAGAGTGACGTATCTAGCTAGATGTTTTGTATCCTATGGATCCTCATGTAGTATATATAGGTGTTGAATGTTATAACCCTAATTAAGTTGGGTTCTCCAATAACAATGTTCTTATTCTCTCTCTCTCTCTCTCTCTCTCTCTCTCTCTCTCTCTCTCTCTCTCTCTCGGTTTATCCTCTCTTTCTTTCTATTATTTTATATTCTAGTTCTTCGGTTATTCAAAAATTTTCATGGTATCAGAGCGGGTCGATGCGAACCACGCTGAAATTCTTCCGCTACTTTGATATCTAAAATTCATTATTCTGTTCTTCTTCGATCTCAAATCCTTCATTCTTGTTTCATTGTTCTTGCAAAGATAGGAGAATTCCTTCAAATGTTTGGCACCATCTCGTGTGCTATGTGAGTACAACTCTTCTTCCTTTTTCAATTATTTTTCCTTCTTTTGACCTTCACAAGTGACAGCCCCTCTCTCCCAGGTTTTTACTAAATAGTTTTAAAGTTAATTTTTAATTTTTCTCCTTCTTATATATACATTAATAAAAAAATAAAATAAAAAAAACCAAGGCCATAATATTTACTTTCACATGGAAAATTCTTCTCTTCTCACTTTGGGTTACAAACTCGCTTCTCTCTCTTATTTCCCTCCAATTTCAAATTGGTACATTGAAGATCTTTTTGATCAGCTCTTCTCGATTCAAAAGCTTCCTAATCAATCTTTAGCAAATTATTTTTCTGAAATAAAATCTCTTTCCTATGCACTTGACGTGGCTGGCAATTCAATTTCTGAGAGCATACTTATTGAATTTCTGGTTGATGGACTTGATTCTTTATATAACAAATTTGTCAAGTATTATCATTTTCGAAAACCACAACTCTCTTTGGGTTTCCTCTTTGCTTACCTTCTTGATGAAGAAAAACGGTCTCTCGAGTCTCAGTCCCTTCTTCCTACTCCTCTTTCTCCAACCAAAATCAAACCTATTCTTCAAGACATAGGTTCTAACATTACCAACATTAGTGGCCATATTATGGACAAAGATCGTCAAATTTTTCCCTGCTCCCCTTCACTTTCTTCAACTGAAACAGTCATATGTCCTACTTTTGATGGATTTTGTCTTGCAATTCCTTCTCATCTCCATATTCATTCTTCCATTACAAAGACAGAGCTCCTAAATCACTTCTTCTCTTCTTCCTACTCCGACATTGTTCCCAATTCATACTTGGTTAGTTCTCAATCATCAACTCCACTTTCTAGTTTGATTCCTCTTTCTGCACATTATCCACAGTGCCCATTTGTTGGCGTTCATGACTTTGTTACGAATCCGTTGTCATCTCACCAAATGGTTAAACTTAAGTATATCTTATCTATTACTCCTTGGCAAGCCTTCAGATTTGGTTTTCGGGGAGTCATTTCGTTTTATACACCGATTGATTTTAACCAACTACAAGTGTTGGTTTGGCATCAATCACTTGTTGATAATGTTACGTTTCAATCTCAATCAATTGATGTGCCTATTTTGCATGCTTTGTGGATTTATCATCTCGCTAATGTTACAATTGAGAGGGCACTCCAACAAGTTCAAGCTCAAGCTGCACTTTATTCCCTTTCGCTTGAGGGGGCGTATTAGACAATGAATATTATATTGTAAAATGTATTTGTTTAGTTTAGCCCACATGATAAAATGTATTTGTTTGTTTGTTTGACTAGAAAATATAGTCACTGAATAGATTAGATTGCTTAAGGTGATGTATCTAGCTAGATGCTTTGTATCCTATGGATCCTCATGTAGTATATATAGGTGTTGAATGTATTTGTTTAGTTTAGCCCACATGATAAAATGTATTTGTTTGACTAGAAAATATAGTCATTGAATAGATTAGATTGCTTAGGGTGATGTATCTAGCTAGATGCTTTGTATCTTATGGATCCTCATGTAGTATATATAGGTGTTGAATGTTATAGCCCTAATTAAGTTGGGTTCTCCAAAGACAGTGTTCTTATCTCTCTCTCTCTCTCTCTCTCTCTCTCTCTCTCTCTCTCTCTCTGTCTCTCTCGGTTTATCCTCTCTCTCTTTCTATTATTTTATATTCTAGTTCTTCGATTATTCAAAATTCTTCAGCCCGTAGGTTGAAAGGGAATGAGACAAGACTTCCATGTATGAGTGCCATTTTGAACTGAGTTGAGGCATGAGGTCGAAATCAATCAAGGGCGATGGTTCCGATCTATATCCATCGGCACACTCACTAAAGATCACCAATTGGAATAGCTTCGAAAGAAAAGGAATAAGGAGAAAGCGACTAGAAGGAAATGACTTGGTCATCTGACTGCTCCCTCCCATGTGATCTAGTTTTTATGTGATCTTTCCCTCGATGGAAGAGAAGTCGGTGACAGCTAGCTCGATTAAGCTAAGATGAATCTTCAATAGAATAAGAGTGGACTATAGATGAGAAGCATTTCTGAATAATACCAGCCTCAGAATCAAAGTCGGAAGCATGTGCTTAACTTGTCTTTCCTCCCTTTTTACGTAGTTATTTGGGACTTCCCATTGAAGCCAATTGAAAGTCAAAAAGAGAGAATAGAAATTCAATTCGTTGGGATATAAGAACCTCTGTTAGAGCCTATACGAGTTCGCCACCTTTCTTCTCTCTTCTCCTTGGACCAGTTGCCTCTGTCTCTTAAGGCATCGGAAACTATACTCTATGATCAGCGAAAGAATCACTCATATTGTTGTCTCCACGTCTACGCCCTCAACCCTCCTTTGAAAGGATGAATCGTATCTGATACAAACATAATTAGAAGAAGAAGAAGAAGAAGAAGAAGAAGAAGAAGAAGAAGGACTAGAGGAATAAGATTAGAGTAATTAGAGAGGGAAGACTTGGGCAATTTTCTTCCTATTTTATTCATAAGAGAGCAAAATATTTAAATAAGAACAAAGCCTACAAACTAGGCATGATCTCCACTAATTAACTAACTAACATGATGCATAATTAACTAACTCCATGCCTAACACTAACCTACTAACATGCACTACGCTAACTCCTCGTTGACTGGGTTGTAACCGTATCATTCCTCCCCCCTTTTAGTATCCTTGTCCGCAAGGATGAAGTGCCCTTTCGAATTATGTGGCGGTCTAGGACCCATTTCAGTTTGGTGTATTGGAGGTGATGGGTCCATCAATAATCATAAACTGATGTGGCTGGTGACAACGATGGCTTGGGACAAATTTTTTATTGCAATAATAGCAAAGACCTTTCTCCCTACGTTCTCGCGCTTCCTGATTGCTGATTTGGCGGACAACAAGTAGTTGCGTTGGGTTGCTTCGTGAGGTTGGAGGAGGTCCAAGCAACCTTGGAGCTAAGTTGGAGGTCACCCTTAGGTGCACTACTATCTGCGAACGCCAGTGGGTTTTAATAGATTTCCTCTGTAGGAGATTTCTTTCTTCAATCAGTCTTGCAACTCCTATGGCGTCAGGCAAGGTCTTGGGCTATTTTATTTTGACGTCCAGACGGATGTCGTCGTGAAGACCTGCGATGAAACAACCCACAAGAAAAGCCTAGGGAAGGCCATCAACTTGGTGGGATAGTTGCTCAAAGGCATCTTGGTAGGCTGCGACAGTGGAGCTTTGGCGGAGGCAGGTAAGAGATTTCGAAGGGTCTTCGTAATCCATTGGTCCAAAGCGAGGCAATAAAGCATTAGTGAATTTCGCACGGCTTTGTGGTCTGCGGAATTTGATAAGCCAGTAGTGCCATTGTAAGGCTATATGTTAGGAATATGCCTGTGAAATAGCTGATATATATGTTTGCATATTCCAGCACAGTGATTTACTTGTTCCCATTACAACGCATGTTTCACAAGTGGCTAAAAGGGTTGTGTACTGGTTAGTGTGGCAACTTGCTGAAACAATGCATAGGTCTATAGACTAGGAAGTCTTTGTACATGTCCGAGTATTTTTCCTACCAAGTCATGATGACCTTTCATATGGATTAGCTCTCTAAAGTACCAACCGACATCTCTACCAGCAATGTCTCACAAGCAGACATTTTTATCAGTAATGTCTCTCCAGTAGACTTCACTCCTGCAGTTCAACATCGGTAGTTACTCACGTATCAGCCATGTTCTCTATTAGACAACTGCAAAAGTACTGCAAAGTTCAAAGAGGAACATCGGTCGTTCTCCAAGCTTTAAAGATTACAAAGATTCATAAAGGACACTCTGCAAATCTCCCTGACAACATTAAAGATACGCATCGATATCTAAGTCTTTACTATTAACCTCTGAACATTTCTTCTTCCGTGCTTGGTCCTAGTCTTCAAGACGTATTCCATAAATGACCAATCATAGTGTGCTTCAGTCCAGGCCTGCACGTCAAGTCGTATCCACTTAGCCTGAATCACGGACATAAATCAAGACCAAATCTTCATAAATATTTTTACCCAACGGTTCATACTATACACTCTGATGTATTAATGAGCAAACCTTCCAATGGGAAAAAATCAATTCAAGTAACAATATATCTTTCCTTCTCTCTGCCTATAAAAGAAACCTCTCATCCCTTGTCAAAAATAGCGTAAGTGTGTGAGAACACAAAGAGTGGGAAAAATACAAAGTGTAAGAACAAACACTTTGTGGATGAGTGATCTAAAATTCTAATGGCAAAAAGAAGCTTCGCTTAATCAAGAACTTCTTTCTTGATTTGAGTTCTTTCTTCCTTCGAGTCTCTTCAGTTGCTATACTTCAAATCCATAGCTAGAGACTAAGCATCCAGCCTACCGTTAGAAAACTGAACCTGCTTGAAGATGTCCGATGAAGAAACAGAGCTTAAAATCCACATTGCATTCATACTGGCAGACTTGTACTCCATTACAAGGGCTGTCTGTTGTGCAATAAAATTTTATCATATTTGGTTGAGTGCTTTGCACTCAGTTGTTTAAATACTTGCTATTTGAACAACCCATTATTTCTTCTTCTCACATCCACCTCACCTTTGCCCTGCCATTTACTTTCCCTAAGGTACTTGGTGAGAGTTAAAGGATGAGGGTTGGTTATAAGTCTTCCCGGCATTCCAATTCACTTTTCTTCTACCCCAGGGAGATTGCTAGGATTAGAGAGTCTAGGTTGATGTACTAAGCATGTTTACTTTAGAGTAAACCTCTGCTGAATTTTAATATAAAATACACTTGTTTACATTCAGCCTTTACTTATCTTTTCTATAATATATGTTCTATATATTAAAGCAATCTGTTTTGTGGAAAGTGATTACTGCATCTAATATAAGATTTAGGTTTGCTGTTATAATGTACCTATACCTATTTATTTACAGCTACTTCAATCTTCTATGTTATACTTATGCTGCTAGTATTTCCGCTGCTTAACTCTTCTACATCAGCAAAGTATAACAACCTCAACCTCCCAGCAGTCTTTAAAGTCTTTTGTGACTATTTAAATGAAGTCTACTGATGCACATCAGCTGGTCTCTACATCAGCTATGTTGCTATAAAAGGAAGTTGACCTTACCCGATAAACATTTCATCCTTGTCCTTAAACATATATCAAAATTGGATGAGGTTTTTATATGAAGGTAACATAGGCTATTCACCCCCCCTCTAGCCTAAATTCTGAGCATACACTTGTTGTGCGGGTCCAATGGATCGAAAGTTGAAGTACTGTTCAGCCTTGTAGATCTAACCGCTAGGGTCTTCATAGTTGAATTTTGGGAAGAGAAGCTTCAGGTGGGTGGGGGTTATGGAAGTGGATGTTTCAACATGGCCAAATGGGTTGACGTCAATGTTGCGGTCGATGCGTAGGGACTGGAGTTCGGTGAGGACAATTTGTATGAAAGCATGAAGTTGATCAAAACTTGACTCATGGTAGGCTAAAGCTTCGTTAACGTCATTACGAAACTCTGCATTGGTCTTTCCCTGAGTGTCCATGATTGGAACCGGCTCTGATACCAATGATACGAACATTATTAGAAGAAGAAGAAGGACTAGAGGAATAGGATTAGAGTAATTAGAAAAGGAAGACTTGGGAAATTTTCTTCCTATTTTATTCATAAGAGAGCAAACTATTTAAACAAGAACAAAGCCTACAAACTATGCATGATCTCCACTAATTAACTAACTAACATGATGAATAATTAACTAACTCCATGCATAACACTAACATGTTTAAGTATGTTACTTTCTTGCATTGTTTTGTAGCGTAAATTGATTCGAAATGAAAGAGATGAACCATGATACTTTATACCTAGATATACATGATGTTATAGAGGTTTCATGTTGTTAAATCGGGCTTTGAAAAAGTAGTATACGTTGTGTTAACTTGAAGTTACAAAACGAAAAAGTTGTCGACATTGTGTTCGATTTCATGAACTTTCTCGTGACTTTAAATCGATCCAAGAATAATATCGAACCCTTGGGGACATCCTTTGATGTGTTATAAGTGTTATACAATCATACCTAGGGGTATACGAGCAATCGAATTGAGAAAACAGAGCAAAACAGAAAAACTACGCATGCTGATGAACAGTGCGCGCCAAGGCGCGCAGACCTACGCCCCAGCGCGCCGTGTACGGACAGCATGGGAAGATTTTGGGTTTTTTGGTTTTCCTTTGATTTCCACCTCATGCTATGGCTTCCTTATCTGATCAAAAACGTGGTAAACCTTGGAAGAACATACTCCAGCTTTCTAAACTCAGAAAACTCCAAAAATCTCTCTCAAATCCTCTAAAATTCTCCCAAAATTCCACTTTTTGACCTAGGGTTTGTGTGTGTTCTTGCATGAGCTTTTGTTCTTACACCAAGGCAACTTAAGGGGGCTTGTTTAAGTGAGTTTGTGGCTATGTTAATCACTGAAAAACAGGGGAGAATCAAGGGTTTAGCTCTTTGATTTGGTAAGGGACCATTAACTTGTTCATGTTTGTGTTTAATCGGTTTATTTCGGCTATTATCAATTGCTAAGTTGTTATTATGGAAAGTTTGTGATTTTCAGCCATGTTATGATGTTTATTAGGCTAATATGATTATGGGTATGTGTTAATAAAGTGTGTTGATGTTCATATGAGCCTTGGAATTGTTGTAGTTCGATTGTATCTTCAAATTGTGAAATCGGCAAGAATTTGACCTAAACAAAGTATGTGACATGGCTGAGATTTAGGGTTTGTGATTTGTTATGGAATGAATTGAGATGGTTAAAGTGTTCAGTATGTTGATTTGTGAATCTAGAACTCGAATTGATCCTTGGAGGATAACCGAAATGTTGAATTTGTAACCGAATATGGAATAAAGTGTGAACGTGAACTTGACTAACCGGATGTGCACATTCGAATACTAACTTTCAGGGGGTTTTGGTTGACTACCGATTGTCACGGGGCAGAGTGCAGTGATAGTCGGGTTGTGGCGACCTTATTCCGGCCTGTCTCCCTATTTCTGGCCAAAGTAGGGTTTATACCACGTAGATTCTTGGACAAGAGTGGTGTTGTCACATGGATGCCAAGGTTGTTGGGACTTGGGGCATGTTGACTTGTTCCACGGAATATCTAATATATGAATTACATGATTACAATGATTTGATTTGAACTTCAAAGTTGAATGGTGTATAAGGGGTGCCGGTGAGTCGGAGGTGTACCTCGACTCTTATATCTTGTTATATGTGATCTTTACTTGTTAAATACGTGATATGAACTGTTGTTAGTTCATTACATTGTAGGTTGGTCATTATTTCCAACTAGTATGGGACAGTTGGCAGTCGTGATCCTTCTTACGCTGGTGATGGGACTTAGTTGATCATTGGTTATGCTGGTTACTTGTGACTTACTTGGTTATAACTTATGCTGGGTATATGCTGCTTGTGTTAGCATCCTATTACTGTTGCATACATGCATAACATGCATAAGTTAGTGGAATCTTACTGGGTCATAGGCGACTCACCCTTTCATTATTGTTTTTCCTTAGATCGGAGCGAGGCGATTCACGTGCGTGAGTCTGTGCAGCTCGCTGCGAGATTAGAAGGTTGTTTTCTTTTGGGGTAGACTCTTTTGTGTATATGTTAGACATTGGTTGTTATACTGTCTAGGTTTTAAACACTATTTTCTGTTGTATTGTATATAAAGGCTAGATGCCTTCTATGTTGGTCTGTATATCGGTTGGTTGAATTGTGAACACTCAGTTGTATATTTCAGTTTATGAGGTTGGATGGCTTATCACTATACTTTCATTTCCGCTGTTATATTGTTATCAGGTGGTTATTTTGATTATGTTAAGCCGGGTCATGCCCGAATTTAGGCTATGTGTGGTAGCTTGAATTGGGGTGTGACATATATATAGGACTAAACTTGCTCCAAAAGTGCTAGCAGGTCTTGACGACTCTCCATATGTGGTTGGACCAAAGACTAGTGTATTTTACAGGCTTGGGTCAAGGTATTCTCTAAAGATAGGTCACTCCTCGATAAGGAATTCATGGGGATGATGCCCTGAAAGGTGTGGCTATCCGACTTCCTTTTTTGACTAGCTCTTTAAGAAGCTGGCTCGGAAGTGCAGCGATGGACTTAGGGACATTCGGGTGATAGAGTTCATTCCTTTTATCTGGATTAAGCCTTGTATTTCTCTAAATCAAAGGTGGTGGATTAATGAGGACTTTGAAGCCTTTAGGTTCATCAGCGCACCCTCATTCTGATGCCTTTTTATCTGGCCCGGTCTTTGATCTGCCACCCGAGCCCGAGGGATAAAAAGAACCAATCATAGAATGTTGGCAACTAAAAATAGATAATTTCTTAGTTGCTGTGATACCAATATCAACGTGGAAGAATAGATGACTTCTTAACACCCAAACAAATGCGCAACGGAACAATCAATAAACAATATAACAACCAATAGCTTTTTGTCGCTAATAATCATCCAATTTTAGGCATCTTCGTAAATCGGCTTGTGCAAGGTGAAGATTATATAAGTTCTTGCTTTCGGACCTCATCTTCAGCTTTTTGAGTATTTTGGAAGATGTTGCCAAATGTGGCCTTATCCAAGCGACAAGATTGTGCCACACATTGACAAGTTTCTTGGAAAGAATATACATAGGTCTGCCTCATACCGGAGTGCTCGAAGCTTCAGAAATAAGAACTGAGAAAGTATGATGAGCTATCTAGACATTGAGAAAATGAAATGCTGCTCTTGAACTTTCATTATTTGAACTAGAAGTGGGCTGTGGTCCAAGAAAGTCCGTATAAGATTGTTCACCGCTGTGCTGTGAATATAATTGTAACACCCCGACCCAACTTCATTCCGAGTTCACTCGTAGTCTCTTGATATTGACCTTAAAACCCTCGGAGAGTGGGGCGTCATGCTTGTTAAGCGTGTCGTGTTGGATCTAGGGGTGTTCAGTATTTGGTTTCATCCGAAAACCAAACCGAAAAACCGATCATCCGAACCGAACAAACCGAAACCGAATTTGAATTTGGTTTTTGGTTTGGTTTGGTTGGCAAAATCGAATTCTAATATGGTTTTTGGTTTGGTTTTGGTTTTGCCTTTTAAACCGAAAACCAAACCGAAAACCGAATTAGAAAAAATATAATAAAATTAAATATATTATTATTAGTTATATAAATAATTATTAGTTATATAAAGTTTGAACAATGTAATTCATTGTTTCTTTTTCAATATGTTTTTTTTACATTTGTTGGTTTATTTAAATGTTCTTGTAATGAGTCGCAGAAATAACACAAGTGACAACTCAAACAAATTTTATAGATGTTTAGTGACAAAAGAGGCCAACTAATGTGTGGAATCCAAGACTTTCTTCAAGTTCGAGTGACTAAGTATATGTAATCTTACATTTTTAGGGATATTATATAATTTTGTTAAAATTTTAATCTTTGTTTTGGATTTTTTTAAATGATAAATATTTAAACTTTGAATTGAATTGTAGTTTTAACATTTGTTTGGTTAAAACCGAAAACCGAACCGAACCAAACCGAAAACCGAATCCGAATTTGGTTTGGTTTCTTGGTTTTTTATTTGGTTTGGTTTGGTTTTTGGTTTTAAGGTTAAAATAACAAAAACCGAACAAACCGAACCGAACAACCCGAACAACCCGAAAACCGAACCGATGAACACCCCTAGTTGGATCGAGGGCCATGTTCGGCGCGTGTTTAACTCATGGCGAGTTGCACTTTGTTCCTTTATCCGTTCGAGACTATGCTCGACTTCGTTTAGTGTTCGTGTACATTATATTTCCCCTTTGGTTGGTTGACTTAACCTTGGCTTAGATTCGTTCGCTAACGGCAAGCATGTTCGCTTTGTCGTTAACCCGTAAGTCGGGTTAGTTTGAGAGTTGTTTAACTCGATGTGCATCTGTGACTAGTGTTTGTTATTATTCGTGCCCCAACGCGGGATGATTCGGGTGTGTTTCGAGTATGTTTGACTATGATTTGATGTTAGGATCAACCTAGGATCATTCCGGGACATTTCGGGGTCAAACGGGAGCGAAATCGGAAAAGTCGGAATTTCTGGTGGAGGCGCGGCCGCCTAGGCGGCCGCTCAAGTGGCAGAATCTTGGTGGTTTGGGCAGCGCGGGCGCCTGGGCGGCCGCCCAGCCCCGAGCCCTGTTTCGTCCGGTTTTGTTCTTTCTCAGTTTTTCGTGTTTTTAAGTGGTTTAAAATGCTCAAACAAGCCCGGGATTGGACCAAACACTTACCCATGGTATTAATAACATAACCCAATCTTATTTTCCCTCATTATCCTCCTTCAAACTCAGATTTTAGAGAGAGAGAGCAAGAAGAAAGAGAGGAGAGAGAGGAGAGAGAGAAGAGAAAGATTTCGCGATATCTTGAGCTCCGCTTGTCGGATCGACGAGCCATCTTTGCCGGAGCGTAGCTAGCGACGAGGGGAACGTTTCTACCCAAAGGGATCATCCGATCTATTAGTATATCACAAACCCATCTCTTCTCCCACGTTTTAGAGAGAGAAAGTAAAGTTTTGAGAGAGAGGAAGTTTGATTCAAGCTTGGTTCGAGTTTGGGATCGTCGATTGGACTCCGTAGCGGCATAGAGGTCGTGGAAGAGTACATTTCCACCCGAAGCCCTTGGATTCGTGGAGGAATTGCGTTGTGTAGTAAGTTACTAATCTCCTTCTTAGATTTTGAGCATCGTAGAGTAGTATCGCGATGTTTACGTGCTATCTATGTGCATATGAACTCCCTACATGTTATACTTGTTCAATGTGATACTCTAGCATGTTAAATGATGGGTATTGATGAATCGTTGTTAATTTGGTGGTCTCCGAATATTAGAGACTTGTGGAGTTCATTGTGTACACGTTGTTGTTGTTATTGCGATGATTGTTGTCTCCGAGTAGTAGAGACTCCTCGAGATTGTGTCGTGATTATTATTGTCGTTATTGTTGTTGTTTTTCCCGAGTTATAGACTCGTGGGTTGGTTTTATAGTTGGGTTCCGGCCGTGTAGTCGCCGATGACTTGTTTTAGTTATATCAAGTATTTATAACTTGTTGAGATTTTAATCGTTAGTACACTCATGAGATTTTTATGAGTAATAGATTTTTGGTATAGTGAGTCTCGTGATTGTAGGGATGACGCTACGGCTTGTCCCGATGTTTGAATATTTAAAAGACCCGAGTGTGGTCGTTGGGATATGGTGAATCGAATATTACACTGAATGGGCTAGACTTTAGTTGTGACTGACTTCAGTGGAGTCGAATAGGACATTAAGGTTATACGTTGTGTAATGAGTTGACGAGTAATATTTTAGTCTCCTACAAGGTGGGATGACGCATCGATAAGACTTGATCGAGTAACTTAAGTTAGGTTAACTTAGTCAACGTTGTTGAACACACGACTATTTGATTTGGGTTGGAGGATTATATACATACACCCTACGCCCAAGCTTTGGTTAATCATTAAAGGTATTTGTGACTTCATATAGGTTACTAATGAGTTGTGTACGATCATGAGCGACGTACGTTGGGAACGACTTAGATGCTACACATTGAGCGACGTGTTTATGATGAGTTGGTTATATCCTAGGTAGTTAATGACGCACCTTGGTTATCGTTCCAATACGGACTATGTGGCTTGTTGGGAGTTGTGATATGTATAACACACGACGGAAATAAGATGGTATATATATACATACATGAGATGGAGTGTATTGTGACCGTGGAATACCGTAGAGGTCTTAAGTTGTACGTGTTAGTAGCGTATCGAATTATGATTGTAAGTACGAGTAGGCTTACATGTATTATGATTGTGAAGTCTAGCAAGTGTGGACTAGAATGGTTTGGAGTATGTGGGGTTGTTCTAGTAAGCAATAGGACAATCATCCTACTTTGATGATTAATTGTGTGTTTAGTATTTACAAGCACATTATGTTGATTTGGTATGTGATTCAGTAGAACACATTATGGTTTGATTTCTTTGGGTTGTGATTCAATAGAACACATCACGATTTGGTTTATTAAGTTGTGATTCAATAGAACACACTTAGATTAGTTTGGCATAAGTAAACATCTACTTGTGCATTGCATCGAGTCCAGCTGGCATATGTGCATTGGAGGTGTATTGACGCTCGGTTATTGCGGGAGCAGGGGCTTCGTAATAGCCAAAGGCCAATACACTGGGCCTCGCCCTACCGTTGGCCACGGTAGGGGTTTTCTCTAGTCCCACAGTTGAACGGAATAAACGGCGACTGTGCATTGTCGACATTGTTTTGTATGCATTGGGATACGGACACCGGTCCCTTGTGATACCTGTAAGTGGCTAGAGCCGTATTGTCTCGGGTCGTAGGGGATCGAGCGATACGTCGACGTGGATACAGGAAATGGTCCACAACGGGTACTTGTAGACCGTGCTTGACGCGGTCGGGTACATTTATTGTTGGGTACTTGTAGATCGTGCTTGACGCGATCGGGTACATATATTTTCTTGGGGTACGAGCACCGGTCCCTTTGTGATTTGTGTACAGCAGCAGTAGCACAATCATCTATCTATGTTCGCGGTTGATATTGGGAAACGTGTCTAGCATCAGCGGCACAATTGTTAGTATGGTTCTCTGGAGCAGTAGCGCAGGAATCTATTATCATTATTATCTTGTCGGATAGCAGCAGAGGCGTTCTTTACAGTTCTGTGGAGCGGCAGTACGATTGTTTACTACGGCTTTATGGAGCGATAAGGTCGGAAGTGTTTTCAAGGGATTTCGGAGGTGTACCTCGAATCCACCGTATCCACCTTTATGTGTTTACCTTGAGCTTTATGTGCTTCCTATATGAACAAATGTTGGTCGTGGTCTCCAACTAGTGCATGACGGTTGGCGGCTACTGAGCCTCTCGGGAATATGGGGTTGGTTGTCTTATGTGCTACAACTTGTTTATTATCCTGCTATTCTTACGTGCATAATGCCATGCCATATTGTTTTATTAGTAGCTTACTGGGTCATTCGACTCATCCCTTCCATATTTGTTTTCCTTAGTTGAAGGTTACGTTTCGACGCAGTGAGGCTCTAGTTCGAAGATCCTCTAGTTGTATCTAGTTAGTATTTTATATTTATTTCTTGTACTTGTGGGGTCGTGGGTTAAACTGAGTTATGTAAACTTAGTATGTCGGTAGAGATTCTTGTATTTTCTATTCTTGTATTTGGTGCCGACTCGTGGAGTCGTGCCGGTGGTACTATTGTTATAATTCCAGTTTTCTTAGTTGTTGTGGCCGTGTGCCCATTGGTATTTTACTATTGGTTTTCCCGAGCGTTGACTCGCGGTGTTGTAGCTGTTGTTGTTCTCCGGCGCTTGTTTAGCCGTGGAGGTTATTTTTATTGTGTTGGGGTTTTGTTATTCGAGCTTGGAGGCTCAAGTTCATCTGTTGTTCCGCTGCCTTATTTTTTGTATTCCGCTGCTTTGGTTTTGGTTTTGGTTTCGAGCTTTTGTGGCTCGCTTTATGTAGTCTTCCCTCGGTTTGGCGCTCCGAGTTGGGATCCAACATCGAATCTCAGACTCGGGTCGTCACAATAATCATTCCAAGACTGATTGCATAGAATTCTGTCTATTCTTTGGCGAATGGTGGCTGCCCACTCCCTATTGTTCAACCAAGTATATCGGTTGCCTAGGAACCTTGATCTGTGACACCCGCAACGGCAATACATGCATGAAAGCCCAAAACACCATTAAGATCCCAGCCATTATGAAATATTTGTAGGTAGGTATATTCAAGGTTTTCAACACAGAATGTAGATATGTGGTAAAAAAAAATGTGAGCACATCTACTATGACATTTATTCTAGGCACGGAATAAAACAAGTAAATAACACTTTCTTGTAAGAATTATCTACAAGAACTGCTTGTAATTTAATACAAGCATTGTAATACCCTGGTTCCTTCTATGGATGGCTTGTGTATCTTATCGTATTGTTATCACGTTGAGAATATTAGTTAGACTTGATTCAACAACATGTTGATTGATTCATGCATTAATTTCATGAGATTAAAATGCTTCGGTTGGGATTTAATTCTTGTTCATCATTCGTAATTGGAATGCATTTCATTCTAAGCCTTGTTACATATGTTTTGAAAGAATTCTAAGTGTGTTTTAAACTTGGTTAGAGGTTGGATTTATGTTAGAATTACTTGGGAATCATTTTGTATCATTTTGGAGTCAAATTGGAGCCTTTTTACCAAGAATTAGAGATTCTGGTGGCAAAGCGATCGCTCCAGAAGGTGCCTTAGCGATCGCTTTGTAGCAAGAATTCAAGATGGACAATCTGGCCACAAAGCAATGGCTTTGGCATGGACCAGAGCGATCGCCTTGTGAACAGTAAGTTGCCTCTGTTTTTCCGAAAATTGTTGTTTCACTCCCAACTTAAAAATACTTCAGCCTATCACTACCCACGACCTTTGACCTTCGTCAACCCCTCCTCACACCTCTAAAACACATTAGGGAGTAAACCATACACCCCATTTCTCCCAAACCAACCAAGAATGTTAGAGAGAGTTATTGTGTGTGCTGGGAGGTGAGATCACTGTGTGTTGAGCATTTCTTCTTCATCCAACCATTGGATCTTACATGCAAGACCACCATTGAGTTGCTAAAGACTAGGAGACTTCTTTACAAGGCTTTGATCTTGTTTTCCTTGGTTTGATTGTGCATTTAAGGTAAGTTACTAAACCCCCTATGTATGCTTAAGAATTTGCTGCATAATATTGATATAGTGAACATGCAAGACTTGTTTACTTGGTGATTTCATGTTTAAGTGTTATGTTGAGATGTATAACATGTTTATGTGTTATGTGAGGTGTATGGATGATGTTACATGTTGAAATTGAGTACTTAACCTTGGTAATGAACTCAAGAATAAGTTAGAGACTTTAATTGGGAAATTTTGCATATAGCAATTATACCCAAAATTTGAGAAATATGTTAATGACTCTAAAAATTTGATATTTGAAGAGAATAATATCTACCAAATAAAATGTTAAATTCCTACGCGAATTAGAGTTCGTTTGCTATAGTTTCTAGCCCTCCGATTAATTGGTACTGGTAAAATAAAGACTCCGATTAGAATCGTAAGATGGCATCTAATTAATTTAGCAAGCCGTGTATCCGAACTTGTGTAGTTTGGGATGATCGTTTAATATAATTAGCAACTCCCGAGAGTTGTTTACACGTATGTATATCAAAATACGGAATGTTAGAGACTAGTACGACAGTCACGATATGATAAACGATTGTTCGTTAATCTTGGGTTGGACTACAAAACTATATGATTTAGGATAAGTATACTTGAGGGCACTTGTGATTATAAGAATGGTATCGTTATGATTCTATCGTCGTTGTAAGTGTAGTATTTCACACTTGATGTTCATAAACTAAATAAGTACTCTTGGTGTGTTTGTGCTTGAGAACTAAATGAGTAGCCTCAACATGGGATTATGAATAGACTAAATTAGTAGTCTTAAAGTGTGTTTGTTTGGGAATCAAATGTGTACCTCAACGTGTAGTTGTTATAGACTAAATATGTGGTCTAGTTAGAAGTACTTACAAACTTGTACTTGTATAACTATGTGATTCAAGACTAAATATGTGGTTTTGTGATGTTGATTAGTTTACTTCACGAAATGTGTTAGTAATGTGTTAAGAGGTAGGATCATTGACCTCCTTGGTTGGGATAAGGTTCACTACTTTTGAACCTTGTCGTTGTTGATATGTTACGAGTAAATATCTACTTGTGCATCGTTTGGAAGTCCAGCTGTCATACATGATTTGAGTCGGCAATGCGACGACACATAGCATTCGGGATAAGCGATTGCTATGGGTCTCCTCATTGGTTCCCTTTCCTCCCCACTACTGGCCCTAGTGGGAAGTGGTCCCATTGTTATAAGCAATACGCGTAACTATGGCAACCAACATTATTTTTTTCACCAAGTAGACGGTGAGAAGTAACGATAGTATTTTTGTTAAGCCTAAACTTAACGGCTTATTTAATACCGCAAGTGCACGGTGTTGATGTAATATAGAAAAAGGCAAGTGCGGGTCGAATCCCACGAGGACAACGTTACTATTGATTAATATTTTCTTTTATATAAATTATAGAAATAAGATTTGGGGAAATATGTTTGTGAAAATACTAAAATCATGCACAGATTACTTTAATTGAACTTCTTATAAGATGAAGGTATTCTCGGGGTTGGGATTCGAACAATCATTTATTCATCAAATAATCATACTTTTGAATAAAAGTTTTCATCAAAATCAAGGATGGTACATTGAGCCTATACTACTTCTCACGATCAAGAAAGTAGTATTTATATTCTTCACTAATTATGCCCTATCTCTCGATGGCCCATAATTAATAAGAATCCATTAATGTTTATAGAATCCACGTACTTTCCATTCAAGGATCATCCTTAAGCCATTAAACTACTCTCGTGATTAATGAAACCTAGTTCCTTCATATGGTTCCGTTAGTCGAGATTCTCCGCTAGGTACTTCTCTCGATTAACTAGAATCATACAAGTCGGACGTCTCCAAAATGTAAGTCTTTTAAGTTTGATATGAAGAGAATTGTTTAAGATGAAGAGAAGATGGCATGATTTAAAAGTGATGAATAATGGTGTTGAATTTCCAACCCCAAGAACTTGGGGGATTACTCACAACCCATAATTAAAACAAGCATAAAGAAATAATAATATAGAGATAGGAACAAAAAAACGTATGCTTATAGAGAAACAGAAGCTGAAAGTAAACTTCAGTGATTTATTGCTTCAACCTTCAAAAGTAACTCCAAGAACAATCGATGAATCTTCGAATATGGAAATGATTTGAGGATTTGATGTTATGGAGTACAAAAATTAATGCTAGAGTAGAGTTCTATTCTCTGATTTTCGATCTCCCTAACTGGTGAATACAACAGGTTTTTATAGGCATATGAGCCAAAAGTTACAACTCTCCATCAAAAGACACCTAATTTTAAATAGTAACTTTTGTTTCGCATGGCCGTGCATTGTTTCTTGGCACGGTCGTGCGAAGCTTGTTTTCGGAGACAGAATGTTTGGCACGGCCGTGCGTTGGTTCTTGGCACGGTCGTGCGAAGATTGTTTTCGGAGACAGAATGTTTGGCACGGCCGTGCGTTGGTTCTTGGCACGGTCATGCGAAGCTTCTGTCTTTTCTTCCACAAAAAGTGCTCCAAGCTTTTAACCCTGGACGCCCCATAATTTTTCGTTGCACCCCGTGAACCATGTTCCATGTCAAAAAGTGCTCCTAAAATCCTGTTTCAACAATAAAACACAACCCAAGCATAATATCCGCAAGTAAAATAGATAATTCTATAAATGAACTAAAAAATGGAGTTAAACTAAGTTAAACAATGCGGATATGATGCTATAAGTACCTATAAAATAGGCACTTATCAACTCCCCCACACTAAATCATTGCTTGTCCTCAAGCAAGTTTAAAAAAAAGGTTAAAACGGGGGAGAATGCAATGATGACCTTGAAAGAATGATAGGGAAGAAAAGCCTTCTCAGAGTTTAGACATACAGTACATGCTTTAATTGCTTACTTGCCCTTAGAAAATCTCTCTTAATCCAATGAGCCGAATATTTTTACATTTTGGAAAATTTTTAAGAAAGAAGAAGAAAAATTTAGGGGAACAATAGAATGTAAATGAAAAATTATAAACTCGTATAGTATCAATAAATCTTACCAAGCATGAGCATGAAAATGATTAGTGATAAAAATGAGATCATAATTTTTGATAATTTGAATGGACCCTCACGGAATTTGCTCCTCAAGTGTTTGGTGGGAAGTGTGTTTACGCTCGGTTGCTTCATCAAATGGGACAGACATAATGTACCACTAAGGACAATGATTCTCTAATCATTCCTCATAGACACCAATGAAGATTTTGTACACAGAATTTGAATCAAAAGGTCGAAGAGTGGAGTTTCTGTGTAGACCTTGGTTATGGTAGGAAGGGAGAGGATTTTGGAATGTAGTGATAGGTCAAGGCTTGCAAATATGAACCATTTAGGGATCATGACACTAGTCTTCAAATATTAACACAATACACCTTGCTTTTTGTTGCAACATCACACTCTATTAATGATTTTCATTTTTGATTTTCGAGCAGAGTGCTTCAAAATTTTCATGATTCTAGCAATGGTGATGTATGTGTCTCTTTTAGTTAGACTCGCAAGGATCAATTATGCCAACCTAAGTGTCATGGAAACTTCAAGGAATTGATGGTATATACAATTGAACTTGTGACTAGCCTTGACAATGGTAGGAATAAAATGGGTAGAGGAATCATTAAAAACCAAAGTCCCGAGGTGTACACCCCATGAGAAGCATTTCACACATGAAAAGAAAATTTAAGATCGGTGCAAACGTGCCGAATCTTTGAAGGCCAAAACAAATCTCACCGGTGTTTAAAGTCCATTCAAATGTCAACAGATCACAAAATCATTGATGCGTTGCTTGGTATCATTTATTGACTCTATACTAATTTATAATTTTTCATTTATTTTCCAATGTGCTCAAAATTTCTCAAATTTTTTTTTCAAAATGATAGAAGATGTGAATGATGGGATGTGACAAGAGAGTAACTAAGGCAACTAGCAATTGAGCAAGCATCATACTGAATAATATCATCATTGAGGGCATAATGCATATAGAGTGCAAATAAAATGAAGATGCAAGTAAAATATCACAGATATTTTCCTCCCCCACACTGGAAACCAACATTGTTCGCAATGTTTTTTTTTTTGGAATGGGGTGGGAGGGAATTACAAACTCATTGGGGTGGTGGAAAGCCCGGCCAGTTGGCCACTCTATAGTTATAAATTTGGTTCACCCTATGGTACATTTGGTTAAATTGGTTAAAGAAATCGGGCGGAAATGGGTTGTTTACATTGTCTTGTTCAGGAGGGTCTTCCTCTTCAGCAGAATCTTGATCAGAATCAATTTTCCTTGGAATTGTCCATGTTAGGGGTTGGTTAATGTGGACAATTTGAATGTTGAGGTCTGGTAGGATTGTGTATTCTATGTTTCTGGCCCCGACCAACCAAGTATAAGACCTATTGTTCCTTTTGACGATCATCTTCATGTTTCGGAAGGCCTGAATGTCAAGGCTCGTGGATCCTGGGACAGATTTTAATTCCTCGGGTATGACTAGACCCATTCCCCTTGCAATTACTGTAATTAGACCCCCAACATGAATTTCATTAGAAAAATTTGCTTCATGATATGCCCATAGATGACTAACAAACCAATGAGCCAGGTTTATGTTTCGATAGGATGTGACAAATACCCACAACATGAAAAGTTCGATCTCTCCTATTTATTGTGCCCTTGTCTTTCCTGCCGAAAATGGTGCAAACATATATTCTATGAATAATTCGGAGAGCGGGGTGGATAATAGAAGAAGACTTGGCTGTCCTTGGTTCATAATTGTTAAGACCCGTTATTTGTCTCCAAAATATCCCTTCATTATAATTGCGAGGAAGGGTAGACTGTAAATCCCTACTTGCAGGCCAACCAAAGATATTGTTTAATTGGGTGTAGGAGAGGGAGTAGTCTTGGTTAAGAAGACAAAAATGAAGGTATTTTTTGTCATATTGCTCACCGTTTTCATCTATTTCTGTTCCACTCCTATCGCCCATTGTGGAAATAAATTCTAAGGTGAGCCTTGCATACGTTTTCTCATGTAGGGAAAGGAAACGTGCACATCCTAAGCCCTCATGCAGAAATCGTATATTTTCGAAAATTTCTAAACTTTGTAGGGCTTGCTCATTTGGGAATTGTGTAGGCTTGATACGACAATGACTAATTAAAGCAAACCTTTCCGCAAAGCGACGTTGGCTAAAGGTTATCCCAAAATTATTAAGGGGTGGATTAAATTGCGGGTTTTGAGGTACAGCAGGTCTGGGTGCGGAGCTAGAGGACCCAATGTTACGGGCCTCTTTGAAGTAGCCGCTCTTTTTCTTCTACTTCTATGGTGTGTAATTTTCAAAGAACACAATATATTAAACCCACCACACACAATTTAACTTTAGCTAAAGATTTATGCAAAACAAACAATTAAACCCAACAATTTAAGTATTTCAAGGATCCAATTAGCAATTTAGAACCCCAATAAAAATTCTAACAAAAAAAAAGTAGCAAAAAGGATTTGGATTACCTAGATTTTGCACAGAGAATTTCCTTCAATGGTTACCGTAGCTTTGAATCCTTGCTTCCTGCCTAGTTGAATGAGTCGAATTACTTGACAACCTTCAAAAGGTCCAATCTTGAGCTTTTAATTTCAAGGAATTTTGGATTTTTGTTTTTGGGGAAAAAGCTAGGGCTTTAGATTTTTGAGACGTTGTTAGATGAAAATATGGTGAAGAGGTGCTGTGTTGCCGGAATTAATGGTGGATTGGGTGTTGGGCTGCCGGTATTGATGGTGGATTTGGAGAAATTTGGTGGCTTGGTGAAGGTTTTGAGGGAGAGAGGCCGAGCTAGTCTTTGAGGAGAAGGAAAGAACGAGAACTTTTTAGAAAAGACCCGACTTTTGGTAAGGAGCCTGAACGGCTGAAAAGGTTCGCACGGCCATGCGTTGGTTTTTGGCACGGTCGTGCGAAGCTTCTTTTTGGAAACAGAATGGTGGATGAGTGTTCGCACGGTCGTGCGTTTTTTATAGCGCGGTCGTGCGAAACAATTTTTTGTAAAACAAAATGTTTGAAAAGTTTTCGCACGGTCGTGCGTTTTATTACGGCGAGGTCGTGCGAAGCAAATTTTCAAAAAAAACAGTGTGTTTAAAAAGTGTTTGCACGATCGTGCGTTTTAGTATGCACGGCCGTGCTCTCTATTTTTTTTTCATTCGGATGGAGCTGGTGGATTTCCGAGTGATATTGAAGCCACTACTCCAATTGGGTCGCCAACTATGTAATGTTTGAGTCGTTGTCCATTAACCTTGAATTCTCCCTTTGACTCACTCCATATGACGACTGCCCCGTATGGATAAACCTTACGTACCTGATATGGCCCGGACCATCTTGACTTCAATTTTCCCGGAAAGAGTTTTAGCCGGGAATTGAAGAGTAAAACCATGTCCCCTTCTCGGAACTCTCTTCTTATGATATGCTTATCGTGCCATTTCTTCGTTTTTTCCTTATAGAGCCTGGCACTCTCATATGCTTCAAATCGTAGTTCCTCGAGTTCTTGCAACTGTAGTTTCCTCTTCTCACCAGCAGTCTTCATATCATAATTTAGGGCCTTAATGGCCCAATATACCTTGTGTTCAAGCTCCACCGACAAATGACACGGCTTCCCATACACTAAATGGAAAGGAGTAGTTCCGATGGTGTTTTGAAAGCGGTGCGATAAGCCCATAGAGCATCGTTCAACTTGATTGACCAATCCTTCCTTGAACTAGTGACTGTCTTTTCCAAGATCCATTTAATTTCCCAGTTCGATACCTCCACTTGTCCGCTTGTTTGAGGGTGATAACCGGTGCCCGTTTTATGATGGACACCATATTTTCTTAAAAGAGCCTCAAATTGGCGGTGTGAGAAGTGTGAACCACCATCGCTTATTACTACCTTTGGCACTCCGAATCTTGGGAAGATGATGTTTTTGAAGAGTTTCATTACCACCTTGGAGTCATTTGTTGGAGATGCAACAGCTTCAACCCATTTTGAGACATCATCCACCGCTACCAATATGTAATTGTTATTGCAGGATGATGGGAATGGTCCCATAAAATCTATACCCCAGACATCAAAGATTTCAACCTCTAAGATGCTGTTCAAAGGCATTTCATTTCTCCTCGAGATATTGCCAGTTCGTTGACAACGATCACAAGCAAGGATAAACCTCCGTGCATCATTAAATAGAGTGGGCCAATAGAAACCAGATTGAAGAACTTTGGCTGCTGTTTTTAAAGTGCTAGCATGCCCACCACAAGGAGAAGAGTGACAATGATAGAGTATGTTACTCACCTCTTCTTTGGGCACGCAACGCCTAATGATTCCATCCGCACATTGTTTGAAGAGAAGTGGATCTTCCCAAAAGTAGTTCTTTACATCTGAGAAGAATTTCTTTCTTTGTTGGTAACTCATATCCGGCGGAAGAATGCTACAAGCCAAATAGTTTACAATATCCGCAAACCATGGTGCTTCTATGCTATTTATGGCAAGCAGATGGTCATCTGGAAATGAATCATCAATAGGAAGTCCTTCTTCACCGGAGTTTTCCAGATTTTTAGTGAGCCGGGAAAGATGATCGGCCACTAAATTCTCCGACCCCTTTTTATCTCAGATTTCTATGTCAAATTCTTGAAGAAGTAGGATCCATCGAATGAGTCTCGGTTTGGCTTCCTTCTTAGTCAATAAGTACCTTATTGCTGCGTGATCCGTATAGATGACGACTTTTGATCCCGCTAAATATGACCGGAATTTATCAATAGCAAACACAACGGCCAATAGTTCCTTTTCGGTTGTGGCATAGTTGACTTGTGCTTCATCAAGTGTTCTACTAGCATAATAGATGGCATGCAATTTCTTATCCTTTCGCTGCCCCAAAACTGCTCCAACTGCATAATCACTTGCATCACATATGATCTCAAAGGGAAGATCCCAATCCGGTGGTTGCACAATGGGTGCTGAGACTAATGCTGTTTTCAACCTGTTAAAAGCTTCAAGACAACTATGATTAAAAATAAAAGGAATATCTTTCATAAGTAGATTGGTCAAAGGTTTGGAAATTTTCGAGAAATCTTTAATAAAACGCCGGTAAAACCTGGCGTGTCCCAAGAAACTCCTCACCCCTTTGACATTGGTCGGTGGAGGTAATTTCTCTTTTACTTCAACCTTTGCCCTATCTACTTCAATCTCTTTTTCGGACACCAAGTGTCCGAGGACAATTCCTTCATTTACCATGAAATGACATTTTTCCCAATTAAGAACAAGGTTGACCTCCTCACAACGTTGTAATACTTTTGACAAGTTTTGTAAACATTCGTCAAAGGAACAACCATAAAGTGAAAAATCATCCATGAACACTTCCATTATGTTTTCAATAAAATTCGAGAATATGGCCATCATGCATCGTTGAAAGGTGGCGGGGGCATTGCACAATCCGAATGACATTCTCCTATAAGCAAAAGTGCCATAGGGGCAAGTAAAAGTAGTTTTTTCTTGATCACTTGGATGTATAGGTATTTGAAAAAATCCGGAATAGCCATCCAAGTAACAGTAATACGGATGTTTTGCCAACCTTTCAAGCATTTGGTTGATAAAAGGGAGAGGAAAATGGTCTTTACGGGTGGCCTTGTTTAACTTTCTATAGTCAATGCACATGCGCCATCCGGTGACGGTCCTAGTTTGAATCAATTCATTCTTTTCATTCTTAATGACCGTCATACCTCCCTTTTTAAGAACTACTTGAACCGGACTAACCCACTTGCTATCTGAAATTGGGTAGATAATACCTGCATCAAGTAGTTTAAGGACTTCCTTTTTAACTACTTCCTTCATATTTCGATTGAGCCTTCTTTGGTGCTCAATTGAGGGTTTATTGATGTGACTCCCAAGATCGGGACAAAGTGGAACCAACCAAGAACGCGGATTAAAAATTAGAAACAACGAATTTGAAACGAAAATAGGGAGCTTCCCTCAACCCTAGGGCAGATTTAATCCCTAGAACCTTGGGGTGCAACCTTAACCCACTAATCGCAATTGATTAGGAACTAAGATCACGGAACGCCACAAGCTTGCAGCTCAACAAACTTGATAAGTTCAAGGGTTGAGAATTCTAATCCAAGAAATCTCTCAAAGGCTCACAATATTGTGAAAACTCAATTTAATTTAATGATAATCAAAGATAATGTTTAACAATGAAAAAGAAGCCTTTATATAGGCCTACAATCCAACTAAACCTAGGAAACGTTTATTAGGAAAATAAAAATACCTAAAATATCCTAAAGTTACCATATCTCATGAATAAACGTCAAATAACCGCGTCCCAGACAAACTGGCTACAAGGCGATCGCCTTGTAGGGATCCAGGGCGATCGCCCTTCAGGCAGTACACAAGGCGATCGCTTCCTTTGAGACAAGGCGATCGCTTGGTAGGCAGAAACTAAGGCGATCGCTTTAGGAGATACAGAGCGATCGCTCTGTGGCCAGAATCTTCAGTCTTCATACAAACGACCCTCCAACACACATACGATCCGTCCTTTACTGTTTTGAGTCGCGTTGGCCTTGATTGAATGTACGAGTGTCATGAGAGCTTCCCGAACTTTCTTGATTCGCGCTCTTGTCATTGGGCCTCCGGTTATCGTCATCGGATCTCTTTGAATGTTGGGTCTTGGTCCTTGATCTCCATCACTCCCTCCCTCCTCAAAAGGATTCGTCCTCGAATCATCACCTATATCAAAAGGAGAAAGATCAGTGACATTGAAAGTTTCATGGACACTATACTCACCTGGTAGGTCAAGCTTGTATGCGTTGTCATTGAGCCTTTCAAGAACTTGAAAAGGACCATCTCCCCTAGGATGCAATTTAGATCGACACTTCATGGGAAACCGTTCCTTCCTCAAGTGAAGCCACACTCAATCACCGGGCTCAAAGACAACATATTTCCGTCCCTTGTTGGCTTGCTTCACATATTGAGCAGTACGTTTTTCAATATTCATCTTGACTTGCTCATGCAGTTTTTGAATCACCTCCGCTTTGTGCTTACCATCCATACTAGCATGTTCCTCAACTGGTATAGGAAGAAGATCAAGTGGACTTAAAAGATTGAGTCCATATACCACTTCAAAAGGAGAATAGTTAGTAGCAGTATGCACAGAACGATTGTAAGCAAATTCAACAAAGGGAAAATTTTCTTCCCAAGATTTAAGATTTTTATGCAACACAGCCCTCAACAATTGAGACAAAACTTGATTGACCACCTCAGTTTGACCATCGGTCTGTGGGTGATAAGAAGTTGAAAACAAAAGTTTTGTACCCAATTTATTCCATAACACACGCCAAAAATGACTCACAAACTTGGCATCTCTATCACTAACAATGGTTCGTGGCATACCATGTAGACGCACAATTTCCTTGAAAAATAAATCTGCTATGTAACTAGCATTATCAGTTTTATGACAAGCAATAAAATGTGCCATCTTTGAAAACCTATCAACTACCACAAACACAGAATCAGGAATAGGCAAAGGAGTGTACAACCCATGAGGTTCCATACGAGATTTAGCATGCTTACAAGTTATGCATTTGGCACAAATAGAAATAACATCAGATTTCATTTTAGGCCAAAAGAAGTGTTCCTTTAAAGTTTCCAAGGTTTTAAGCACACCAAAATGCCCCATGAGACCTCCACCATGAGCCTCACGCACAAGTAATTCACGTATAGAACATCTAGGGATACACAGCTTGTTCTCTTTAAACAAATACCCTTCATGTCTATAAAACTTACCATAAACACTTGTCTCATATTCTCTGAAGATAGAGACAAAATCGGGATCATTAACATACAATTCCTTGATGAGAGCAAAACCAAGTAATCGAGAGTGCAAGGTAGTGATTAAAGAATGTCTACGAGACAATGCATCAGCCACTATGTTATCCTTACCCTTCTTATACTTAATCACATAAGGAAAAGACTCAATGAATTCTACCCATCTAACATGCCTTTTATTCAACTTACCTTGGCCTTTCAAGTACTTAATGGATTCATGATCCGTATGTATCACAAACTCCCGAGGCCTAAGATAATGTTCCCAACTCCGTAGGGACCTCACCAATGCATATAACTCCTTATCATAGGTAGAATAGTTCAATGATGCACCATTTAATTTTTCACTAAAGTATGCAATTGGTCTACCCTCTTGGTTCAACACACCACCAATTCCCACCCCTGAGGCATCACACTCTAACTCAAAAGTTTTATCAAAGTTTGGTAGAGCAAGAATTGGAGCAGAAATTAATTTTTCCTTTAACAGATCAAAGGCGGCTTGTTGTTGTACGCCCCAATGAAACCTTACCTCCTTTTTCACTAACTCATTTAAAGGTGCGGCTATAGTGCTGAAATCCTTGACGAACCTTCGATAAAAACTGGCCAACCCATGAAAACTCCGCACTTCACTAGCATTTGTAGGATTCGGCCAATCCTTGATTGCCTTGACTTTTTCTTCATCAACTTCAACACCTGCAGCACTTACCACAAAACCAAGGAAAACAACTCTATCCAAGCAAAAGTTACACTTTTTGAGATTAGCATATAATGAGTGCTCACGCAAAGTATCTAATACAGCACGTAGATGCACTAAATGTTCTTCCATGTTCCTACTATAAATTAAGATGTCATCAAAGTAGACAACAACAAACTTTCCAATGAATTCCCTAAGAACATGATTCATCAATCTCATAAATGTGCTAGGTGCATTGGTTAAACCAAATGGCATCACCAACCACTCATACAATCCAAACTTGGTTTTGAAAGCAGTTTTCCACTCATCTCCTTCTCTAATCTTAATTTGGTGATACCCACTTTTGAGGTCAATTTTTGTAAAAATTATAGCACCATGTAATTCATTAAGCATGTCATCTAATCTTGGGATAGGATAACGATACTTGATTGTAATTTGATTAATGGCCCTACAATCCGTATACATCCTCCACTCTCCATTTTTCTTAGGTACCACAATTACAGGAACTGCACAAGGACTTAGAGATTCTCTTACCTTACCATTCTTGAGGAGTTCTTCCACTTGCCTTTGGATTTCCTTTGTTTCCTCCAGATTAGCCCTATAGGCTGGCCTATTTGGCAAAGTGGCGCCGGGCATGAAATCAATTTGATGTTCAATCCCTCGGAAAGGTGGCAAGCCACTTGGTTCGTCGTTGGGAAAGACATCATCATATTCCTGTAGAAGAGACAAAACAGAAGGAGATACAGTTTTGGATAATTCGTTAATAGTAAGGTAACTTTCCTTATACACAAGAGCTATCACACTTTGTTTATTCTCCCACTCCTTCATAATCTCACTGGGTTTGGCATAAAAATTTTGTCTCACCCTATCTTTGCCCCTCGGCTTTTCGACTATTTCTTTTCCTTCCTCAAACACTCGTGTTTCCACCCTCGTGCTTTTACCACTCTCAATTTTTTTCTCTACACTCGGGTTTTCTCTCACTTCCTTTCCACCACTCTCTTTGTTTTTCCTCTCAACCTCACTTTCCTCACGCTTTTTGGCTTGTTGTATTTTAAACTCATATACTTGTTGAGGAGTCAACGAAACAAGTATAGTCGCTTTGCCATTATGCTTCACAGTGTATTGGTTGAGGAAACCATCATGCATTACATGTCTATCAAACTGCCACGACCTTCCCAAAAGGACATGTCCCACTTGCATAGGGACTACATCACACATCACTTCATCCTTATATCTCCCTATAGAGAAAGTGATCAAGGCTTGTTTTGTTACTTTAAGTTCCCCACAATCATTAAGCCATTGCAGTTTATAAGGTTGAGGATGTCTTATAACAGGGATTTTCAATTTGTCAATTACTTCAGTGCTAACAACATTGGTGCAACTACCACTATCAATAATAGGATCACATACCTTCCCTTGGATGAAACATCGAGAATGAAAGATATGTTCTCTCTGTTGGTCACACTCTTCCTTCACTTGCATGTTAAGCACCTTTTTAATAACAAGGGCCTCTCCCCATGCGGCTTCGGCCACCTCATCATCCTCACCATCTTCTTTCTCTTCCTCTTCTTCTTTGTCATCCTCGGAATAATACTCCCCATTGTGAATGTAGACCACTCGTTTGTTGGGACATTGAGATGCTATGTGACCCCTCCCATTGCATCTAAAACAGACAATCTCCCTGGACTTGGGGGTACTAGTTTCTACTCCCTTTCCCTTGTCGACCTCCTTACCCCTTGAAATCTCCCCATAAGCTTTGGCCGGTGTAACACTTGGGTTCTTGTTGCCTTCAACTTTGGGCTTATTAGGGGCTTGAAACGTTGAAGAAGATTGATAACCTCGAGTAAAGGTACCCCTCCTCTTAAGTTGTCGTTCTACCTTGACAGCGGCATGGACAACTTCCTCCATCTCTTCATACTCCCTCAACTCGACTATATTCGCAATTTCTCTATTTAGGCCATTGATGAACCTAGAGATCATTGCTTTATCATCCTCAACAATATTGGCTTGAGTGAGAGCCATCTCCATCTCCCTATGATATTCTTCCACCGATTTGCTCCCTTAGGTCAAGTTTTGAACTTTCCTCAACAAATCTCGATGGTGGTAGCTTGGAACAAACCTTTTATGCATAACATGTTTCATTTCTTCCCACGTGTTAATGCGGCCCTCACCAATCCTCCTACGGTTGAGTACTAGCTGTTCCCACCACACACTAGCATATTCGGTAAACTCCAAGGAAGCAAGTTTGACTTTTTGAGCTTCCGTATAATTGTTACAACCGAATAACACCTCAACCTTCCTAACCCACTCCAAATACTCTTCAGGATCAGCTTTGCCCTTGAAAGGAGGAACTTTCATTTTTATGTTGGAGATTCCTCTTTCTTGACGCGGGTTATTCATCCTTTCTCCTCCCATCCTGTTTCGCCTCCTATCATCCTCATATTTTCTTTCTAACCACTCATCCTCCTCATCATCATACGCTCCCCTCCTTGCATGGAATCGAAGTGGATTCCTTTGAGGTCGCGCATCCCCTCTCTCTTCTAATCTAGCCAAACTTTGAGAATCATCTTCCATCATCCTCAACATGCGCTCCGTATGATTCTGTTGCGTATCTCCACCCTTTTGAATAGGAGTATGTCGTGACATTTTGAATATCACACACAAAAAATATCTTACCAAGCTTTCGTGTATCACTCTCTCACTCACACACTCACAATTTCTTGAAGAGATTCTCTTGCCCACGAAATTATCAATATGGAGTGCAAGTTTTGAAAACGTTACGAGTTGGAACTAAAACAATGCAATCTAGGGTTTAGATTTTTTTTTTGGCAAAATTTCAAAGTGAGATGCGATTTCACAATAAAACCAGGAAAAGAATGAATTTTAATGGATGTTGGAAAGATTTGATGGATAAGATGGATGTATGAAAGTATTTCTAGCACTACCAAGATCGGGACAAAGTGGAACCAACCAAGAACGCGGATTAAAAATTAGAAACAACGAATTTGAAACGAAAATAGGGAGCTTCCCTCAACCCTAGGGCAGATTTAATCCCTAGAACCTTGGGGTGCAACCTTAACCCACTAATCGCAATTGATTAGGAACCAAGATCACGGAACGCCACAAGCTTGCAGCTCAACAAACTTGATAAGTTCAAGGGTTGAGAATTCTAATCCAAGAAATCTCTCAAAGGCTCACAATATTGTGAAAACTCAATTTAATTTAATGATAATCAAAGATAATGTTTAACAATGAAAAAGAAGCCTTTATATAGGCCTACAATCCAACTAAACCTAGGAAACGTTTATTAGGAAAATAAAAATACCTAAAATATCCTAAAGTTACCATATCTCATGAATAAACGTCAAATAACCGCGTCCCAGACAAACTGGCTACAAGGCGATCGCCTTGTAGGGATCCAGGGCGATCTCCCTTCAGGCAGTACACAAGGCGATTGCTTCCTTTGAGACAAGGCGATCACTTGGTAGGCAGAAACCAAGGCGATCGCTTTAGGAGATACAGAGCGATCGCTCTGTGGCCAGAATCTTCAGTCTTCATACAAACGACCCTCCAACACACATACGATTCGTCCTTCACTGTTTTGAGTCGCGTTGGCCTTGATTGAATGTACGAGCGTCATGAGAGCTTCCCGAACTTTCTTGATTTGCGCTCTTGTCATTGGGCCTCCGGTTATCATCATTGGATCTCTTTGAATGTTGGGTCTTGGTCCTTGATCTCCATCATTTATGATCTTCCTCAAGGTCAATTCTATGCATGCAAATCTTAGGGTGAATTCCCTTTAAATCATCAATAGAATATCCGATGACTTTTTGATGTAATCTAAGTTCTCTTAATAATTTTTCAGTCTCAAGAGAAGTTAGATTAGTATTAACAATCACTAGATAAGTAGAATTAGGACCAAGGAATTCATACCTGAGATTTGGTGGAAGAGGTTTTAGTTCAACTTGAGGTGCCTTGCTTACTTCATCATTTGACGGGTTCACTTTTGCCTTTAAATCTTCAAATTCCATGTTCCCTTTCTTCACTACAGGGTTAGCATCGAGATACATAGCATAATCAAACACGTCATTGTCATCATCACAATCTAAAGATTCCTCATTTATAAGACATTTTTCCAATGGATCTTTAGATTGTGATTTTTCAACTTCCTTGCTATAAATTTCAAGTATATCAACTCTATAGCAAGGATTCTCGAGATTGGGATTCTTCATTACTTTTGGCAAGTTAAATTCAACCTTTTCATTCCCGACATTTAAAGAGAGATTACCATTCTTAACATCAATGATTGCCCCAGCGGTGGCAAGGAATGGTCTTCCTAAAATGACGGGAATGAGATGGTCTTCCTCCATCTCGAGAAAAACAAAGTCGACAGGGATAATAAGTTTCCCTATACGACAGGGCACATCTTCCATAATACCGATTGGGTATTTTATGGAACGATCCGCCAATTGGAGAGAAATGGTGGTGGGTTTGAGTTCCCCTACACCAAGTTTCTCACTAACGGAAAGCGGCATTAGGCTAACACTAGCCCCAAGATCAATCATTGCGTTATCAATATTAAATTTACCAATGTCGCAAGGAATAGAGAAAGTGCCGGGATCCTTAAGTTTTGAAGGAAGTTTTCTTTGCAAAACAACACTGACCTCTTCCGTCAAAGCGACGGTCTCATATTCCTCTAGTCTTCTCTTATTTGATAGAATATCTTTCAAAAATTTTGCATAAGAAGGCATTTGTTGTAATGCATCGGTAAATGGAATATTGATATAAATTGATTTTAGAACATCTAGAAACTTAGCAAATTGTTTATCTAATTTTGCCTTAACCAACCTTTGGGGGTATGGTATCGGCGGGACATAAGTTCTAGACGGGATGGGAGATTCCTTCCCCTTCTCAATCTCTTCATTAGTCTCAACCAGCGGTGGGGTTGGACTATGATTCTCCTCACTAAGTTTGATATTCGTCATTTTAAGGGGGGGATCTATCAATTCTTTTCTACTCCTAGTGACTACTGCCTTAGCGTGCTCACCGGGCCTTTGTGGTTGATCGGGAAAACTTCCTTGTGGTCTATGAGAGGTACCGGCCTGTTGAGCTTGCTGATTTTCAAGCATCTTATTATGGGTGGCCAAATTATCAAACCTATCATTCATTTGTTTAAAGCACTCCCTAAATTCATTATTGGTTTTTTCTTGTGCATTCTTAGTTTCAACAATGAAGTCCATAAGTAAATCCAATTTTGATTTAGGGCGGGAAAAGCATTAGGATTACCGTGAAAGTTCCTTTGCACAAAACCCGGTGGCTGACCTTGTGTAGGAGGTTGGGGGTTTAAAATGTTGTTATTCCTATAGGAAAAATTAGGTTGGTTTCTCCATTCCGGATTGTATGTATTTGAAAACATACCACCCTTTTGCCCATAGGAATTAACATAATTTGCTTGCTCACTAGAAGTAGTAGCAAGTAGTTCATAACCTTCTATACTATGTGTGTTTGATCCACATAGTTCACAAACAATATTAACGTTTGCCACTGTATTCATGTTTAATTGATCAAACTTTTTAAGGAGCATATCAACTTTAGAGGAAAAAATATTTACTGTATCAACTTCGTACTTACCTGGAGTCCTTTGCGGTTGATCCCTCTCGTTTGACCACTGATAATGGTTCAAGGCAATGTTTTCTATAAGCTCATATGCTTCGTCTACTGCCTTGTTCATCAATGAACACCCTGCAGCGGCATCAATCGTCTCCCTTGTTTTGGGTGAGAGACCCTTGTAGAAAGTGTGTACAATTAACCATCTCTCGAGACCGTGATGGGGGCACATTCTCAAGAGTTCTTTGTACCTTTCTCAAGAATCATAAAGTGATTCATCTCCCTTTTGGCCAAAGTTAGTGATTTTGGTCAAAAGTTGGGCGGTTTTGCTTGGAGGGAAAGATCACCCAAGAAATGCCTCTTGCACTTGGTCCCATGTTGTCAAAGAGCTGTGTGGGATGGAGTTTAACCATTGCTTCGCTTTATCCATTAATGAGAAAGGGAAGAGGCGCATCCTTATTGCATCCTGAGTGACACCATTTATTCTTGTGGTATCACAATACTCCAAAAATGTTTGAATATGGAGATGAGGATCTTCAAAGGCTGATCCACTGAATTGGTCATTTAAGACCATGTGAAGTAATTGCGGTTTGATTTCAAAGTTGGCTGCATCAGCATTTGGTACAACTATTGGTTATCTTATCCCCGGAGTACTTGGATTTACAAAATCCCTCAAGGTTCTCATCACCGGTTGCACTATCATCTCGTTATCTCCCATCTTTTGTTTCAATGCCTTCTTTAGTATTCTGATTCTTGCTTGAAGAGTTCTCTCTGGTTCAGGATCAAATTTCTCGAGACTTCGACTTTTTCTCATGTAAATCAAAAATACCTTTTGAAGTATTCAAAATAGCAAAATTTTGAGAGAATAGTAGAACTAAAATAAAATAAAAATAACTAAAATGTAAATGAATCTAAATGAAAGCAAACACTAAATAGTATACCGTTGTCCCCGGCAACGGCGCCAAAAACTTGTTAAGCCTAAACTTAACAGCTTATTTAATACCGCAAGTGCACGGTGTTGATGTAATATAGAAAAAGGCAAGTGCGGGTCGAATCCCACGAGGACAACGTTACTATTGATTAATATTTACTTTTATATAAATTATAGAAATAAGATTGGGGGAAATATGTTTGTGAAAATACTAAAATCATGCACAGATTATTTTAATTGAACTTCTTATAAGATGAAGGTATTCTCGGGGTTGGGATTCGAACAATCATTTATTCATCAAATAATCATACTTTTGAATAAAATTTTTCATCAAAATCAAGGATGGTACATTGAGCCTATACTACTTCTCACGATCAAGCAAGTAGTATTTGTATTCTTCACTAATTATGCCCTATCTCTCAATGGCCCATAATTAGTAAGAATCCATTAATGTTTATAGAATCCACGTACTTTCCATTCAAGGATCATTCCTAAGCCATTAAACTACTCTTGTGATTAATGAAACCTAGTTCCTTCATATGGTTCCGTTAGTCGAGATTCTCCGCTAGGTACTTCTCTCGATTAACTAGAATAATACAAGTCGGACGTCTCCAAAATGTAAGTCTTTTAAGTTTGATATGAAGAGAATTGTTTAAGATGAAGAGAAGATGGCATGATTTAAAAGTGATGAATAATGGTGTTGAATTTCCAACCCTAAGAACTTGGGGGATTACTCACAACCCATAATTAAAACAAGCATAAAGAAATAATAATATAGAGATAGGAACAGAAAAACTTATGCTTGTAGAGAAACAGAGGCTGAAAGTAAACTTCAGTGATTTATTGCTTCAACCTTCAAAAGTAACTCCAAGAACAATCGATGAATCTTCGAATATGGAAATGATTTGAGGATTTGATGTTATAGAGTACAAAACTTAATGCTAGAGTAGAGTTCTGTTATCTGATTTTCGATCTCCCTAACTGGTGAATACAACAGGTTTTTATAGGCATATGAGCCAAAAGTTACAACCCTCCATCAAAAGACACCTGATTTTAAATAGTAACTTTTGCTTCGCAAGGCCGTGCGTTGTTTCTTGGCACGGTCGTGCAAAGCTTGTTTTCGGAGACAAAATGTTTGGCACGGCCGTGCGTTGGTTCTTGACATGGTCGTGCAAAGCTTGTTTTCGGAGACAGAATGTTTGGCACGGCCGTGCGTTGGTTCTTGGCACGATCGTGCGAAGCTTCTGTCTTTTCTTCCACAAAAAGTGCTCCAAGCTTTTCACCCTGGTCGCCCCATAATTTTTCGTTGCACCCCGTGAACCATGTTCCATGTCAAAAAGTGCTCCTAAAATCCTGTTTCAACAATAAAACACAACCCAAGCATAATATCCGCAAATAAAATAGATAATTCTATAAATGAACTAAAAAATGGAGTTAAACTAAGTTAAACAATGCGGATATGATGCTATAAGTACCTATAAAATATGCACTTATCAAATTTTCTCACTATGAAATCAAGTGAGAAGTAACGATAATATCTTTCCTCGCTAAGTAGAATAGCGAGATGTAACGAAAGTTTATACAGTGTGTCCAGTATGATCCGAGCACGAGATCCGATTCGGCACAGATAGTTGATATGTGTAAAGCGACAGCAGCACAGTCAGATAGATAGCAACCATATCCTTTTTAATGTGGTTATTTACGTACACTTATGTGATCATCACCGTGCTACGTGGTATTTGATATTTATGTGCCTATGATTATGTAGTACCTGTTTACAGTTTGGTATACTTATAAATGATGCCATGTTACAGTTTATGATTGAGCATTATGCCATGTCATGTAGTTGCATTTAGTAACTTACTGTGTCATTATGACTCACCCCGTTTGTTGTTCATATATTTTTCCTTAGATCCAAGCCAACCAGGAAGTCACCGGTGAGGTCAGCGAGATCGAAGTTAGTTAGTAAGTTGACTTGTTGGTTTAGTAGCTTGAAGAGCTTGGTTATATTTGTAGTTGTTATTTTTGGTAAGGACGAATGGTTATGTAAAGTTATTTAAACTTTACTTTGGGTAGTGTTCCGGCGTACAACTCTTTATTCTTTTGGATGCCGACATGTGTATGTCGTGTTTGTGTTTATAGTTTCAGTTATAGTTCATTTTCTTGCCCGAGCATGTTTTTGCTCATGGTTTATGCTTGTTCTCCGGCATGTTGTGGCCGTGGAGGTTGTTGTTGTTTATTTTCCTGAGTTTTAGACTCGTGGTTGTGTTAGTTGGGTTCCGGCTGTAGTGTCGCTGATGAATTGTTTTATTTTATCAGGTTTAGCCATTATGTTTTCTAGTAAGTACGGGTGGTTACGCCACGTGCTTTTTATTTTTGGGTTTGTGTTCGTCCATTTGGCGCATCGACCATGGGATTTCGTGTTGGAATCCAGCTCGGGGTGTTACAGTTGGTATCAGAGCAATAGTTTTCTATTGCCAGGATAGGTTCTATGGCCTAGGTGGGTATGGTGTTATTATTGAGATCTTAACGTCGAGTGTTGTGTGTAGGTTTTAGGTGGTGGAGACTAGGCTTGGAGCGAGTACTAGTAGGACTGGTATGAGTGCTGGAAAAGGTGACGAGAGAGAAGAGAATGCTAACCGTTAGCCTAATGTCCCTCCTGAATTGAATCAGAATGATCAGAATGAAGTTCTCTATAATATGTATCAAAGACTACTACAGGTGGTAACCGAGATGGCACAGCAAAGTAATGTAAGGACAGGACCTCAGCCGGAGGGTAGATGATCGCAACCCGAGGCTAGAGTACCATAGTCAAATATTGCAGCACCACAGCTTAATGATGAAGTACTACAGCTGGGAATAAGACAGGTAAATGATATAACTATTCTTGAAAAGTTCTTAAAAATGAAACCCCGAAGTTTCGATGGAAAACCTGACGCTAGTAAAGCAGAGTTATGGATAGAGAGCATTGAGAAGATATTTGTAGCCTTGGGTTGTACTTCAGAAGAAAAAGTTACCTTAGCAGTGTTTAAACTGGAAGGTGCAGCTGAACATTGGTGGCAGATTTTGCAGGATAGCTGGGAACAACAGAGGATACCTTAAGTGTGGGTAAATTTCTTGAGGGAATTCAAGGCACAGTTCATTCCAACAGTGGTTCGGGAAAAGAGAGAGATGAAATTCATTGCTTTAGAACAAGGTAGTATGACCATGGCTCAGTATTCAACAAAGTTCATGGAATTGGCTCACTATTGTACTTATTTAGTCCCTGATGAGGCTAGAAAGACTCAAAAGTTTGTAAAAGGGTTAAAGACTGAATATCAAAAACAGTTACTCTCATTGCAGCTTATAGATTATCGAGGAGCTGTAGATCGTGCCTATGCAATAGAGGGAGATATAGAGGAACACTGATGTAAAGGAACCACAGGAACTGAAGGTAGTAATAATCGTAAAGAAAGACAGGTAACACCCTAGACAGATGGACAAGTAAAACAACAGTGTATTGTACGGAGTAATATAACTAGTTTTAGTCAGAGGCAACGAGGTGATACGATGACGTGTAGCTTTTGTTTGAGGATCAGTCACACTAAAAAAGGGTACTGGAGTAAGGCAGGAAAGTGCTTTGCTTGTGGAGGAGATCACCTTAGGAAAGATTGTCCTAAGATGAGGAATAATCAGTCTAGGAGTACTAGTCGGCAGTCTAGTGGCTCTAAGAGAGATAGTGATGGTAAGCCTAGGGCTCAGAGTCGTGTGTCTGCGCTTAACCTGTAATACCCTAGCTCTCCTAATGTGTTAATTGTGTGAATGTATGTTTGTTATGTTTGTTAGCATGAGTAGAAATGACATGTTAGTGATAGGAGTTTGATTGTATAGCATGTTGAGTATTTGATCTTATACACTTGTGTTGATTGCTTTAGAAATATAGTATATTAACACTTCACTAAACTGGAAGGCTTCGCACGACCGTGCGCCTTATATGGCACGGCCGTGCGAGAGTGAACAGAATGTTGGGTTTGAATTTTTGAACTTGGCACGACCGTGCGCCTTATCGGGCACGACCATGCAAGGCTGGACAGAAAGTCCAGAACTAAGCTGTAACGTTGGCACGACCGTGCGCCTATTTGTGGCACGACCATGCCAAGTTGTACGGACAACACATTATTGACTTGTAATTTTTGGCTTTTGACCCTTGGACCCTTGGCTGAAAATGTTGTACATTGGTTTGACCTTTTGACCATATTTAAGTCACTTGAGACTCAAAACACTTCATTTCTTCCATAGTTCTTCCTTGAAACCCTAGAGAGTTTGTGTGGGAGATATAAAGTGAGATTAGTGTGTGTAGACTACAACCTTCCATCCAACCATTGGATCATCCATGCAAGACCACCAAAGTATTGCTTGAGACTAGGAGACTCCATAACCAAGCTTTGATTGTAAATTTGTTGGTTTAATTTTCTACTTTGGAGGTAAGTTACTAAACCACCTATGTAAGTTAGAATTTGTTACATGTATGAATGTTTGTAAACATGCATGACTTGAATTGTTGTTGAATTCATGTGGAAATGTTGTGTTGATGAGAATTACATGTTATTATGTGAAAGACATGGTTTAGTTGGTTTAAATTGTGTAGAGATGGATAGTCACCCAAGTAGTGAACTACAGAACATGTTAGAGACCTTAAATGGTGAAAATTGCATATAGCAATTATATCCAAATTTTATGAACTTAATGAATTGACACCAAAAGTGGATTTTTAGAAAGATTATAAATCTCCAAATCACTAGTTAAATTACTACGAAAATTAGAGTCCATTTGATATGGTTTTCAGTCCTCCGAGTATTTGATACTGGTATGTTAGAGACTTGTAAATTTTCTCTAAAGTTGTGTTTTTGTGACTTTGAACAATATGTTTGATGATTATATGTTGTAGAAAAATATAATCCACATGATGTTTGTCAAGTTCACTACTTTTGAACTTGACGGTTATTTGCATAAGTTGAGTAAGGTTACCTACTTGCGTGTTGTGTAAGTCCAGCTGACGTCATCATTGTTAATGTCATGGTGGGACGACCTATAGTCTTTACGAATGGAATTCGTGATCGCTATAAGTCGCCGTACCGGAGTGCACACACCTCTCTTCTGTTGGCCACAATTGAGAAGTAGCCCCACTGTTATAGCAATACGCATAACTTTAGCTTGCTAGTAGAACTCGATGGGATCAGGGACGTCGATACTACGCACACGGGTATCGAGGCACGTTTGGTTGTTGGTGTATTGCAGGAGCTACACAAGGTCGAAGAAAGAGATATGATATCCTTCTATAACATGGTTTATTTATAAGCACTTATGTGTAAACCAAAGTGTTATGTGAGTTGAATGAATTGTATATCAAGTATGATGATATATGTTTTGTGGTGGTATATAAATGTTAATGCCATGTTATGTTTATTGCTTGAGCATCATGCCATGCCATGTAGTTGCATTAGTAACTTACTGTGTCATTTTGACTCACCCCGTTATGTGTTTATTTGTTTTCCTTAGATCCAAGCCAACCCGAAAGTTCACGGTGAGGTTGAGAAGGGTTCGCGCTAGCTTGCGAGTGGTCCACGTTTGGGAGTTTGAGGATCTATTTCTTAGTTCATTGTTTTATTTTGGTAAGGACGAATGGTTGTGAAGTTATGTAAACTTTACTAAGGGTAGTACTTCGGTGATGAATTGTATATTCTTTTGGTAGCCGGCATATGTATGTCGTGCTCTTGTACAATTTCGTTGTTAAAACAGTTTCTTTCCCGAACATGTTGAAGCTCGTGGTTATGTTTTGTTCCGGCATGTTGTGGCCGAGGTTGTTGTAGTAGTTTCCTTTCCCGAGTTGTAAACTCGTGGTTGTTGCTAGTTGCTTTCCGGCTATGTTATCGCCGAAGATGGTTCATACTTGTGTTAATCAGGTTATCAATTGCATTTTTTCATAAGTATGGGTGGTTACGCCACGTACTTTTCTTATTTGGTTGTGTTATGTCGTTGTCTTGGCGACCCGACCTTGGGATTTCGTATAGAGATTCGGGTCGGGGCGTCACATAAGCAGCGTGGAGTTCCTGAGTCTACACCTGAGTTAGGAGGTATTCTTTCTACATTACTATGAGTACGTGTATTAAGGTGGCTCATGTTCATGCATTCATATGTTGCATTGTGTAGTTTGGAACTGGTGTACGTACTATGTTTCCAAGTGTTGTCTTGTGATTGAGGGAGATACCCCAATTAGAGATTGAATTGTTGTTATCAGTATGATAAGCTTGTGATAGACTAGTAAGTAATCACATGTTGCTTGGTGATCGTGTTGTTTTGCTTATACATGATTTTAATGCGTAAGAAGTTGCAATATACTAGTCGATAGTCATATGTTGTATGTTAACTTCATGGTTTTGTCTATATATACATGATATGTACGGATCCAATTATTCGAAGTTTCTATTCTCACAATACGAACAGAATATGAGACGTTGTCGATGAGTGGAATGACTTAAGAATCTTAACTTTGTACCTTCTACTATTCAATGGAGTTTAACATGGTAACTAGTGTATTGAAGATTTACCCATTTATAACAAGGTTATCTTGTATATGTTGAGATTGTTATACCTTATGGATTATGACGAATTGATTAACCAAGTGATCATGTAATACCAATAACGAGGATATGCATGTTAAATGGGTTAACATCCTAACGGATATGAGATATCGAGAGACTACATTAAACATCGTGAGTAGCATACTCAAAGAGGAATCCAAGAATTACTGTGAATATACATCTTATTCTTAGATCTTTTTCTTCATTAGACTAGTTAGAGTCATTCTTTAAGAAGCAAACCCCCCCCCCCAAGTGTATTGTGTAAAGTGTCCTAGTTGGGTTGCCAACTAATAGAGGAAAGTCGTTGATTTTCCTGTCAATAATCTGTATATTTGAGAAAAATATAGTGAATTATTGTCTTATAGAGCCAAAGGCTGTGAGGAAAGTGGATATAGGTAAGAGATCCGAATCACTATAAATAACTATGTCAATTTCTCTATCCCTTAACTTTTTACATATTGCTTTCTGTTGATTGAATATTTGTTTGTGCATGAACTTAATTGTTTTACATCTTATCAATCAAACAATCATTAAATTGTATATTTGTTGCAATCAAATCATCCATTATATTTCACACACACAAGATAAATTATAACTTGTCTTGAGATCAGTGTTTCAATTTAATTCTATTGTACGCGACTCTGTTTAACTATTTTGACAAATCTTAGATGTTCATCACTCTATTGCAAACAATTATCCTTATTTCAAAGAGTTGATCAATTCCAGTGATCATAGTAAAGTGTGTAATTGTATTTAGTAATTCACTAAGTGATTACTCCATTTGATATTAAAAGCTTAATTGTTTTATCTTTCATTTAAATATCAAATCTGAATAATCTGTACTGATAAAGAATTCTGATCATTTGATTATTTCAATTGGTATCAGAGCTTAGCTTTTCTATAACAAGGTGTGATATGATAATTGTAGTATTAGCTTGGGATCGATTCTTCAATTGATATCAAAACTTAGTAACAACCAATTGATACCTACACAATATGAACTCTCAATTAGTATCAAAACTTAATTATTCTATACCAAGGTTATAAGTAATATCCATTTAAGACTTGTAACGTCAATTGGTATCCAAACTATTTATTGATTATAATAAAGAAACCAGGTATAAGAAGTGAACTTTCAAATTTTCTAATTACATTTACTGTAAGGGATGATTAAAGATCAATGATTGTACTTTAAGATTGCATTTAGTAATTATTACAGAAAGGGACCCCACACTATTGTTGTCCCAAAATAACTGTTTCATATTTTATTTTTCCCTAATTTAAAATAAATGCATTCTTTCTATTTTTAGAAAGATTTTAAAAGTTAATTACTCTTTTTTGTTTTTAGAAAGATTTTTAAAGTTAATTATCTATAATATCCTTACTAGTTGTGAGATGAAAAGAGATGCAACTCTCATTGATTTGACAACACACACAAAAAAAAAAAAAAAATACAAAAATACTCTCTCCTTCCCAAAAACAAGTCTTATTTTGATTTTTTTTCGTGAGCTCGATTGAATTTTGACCAAAGATTTACATAAAAATATTTATCTTTACAAAATTCTAAAATTTGTTATAATGTGTATTTTTAATATTGTATCTATGACTGAATTTTCATTATACATAATAAATATAAGCCAAATAGTAATTTTATCGAATTTTTGGTTGACTTTTCAATAACGAAGGATAACTGTTTTTTTGAGAAGAAGAAAGTGCATTAAGAATATTAAAGGAAGATTAAGTGTTGCAAAATAAATTCGTAAAATTGATATAAAATCAATACTCCCTCTGTTTGAGAAAAAATAAATCACACTTTGATATTTTTTAGATCAATTTAATTAAAATTTGACTAAAAATTTATAAAAATTTACTTATCATTATTCTAAAATTGTATTAATATTCTTAATATTATATCTATCATTGAAATTTCACTCGTTAAGACATAATAAATAAATATTAAATGATGCTTTAATAATGTCCTAAGTTGCCTTTTTAAAAAGAAAATATTACTCCCTCCGTCCTAGTGTGTAGTTTCCTTTAATGCCCATGTGCATATGGCCCATATTTAAAGTAAGAAGAAAATGGTAAATTAATAAAAGTGCTGTCCTAAAAAAGCAACTTTCAAACAAGACAATTATTTTGATACGGATAAAAAAGGAAAGCAAGACAATAATTTAGAGACATAGGGAGTACTGCTTTTTTATTAACAGGGGTACAAAGGTAAAACTTCTATCATTCGTCTAATATATTAAATATACAAATAATTAATAATTATAATACATTAGTTGCACTATTTTTAGCAACATTTGTTGCATTTTAAATTTAATTAGAGAAAGTAATAATTTAAGCATATAGTATTTTCTTTCAAAATTATAAAACTTACTTTCTATGTTCTACAATGAATATTTATTTATTTTTTTGAAAAAAAATTATTCTTTATAAGTATTTATTTTTGTATAAATTTACTACTCCCTAAGTTCTACCTAGAAAGTTTATGCTTGGAAAGTCTAATGATTACAAAAATATTTAAGTATAGGCAAGATGTATATAGCATATATAGAGGGTAAAGAGAAAAATTTTATGAAAATTATAGACATTATTTTAAAGTGAACTCGTTAAGTAAAACATATCAAAATAGAGTAACAGACTCTTTATTTGGAACAATGTATTTAATTTTGAGGAGAGTAGGAGCATCACCAATTTAAAACGTGAATGTGAAAAAAATTGGTGCTACCTAAGATTTACACATTTTTCGAATAAAAAAAACTTTTTAATGCAACTGTGGAGGAGGGTTGTGGATATGATGTGTTTATTTCACATTGGTTATGAGACTCTTAATTTTTTGACATTCAATGCAATTGTGAAAGAGGAATGTGAAAAAAAAAAAACACTGAATTCACATTCCTCCTCAACAATTGCATTGAATATCAAAAAATCAAAAGTCTCATAACCAATGAATAACAATTTAATTGACACATCGTATTAACAACCCTTCCACAATTGCATTGAAAAAAAAAATTTCTTCAAAAAATGTGTAAATTTTAAATTACATAATTTATTTGACATTTATATTTACATTGGTGATGCTAGGCCTGTCGATAGATCTGATTCGGATCGGATGTACAAATTCCAAATCCGATTTATTAAGAAATTATCGAATTCAGGTCGAATTAGATTATCTCTCGGATATTTTAAAGCTCAATCCATATCCTAAATTTTCGAATTAAGATTTTTTTCAAATTTTATTCAACCCTTGTAATCTATTGAATAAAAGTAATATCAAAGTATCTTTTACTCAATTAAAAGTTAAACAAACATGAAAAAACTATGTTCCCAACTTAGATAAACGTAAATGACAATGTTAGTAAAATATTATAGTGCGCAAAAAAATTTATATTTAGTTGAAATAATAATTATGAATAACTAAAAGCTCAACATAAGTAATTTTTATATGCATAATATTACTATATTTTATATTGGATCAGATAGAATTGCTAACGGATCAAAACACTCTTAATCTAAATTTGATTTATTAAACTATCATATTATCATACGCAAATAACAATCGAATAATAATCAAATTGAATAATTCAATTCATATCCTAAAAATAACGTCTAACTCAAACAGCGTGAAGGTCTGATCCATTGACAGCATGAAGTGATGCTCTAGCGACTAGATAATATCAGTGTTTTAAAAGTTGGGCTAGGCGCCCGATTTGGCGCCGCCTAGGCGCTTGGCGTCCTCTCACCGCCGAGAAATGGACCAAATCGGGACATTAGGCGTTTTTTCTGAAAATCGCCGCCTAAACGACTTAGGCGCCGACTAGTCGCCGCTCACGCTAGACGTTTTGGTTAAAAAAAAAAAAAAAATTTGGTTCAGAATTAGAAGTTGACTGATTTAGGGGCTAGGGCTCGAATCAAAAAATCTGTCCTCTCTAGTGAGTCTCTTCATCACCAAATCAAGCAAGTGGAGCAGATCAAAAGAGTACGCCGCCCGCCGCTACCGCACGCCACCTGCCGGCTACCGCACGTCGCTGTCCCATGAGAGAGAAAAAGAGTTGACGAGAGACTAAGAGAGTGTTATTATGGTTTTGTTTCTGGGTGAGTGAGTGTTTTGGAGAGGAACGAAGTTTGCTGGAGGGAAGAGGGAGAGAAAGAGAGTTGTGTGTGATTTGTATATTTTTGGTGAGAGAGTGAGTAAGAGCGGGAGAGAACTCGGTAAAGAGAAAGGGGCAAAATGAGAGAGGACGAGGAGTGGGGTGTGGGTAAGTTTGTCAGGGAGAGAGTGGTGTGACTTGTGAGGTGTATATTAATTGTTATCAATTTGTTTTGACTTTTTGGCTTTCTCTTTTAAATTGGATTGGAAGGAAGAATGGGGAGTGGGGGCGGCCACATGTAAATTTTTTTATTTTTTTTGTTTTATTCACTTTTTTTTTCTTTCTTTTAATAATAATAATAATAATACTTTTTCTGTTTTTAAATTATTGTTTGATCATGCACACAGATTAAAAAAAACTTAAAAATTTATCTTTGATTCAATGAAAAATTAAAATCATTGCGTTGAATCTCTCTGTTGACATTATTTTTAGTGATTATTAATTTTAGTTTATTTGATCATATTTAGTTATTTATTATTATTGTAGCATGTATTGTATAAATCTATGGTATAAATGTGTAATTACGCTGATTTCTGGCCCGCTGCCCGATTAGTCCCCTAGGCGCTAGGCCCTCCTCAGCCGCCTAGCATCCGCCTAACAATTTTTAGAACACTGGATAATATGACGTGAGATTCTGTTGGCAGCTTTGGTTCTTACTCTTTTCCATTTATTGTGTGTTTATGAGCCCGTTTGATGTAGCGTTTTGAAAATACAGTGTTTTAAAAATGTAGCGTTTTTAAAACGCAGATTATTTAAAACGCGATTTTTTTCTTTATAAATGCGTTTGAGATATTATGTCAAAACGCTGCTTTTTATTCTCTACTGCGTTTTAAAATTTGCGTTTTAGAAAAAAGCTAGGAATTTCAGCGTTTTAAAACGCAGCTGCGTTTTGAAAACGCAGCATTTTCTGCCGCATCATTGAAACGCTAAGTTAAAAAATAAGTTGTATTTTAACTTTGTATTTTGGCTAAAATATGCGAACAAACAGACTCTATGTACAACAGTGGTGCAGATAAGGAACACGCTTTTTAAGGTCTGTCTTTTCCTTTACTTGTCCAAGCCCAATTTTAGGTCATCCGATTGATTACGTTCCCACTTGGACCAACTTGCCTAGGTTGCCAGTAGTCACCCTCCCCCTCACACATTTCTAAAGGGTTGTTTGGTGTAGAAGTTTCTATAGAGCTATCAAAATTCGTTCGGCTCGAGTTAACCTGACATCTGGATAGATTGGGTTTTAGTTTTGGAAGTCCGGTCCAATTTTTAGACTTAGCCCAATAGGTTCGCATGCCTACCGATAAAAATGATAAAACGGCAAAATTTGAACCGATCTCATTTAAACAATTTTTATTTACTATAATTTAACATAATTATTTTTAACTGAAAATTAATTTTTATTTTGCAAAATATCATCTATGCTTTTTAAAAAGAAGGAACAATACATGATGTTATCATAAAATCAAAAAACGATACATCGCAATACAACACGATGCATATAAAAATACAGAAGCCCACATACTATGCATCGCAAAAATTAAAGACGATGCACAAATTACCTTGTCACTTGCAATGCACCAAAAAGTTGTGCATCGACTAGAAAAATAAACTAACTCACTTCACTTCAAAACACATAGCAAAAAAATCCTCTTCACTCCAAAAACAAAGAAAAAAAATCTTAAAACCCTTCTAAAATTTTGCAAAAACTTTTGAAAACATTATCGTTAGTTACTATGAAAAAATGTCTTCTCAACTACAAAAGAGCACTAGAAAGAAGACAACAACCACTAGAAACAACAAAAACGAAGTATCAAGTTAGTATTGATTAATACATTTTAGGGTTTCAAAAACAAAGTATAAATGTTCGTGAATATCATTTGTAAGGTTACAAAATTGCATATAAAATTGAATATAAAACACCGCTTCTAGGGGTTTTTTATCACGATGCACTAATTTTATGCATTGTATTGCAAACTTTTGTTGTTTTTGATGCATCACAATGCATTATTTTGATGAATCGCGTTCACTGAAAACGTTAATACACCGTTTTGTTTTGGATTCAAAATTTGTAAGTCGCGATGAAAAATGTTGTGCGTCCTGATGCACATATTGTCCGTCACGATGCACAAAAGTATTTCATCACGACGAACAATCGATGCACATATTGTAAACTTTTTTTTTTCATCACGATGCACAAAATATATATATATATATATATATATATAACGATGCACATTTATATATTTGACGATGCACATTTATTAACACAAAAATCACAAAATATATTGACGATGCACATTTAACACAAATGACGATGCACATTTCTTACACAAAAATCACAAAATATATTGACGATGCACATTTAACACATGATGATGCACAAAATACACTTAAAAAGTGTCATATGTTGATACAAAGGCAGTTTTGGAACAAATAGTCAATTTATCACTTAAAAGGAACTTATGCGAATGAAAACAAATATATTGACTTAAGCGAATACATATATCACAAAAGGTACCGGCCCATAATTTTTTCATGATAAAATTAGTGAAAATTAACCTGGTCTAGCTCGGGCTGGGCTTTAGTTATATAGGCCTGGTGTAGATTTTGGTCGGTCTAGACTACCAAATTTAAAGTTTGACCCGATGGGTTCGGGCTGGGCTGGTTTGGCCGGTCCATTGTTAGGTTTTAAGTTTTTAGGTTAGGCTTTAGTTTTAAAAATTAAAGTCATAATACTCTGAACCAAAAACATACCATAAAGGAACATCTCAATTTGAGGTTTTTGTTATTTTTTAACAATTTTGAGTTTTTAATATGTAGAATGTTATTTAATTCGGTACAAACTTCTTAGAAAATTATGACCTTCTAATTTTTTAAAATATTTCTTGAATAGAAAAATAATTATTTATTTATTGTTTCTAATTGTTAGAAAGAAAAAATTTTAATGCTAAAATAGGTTCTTAAAACATGGAGAGTTGCTATTAACACTCCCACAACCTCTAAGTACACCCTTTTACTAAGTACACCCCCAATATTTTCAACCCCAAAAAGCTAAGTATACCCCCCTAATTTCCTATTATACCCTTACTCATATTTTTTCCAAAATTAACTAACCTTACTAAGTACATCCCCACCCTTCTCATATTGAAACACCCACCCCAAACAAACCCACACTCTAATTCCCTCTCTCCCGACACATTGAAACACCCCCCAATTCAACAATAAGCAATAGGCAACGGCAACGGGCGATGGCAACGACAACTTCTTGTTAATGGCAACTTCATCATCTTCCTTTTCTCCTACAGTAGTCTAGCAACTTCAACTTCAACATCAACAGTGTTCGAAAGGCGCATAGGTATTCACATCTCTTCTTTTTACTAGCATTCTAGGTTTAAATGTTATATTTTTATAATTTATATGTTAAATTATTGTTAGGGCTTAGTTACATTCCACTATTATTGCATTTTGGTGTTTAAATTTTGTGATTTAAAGAAAATTTTGTTTGAAAAATCGACATTTTTTTGGCCAATACTATTTGGCACTGCGTAGCCAAACAACTTTAAGGGCGTTCGCTACCCCCTAGTCGAACACTCATAAAACTGTTCAGCTAGGGGGTGCCGAACGCCTTTAAGGCTGTTCGGCTAGGGGGTGCCGAACACCCTTAAGGGCGTTCGGCTAGGGAGTGCCGAACAATATTGATTTTTTTTCCTTGCTTACCTTGTTGGATTGGATCGATCTATTACTGATTATGTATGTGCAGAACAAACATATGCTAGAAGAAGACCTACTACTTGAACAGGAGACAAAGACAACAACAACAACCACAAAAACAACAACTACTACGACTACTACAACAACAACAATTACAACAACAACAACAACCACAACAACAACAACTACTACTACTACAACAACAACAACAACAACAATATTCATTTCATGATTATGAGTATGAAAGAGGAGGCGGTGCTGAGGAGGAGGAGGAGGAAGAAGAAGAGGCATTTGCCCCATTTCCTGGTTAGCCACAAGTTCCATCGTTGCTGACTACCTTCAAGGATCATGTAGCGGCATCGATTTGGAATGCGAAAGAGCGAGCGGTCTTGAAATGTTTCAATCACACTGCGAAGTTGGAAGAGTGTGTAATTCGAGATCACACTAGTGAACTAATGAAGAATCTTGCCAACAGCTCGAAGCTTACGGTGTCTATGGTCTCATATGAAGAGGTGGACAAAGTATTGGTCTCGGCTTTTATGGAACGGTGGCATCCAGAGATGAATACTTTTTACATGCCCTTCGGAGAGATGACAATAACACTCGATGATGTGTATTGTCTTACAAGACTATCTGTGATAACCCGAAACAATTTTTTTTTTTGAATAATAATAATAACAAGCTAAAAGAAAAGCATATAGACTTTAAAGAGATTGGGCTTGTACAAGTGGATTTTTGGACTTATTTTATTTAGAATGCAAGATTTAAGATGAGATGGGTTGGGTTGGGCCACAAATTATTGAAATTTATAAAATTAGGCTCTCATTTGGAGCTAGAATTCCAAAAAAAAAAAAAAGAGAGAGAGAAATCAGAATGGCTTTGGTAACGCACAAGATGGAAACGGAGAGGTGGAGTGAGTGCGCGATAACTCACGGAATCAATAGGGAGCTGCCGGTAAGGATCGGAAAGGTCATGCAACAGGGTATAAGAGGCCTCGCCCTCTTCTAAGCTGGGTTCTTTGCAAGAAAAAGAAAATAGACTCGGAAACAACTACATTAACCAAATCAACGAGCCGGAGAATATAACACAAAACACAACTGCTAAACATGAACCTCATCGAGCAATAAACTCGGAAACAACTACATTAACCAAATCAGAGTGCCCGGAAATAACAAGTGTTACTAATTACACTAAGCCCGACAACCATGTCGACGCTACCAAAAAATATTACACAAGTACAAGTACAACCACATTCTACCCAACTATACAAAGTTTACATAACTATGTACAACCTTGGCCTCAACAAAAGAAAATATAAAGGCTCAAGGAGCTTCTACCCAAAAGTACAACTTGACGAGCTCACCGAAAGGATGCAAATTACTATGGGTTCCTCGCCAGACCGTGATCTAAGGAAAACAAATAAACAAGGAACGGGGTAAGTTGAAACTCAAAAAGTTACTAATACAATAATATGACATGCTAGATGCAAGACAATAATAATAACAAGTGTAACATGATATAGCATGATATAACATTCACGAAGTAAGGCATTTCACAAGTATAACATGAAGTCACATGACCCTATACAATACGAGAGGCTCAACGATTGTCAACCGACCCATACCGGTTAGAAACCATGACCAACATTCGCTTGTATAGGAATCACATAAGAACAATATGTAAACACATTTAAAAGGATACCGTGTCGAGGAACACCTCCGATATAACCAATACTTTCAACCAACCAACCAATGTAATACCAAAAGTCGGAGCCGTTGTTGATGTACTCGATTGACGAACCAAAACCAATAACTCAATACCATGTGAACCATTTTCTGTATTCACGTCGACGGGTGAACTCGGTCTCCACAACACGAGAAACAACCACGAAATAGCTTATCAATGTTGCAGTTATTCCATACAACAATTGGCGCTATACCCCTACCGTGGCCAACGGTAGGGCAAGGCCCAATATATTGGCCTTCAACTATTACGTAGTCCCGGCTCCCGCAATAATCGAGCGTCAATACACCGCCAAACAAATATGTCATGTACTTAACTAAATGCCCAAATAGATGTTTACTCGTCATTTAAAATAAAAAAGTCATACTCCACAGTAGGGAGTACAACAATGATAACAACATGAACGTCTCAAGTAGGTCATAATAATCCCACTTCACATAATTAACCAACACATGAAAATTACGACAATTAACGTAACATCATCAAACACAATTTATGAAACCAAATTACCCAACAAGTCTCTCGAATCACCAACGAGTCCCCAAATCACACATGTGGTCTCATTGATTATGAAATCCTAACCAAATCCGCTAGAGTCATTTTTGGTCTCTAATGAGTTCGAGTTTACGACAATTAATTATACTTTAAACTTATCAATTGGTACCAATTCTTTGTATACCCAACAAGAAAAAACTAGTATCTCAACACATTTAACAAGTCTACCACGAAATTATAGGGTCAACATGGTATCACATACTCAAACATGGTGATTTCAACATTTTACAAGTCTAGAATGTCTTCCAAGACATAAATCAAGAAGAAGAGGGGTAATAGCTTACCTTTTGATGAAATTAAACCAAGGAAACTAACATGCAATCAGTGGAGAATGATCCTTTAGCCAAGACCTTCGCAACGGTATGCTCGGATTGCCGGAATTCCACTCCAAGCTCAAGATATCCCATTTTCTCTCTCTAAACTCTCTCTCTAATCTCTCTCTCTAATGTTCTTGGTTGAAGATGGTGAAATGGAGAGTAACTTGAGTCTCCCTTGGTGTTTAAGAGACCAAAAATGTCTAGTCTAAGAGTCCTAAGTCGTGTGTCATTTTCAGCCAAGAGTGATAGTCAAATAATTTACAAGTCTAAAATCACAAAATGCTGTCTCACGGGGCGCGCTAGGGCGTGGCATATGCGCACTAAGGCGCGGGGCTGACTGAAGTTTGGAGTCTGATTTCTTAAAATTTTAGCAAGTTGCTCGCTAGGGCGCGACCCCAGGCCTTGAACTTCTTCAAAAGTGTCCAAGAATGTCTCAAAAGTGTTTCTAAGTGAAGTCCAAAACACATTTGAAACTCAATCCAAACAACACATAACCAAGTTGAGAATGCAACACATTACAACTACGAATGATCACAAGGACTAAATCACAAATCAAAGCATATGAGAAGCATGAAATCAATGTGAATGCCAACATATTTGAATGAAGAATGTACATGAAATATCGGTGATACTTAATGAGATCGATACACAAATTGCATGCACATGATATGAATGGTGCGGGTGTTACATCGAACAGTCCTTTTGTTATTCCACAGCCCCTACCGAACAGCCCTGAAGGTGTTCGATAGCCCGTTGCCGAACACAATGGCCAAGTTAACTCCGTCTGTGCTTCAAAAAAATTGAAGAAAATTGAAATTTTAGCCGTGAAATGAGATGAGATACATACATAATTGGTCTCTTTCACTTGTTCTTACTCCATTAGCAGCAATATGGATGTATTTTTCAAGATTTAGGGTTTGGAGTTTGATGGAACTTGTAAGAAGATGAATGGGGTGTGTGTTGTTTGATGGAGAAATGAATTTGTTGAGAGAGAAGGGTTGGGTGTTCTAAAACATCTTGGGGGAGGGGTGTACTTCAAACTTTTGCGATGAAATGAAAAAAAAAAGGGGGGTGTACTTAGTAACACTAATGACATTTAGGTTTAAATTTATAATGACATTTTTGTAATATATGTAGAGGTGTACTTAGAGGTGGTGGGGGTGTTAATGACAACTCTCTAAAATATGTGTAAATTCTATAGGAGATACTTATTAGAGAGAGAGAGAGAGAGAGAGAGAGAGAGAGAGAGAGAGAGAGAGAGAGAGAGAGAGTACTATTTTTGTTATAAAAAGGACTCCCTCCACTCCGATAAATGTTTCTACTTTCTATTTTGGGATGTCTCAACTAATGTTCCTAAAGAGATCTACCTATTTTTAACTATTCTTCCTAATATACCCTTAAAGTTTCATTTAATATTACACATCCCAAAAAACTCAATTATTTAGAATAGTTGAACTCAATTAATGTTCATGGGTATTATCGTCATAACACATTTTACAACACATCATTAATTATGTTTCTAAATTTATGTGTTTTATCAACTAGGAATATTTATTCAGAACGAAGAGAGTATCATCTTTGTGTGCGCAAATGCTTCAATGACAAAGATTGAACTCGCTTCCTATAAGCCGTGAGGGATAACTCTCAATACCACTTAACCACAATCTAATTGGTGTTATAAAAGTCCTCCCACCGCCCCTTGCATAGAATTCACTTTTTATGTTTAAAATCCAACACAAGGTTAAATTAAATAAGAAATTATGTTTAAAAAAAATTAAATTTCAATCACTAAAATTATATTAAGAATACTATAACTACAACTTTTTTGACTTTGTAAGGATTTATAACATTATAAAACTTAGGTTAAAATTTAATTAAGTTAATCAAAAAAATTAAAATTAGACTCTTTGATTCGACCTGGGAGAGTACAAAATATTAAAAGTATCATTTTCGCAATAAAAGTACCAAATTTGCAATGAAAGTAACAAATCCACTACAAGACGTGCTTCTGCCATCCCACTCCAAAAGTCTACATTTAAAAAATTAAATAATTACAAGATTTATTAGTATTATTCAAGTTGTTCATAATTACAAAAACACTAAAACTTATATTTTTTTTGTGTGGAATAAAGTAGAAAGATAATAGAGATTAAATATATAATTACATTTTTTTTAGTAGAGTATCTCAAATTAAAGAATAAACTTTTTACATAGAAGAAAGAGTGTTTCAAATTTCAAAATAAATTTTTTTTTTTGGTAAAAGTTAACACCCATTTATAGTATGTTCTTGAAAAATATCTCAAATTTTAATTTTATACCATTAATAACTGAGATAAAGTATTTTATATTAAATATTTCTTATATATATCCTTAAAACATGTATTAGTCAAACATATTTCATCTGTTTTAGGTAAATAATCTATTATTTTATTTTTGGATACTTACTTAAAATGTTTATTTTTAAAAATTATTTCCATAACCTTCACAACTTTTTTAATTTTACCCCGTATATGATATAAGTATCTTGGTCGTGCTAAAATATTTTTATAAAGATTTTGTTAATTAACTTGTGTCATAAAGACATATATTAAGTAACATTTATTAGAATAGTTAGTGGTGAAAATTTGTGAAAGCAACAATTAATTAGGGTAATTGTTAGTGTAGTTAGTGTAAAATTAGAGTAGTTAATGTGAAAGTGAGCACTAATTACCCTAATAAATACTCCTTAACATATACATTTAGAACACAAGTTAATAGAACCTTTTACATTTCTTAATTATTAGACTTTTTAAATTAAACTATTTAAACGAGTTTACCTGTTTAAACTTGGAGAATCGTTATTCACATTCCATTTTTACTAAGTACACTCCTTTCGATTATTACAAAAATATCATTATAAAACTTAACTTATTTGCTATTATTCTTATTAAGTACACCCCCTCTACTTTTATTTGATTCCAACATCACTAAGTAGACCACCCTCAAAATAATATTCATACACCTCCTACATTCTTTTCACAATACACACATTCAAACATATTATTCTCATCTCTTTCAAGTTCCAAACCCCTTACTAAACTTTAAACCTCTAAATTCATCTACATTGTTGGAAAACATAACCATGAACCATAAAGAATTGAAGGGAACAAAAATTGTAAGTATTCTTATACTATAATGGCTTAATTTTTCGCATTTTAAGAAATAAACTGCATTGGTATGTTCGTTCAGTAGTGACCGAACACACTAAGGAGTGTTCAGTCACTGATGGCCGAACAACTCTATGTATATTCTATCACTACTGAACACCCCTGGAGATGTTCGGTCAGTACTGACTGAACGCCTTTGAAGATGTTCGGTCACTGAACGTCTTTGGAGATGTTCGGTTTACTGAACACCTTTGGAGATGTTTGGTTGAACATCTTTGGTGATGTTCGGTTAGTACTGACCGAACATCACCAAAGGTGTTCAACCAACCATGTTTGAACACTATAGACCCAGATCACTTCGAAATTCAACTTAAAATACAAATTTTTTTTGACACAAACCACCAATTTTGAACTCAAATTGTAAAGAAAATTATAGCTAACTTAATCCTAAAAATTATTTAGCATACAACTTTAAAAACTTAGTAATATTTAAGTGCAAAATGTTCTTCTTCTAATTTCCTCAACAATGCAAATGTTCAGAGCCTTGGTTTTTATTATGCGTAAGGGATTGGGGGTGTCTCAAAGGATGGTTGGATGATGGTGGGGGTGTACTTAGTAATGTTAAGTTGTTTATTCAAAATAAATTAGAAGAGGTAAAATGAAAAATTGATGGGAGTATATTTCGTATTTAAAAGGGTTTACAATTTAAAAAGGGTATACTTAGTAATTTTGGGGTGTAAATAGTAATTTTATTTGATAAAATTCTATTTGATAAAACCGAGGAAGTATTAAATAAATTCAGTTGGAGAAATTATGGCCCCATTCACAACCCACTCTGTTCGATTTGGCATTTTCCGGGTCCCATTCACACACTTTCCCTCTCCAATTTGGTAATTATCACCGGGCTAGCTACTCACCCGACTCGAATCCACTCGACTCCAACCCGTTTTACTCCCGGCCCTCCCTCCGACTCCAAATGATATATATAGTGGTAGTAGTAGAGAGGTCGGGAGAGAGACGGAGAGAGCTGATCGATCACAGATAGGCATAAGATTTATCGATCGATCGATCGATCAGCCAGTAAATTGAATTGAAGGGAATATATCTAAACCAAAATCTAAATCTAAATCTAAATTAGATCGAAAATGGCGCTGATGATGAGGAGGAAATCCCTCAGTAGTGTAATAAAGGGAATGCGAGCCATGTCTTCTTCTTCTTCTTCGTGGTGGAGAAATGTGGAGCCAGCCCCTAAAGATCCCATTCTCGGCGTCACCGAAGCTTTTCTCTCCGATCCTTCCCCTCATAAAGTCAATGTCGGAGTCGTACGTCTCTTCTCTCTCCCCCCTCTCTCTCTACCTGAGCTTCCTACTTTCCTAAATTTAGCTCAATTTCCAAATTCCTCACGCTTTGCCTCCTTTTTTATTTTATTTTTTTCGTTTTTTTCGCCTTGCGTTTGTTAGTAAATTCCTTTTTGATTTAGCCGGTAAGGCAATTCTACCGGCCAACTTAAAGAAGAAGTTTCGATTTTGAGTCCTTTAACTGTATGAAACAAAAAAAAAGTCCGTTTTTAGCGTCCGACCTTAATTTAACTTGTAAATTAGTCTTAGATTTTCGAGCCTCGGATATCTCGGGAAACCAAAAAAGATTGCTGATAATAAATAAAAATTCCTCATCCAGAAAAAAGTATAAATTTTTAAGACTGATGATTGAACTGACGGGTTATTATTATTATTAATTTTATTTTTTAGTTGGGAATGATTGGCTGATTTGTTTTGTTTTTGGGGTTGGGTTGGGTATTGCGGCGGTGAAGGGTGCATACAGAGATGATAATGGGAAGCCGGTTGTTCTTGAATGTGTACGAGAAGCTGAACGCAAGATTGCCGGAAACATGAACATGTATGTTGCTCTCTCCCGCCCTCTCTCTCTCTCTCTCTCTCTCTCTTTACTCTTTCTAACTTGTGGAATGAAGAAATAGCACGCCAATTATTTTATTTTATTTGTACTGAGTTTTTATTTTATTTTATTTACTGTAGTTGCATTTGAGAGTGCTAATATGATTTTCTGATAATTACTGCAGTGGAAATATACAATAAACTTTTACCTTTGTGACTTTGTCGTCTAATTTTTTAGATGCAGTCTTTCAATTTCCTCCCCTCAAGTTTGGAAAATAGTTATGGGTGTCCTTCTAATCTTTCAGTTGTGATTTTAATTAATCTTTCTTTTCCTCGAAAAGGAAAAAAAAAAAAAAGACTCTCTCCAATTAATTAGTTAATTAATTTGCCAATTAATTACTACCCCTCGCTATCAAAATAAGTGTCCTTGCTGATTTTAAATGGGTTTAAAGAAATGTGCTGACTTTATTTTATTTTTAACTTTTCTTTAATGCTCTTAAATTATCACTTAGTAGTTAGTAGTGTCAACAAAAAAAAAATTAAATGGGTTTCTCGTTCTTTTTTCATCTCACAACTAATAAGGGTATTATGAATAATTTGTTTAAGATTTTTTTTTTTAAAATTAAAAGAGAACACTTATTTTGGAACATTTTGGAATAGAATAGTGGACACTTATTTCGGACAGATGGAGTAACACAATCCTCTCTATACTGTAAGATAGTACTGTCGAGACTAATATGGAGTCCCTATTAGCTTTTGGGTCCTTTTACTGTGGCTGACAGCCTGCCACTGAAAATTATTTAGAGGGACTGTCACCCTACGCTTTCTTGTTCACTCATATATGAACACATGGATGAATCCTCAAATCAAAATGAAGCAATACCTTAAGATTTTGGGCAGTTATATGATTGGTGTTTCACATTGCGTACTTTTGTGACCTAGTCACCTGTCCCAAGGAATAAGTTTTCGTAGCCAGCAATCTTTCTTATCAAACTAAAATACAATTCTTTATTTTTTTAAATATTTCTATAGATTTATTGTTGTTGTTGTTATTATTATTACTATTATTTATTTATTTTTATTATTATTATTAGTTGGGCTCAAACTAATCTAGCTCTTACTCACCTTAAGGGTCTGAGTGGTAGCTGGGAGGTAATTTCTGAGTTTGTAGAGGGTGTGCCCTTGGATTTGCAGCGAGGTAGATTTAGTTGAGCTGCAGACAAGCTGCCGGAATGTATCACTTCACTGATTTAGTTAAAAAAAAAGGAAAATTATTTTCTTTTACTTAATATAGTCCTTGCATCAATCCGCAAGTGTGCTTGTTGTACTTTCCATTTGCATTGTGGGATGGGGTCTTTTTCACCTGCCTTTTCTCATTTTCTCTTTAAGGGTATTCCACTTACTTTTTTGATTCTTCTGCCTGTATTCCTTACTTTCCTAAACCATAAGATTCTTTGATTATAGTCTTGACAATAACCTTAAATTAATAAATGATTTCCTTGTAATATTTGTCTTTAAATAGTTTTGATTTTATGTCACAGCCACACACACACACACACACACACACACATATATATATGTTATGTATATGTATATGTATATGTATATGTATATGTATATGTATATGTATATTATGCAACCTATAATTTTTCCAAGTACATGTAATTTCTATGGTCGTTTCAAAAACAAATTCTACATACTATGAAACAAAGTGCTCCTTGTAAGATTCCGTTTTGGTTTGTTCTTGTTTGGGTGCGGTGGAGTACATACAGTTGCAGGACAAGTTTTAAGAAAATTGGAAATAGAGCTATACATATCTATCTAAATTGGTTAATTATTTAACTATTAATCTGTATGTGAATGTGGAAAAGGTAGGATACATGATGAAAAGAGGGTTTATAAGTAGATTACAAGTAATTTTTGTAGGACTCATCAAGTGGTCCTTTGTAAGACTTTTGTCACGCTGAAGCAGATTATAAGGATTTTTTTTTAGGATAAGCTCACGTTAAAGGTTATGATGATGTAAGTATGAAAGTAATATTATAATTTTGGCGTTTTAAATTATACAAAATTCAAATTACATAAGGAGAATTATCTCACTTTCTAGCATCCCAAGTGTGTTTGTATTGTGATTTTGCAATCTTGCAAAACTAAGGAGATGGTGGCACTCATTTTCATGGGTTTGCTTCTCTTATCTTTTTGACATATAATATTTTGGTGGGGTTCAAGTTTGGCCTATGGAGCATATAGGTGGGATCCCTATTGCAAACAATCCACTAATACAATTGCAGAGTAACAATAAAGACAAGGATATTACAAGTTAGTTTTTCTTTGCTAATAGGTCTGTCCACTATAGTCTTTACAATAAGCTATTGGAATCAAATCCACTGTTATTATTGTTATTATTATTATTATTATTATTATTATTATTATTATTATTGATGTAAATAGTGTTGGTTAATTGTGCTTAATTAATGTTTCAATTAACTTTAAGATATATTAAACTATTATTATTTATTGTGATAATAATTTATTAAATATCATAGGCTATTGTCCAATGTGCTAGAAGATCTTTTAATAATCTGAAGTAGAACAAGTGTGGACTCTGTATTGAATATGTACACCTCATACACATATCCCCCGTATATAGTCTCTAACAAGACATCATGGTTTCTTTTATATGTCAAAAGTTGAATACAAACATTAAATATATATGATATAGGATCTAAGAACCAATTTACAAGCATCTCTCTTTTACTTGATAGTGGTTGTTAGAGAGAACTCGATCAATGTCCGGGTCGATACATTTATATTTATACTTATGTCCAACTAGAATCTTCGACTGTGGTAGAGTCATATGTTAGCCTTCTCAGAAGTGCCTATCTGCTTACTCATGGCTTAGAAAATTGAAGTCAAGATGCTGAAATTTTGGTCTCAACCTTATGATTCTCTAATCATAATTCATAATCGAAATATATGCTCATGTACGAAGGCAATGAAAAGAAATCATAATTAATTTCAGGTTCAAAGAAAATACAAAAATTAATAAAATTGGCTTTTCAGGGCAGCTATGTCTAACAAATTTGTTTTGTTTCATATGTTTCCCTTATGTTCTAAAAATATAGTTATTTTCAACAAGTGGACAGGCATTAAAGAGGAGTAACGCTGTCATATTTGTGCTCTTACTTTTTTTGTTACCTCGTCTAGAAAATGAATTGCTTTCTCATACGCAACATTTTTAATTTTGTAGGGAGTATCTTCCCATGGGAGGAAGTAATAAGATGGTTGAGGAAACGTTGAAGCTGGCCTATGGGGAGGATTCAGACTTGATTAAAGATAAGCGAATTGCAGCGGTGCAAGCTCTCTCTGGAACTGGTGCATGTCGAGTCTTTGCAGATTTCCAGAAACGATTTTGTCCTGATTCACAAATCTACATTCCAGTTCCTACCTGGTCGAAGTTAGTATTTTGAACTTGATTTCCCTCTGCTTGATAGAAATTATGTACTCTGCAAATTTGAGCACTACTTGAGTCTCTCATGGGTTTTGGTTTTAGAATTGCATTCTAATGTGAATTTTTCAGTCATCATAACATCTGGAGAGATGCCCACGTGCCGCAAAGAACATTCCATTATTATCACCCAGAATCTAAAGGGCTGGATTTTGCCTCACTGATGGATGATGTTAAGGTATCAAAAGCACATTATAGGCCAGAAACTTAACATTAAGATGTTTCATTTTCTTTTAAGTGCGTATTGTTCTTGATTAGTTGTTTGCTGCCAATTTCATAGAATGCGCCAAATGGATCATTCTTTCTGCTTCATGCATGTGCTCATAATCCTACTGGAGTAGATCCTACAGAAGAACAATGGAGAGAGATATCATCCCTGTTCAAGGTTAGCTAGTCTATACTTGCATATGCTCATTTCTCATTTGCCTGTTCTATATTAAAGCTTGATAGTCTCTAATGTAACCAATTTCAGGTAAAAGGACATTTTGCTTTCTATGACATGGCATATCAAGGTTTTGCAAGTGGTGATCCAGAGAGGGATGCGAAATCCATTAGGATCTTTCTTGAGGATGGTCATCTGATTGGGTGTGCCCAATCATATGCTAAGAATATGGGACTTTATGGTCAGAGAGTTGGATGCCTAAGGTGAGTTTCCTTTTATTACTTCACTTAATCTGGAACTGTACTTCCCCTTCAATTCAGATTTATTTCAACAAGATAACTCCAAATACAGATTTCTGTTGTTTTATAGCTTTATCTCTCATCATTGAAGGGACTCTGCTCCTCCCTAAACTTGTATGCTCCATCCTAGATATAAGGGATATAAGCGGGCAATAGCCTTTAGATTTTGATGAGCAGCTTTTTGCCTTTATTATATCTAAATCTGATCTGAGCCTCATGCTGTGTGAATATATAGGCTCACTGGCGAGATACCTTGTCATTTTTAAGAAGGAAATCTATTTTCCTCCCTTCACTTTCTCCTTCTTCTTCTTCTTTGTTTTCTTTGTCAGGTAATCTGCACTGATCTAATGCATCTACTTGCCAAAAATCTAGCCAGCCAATATTAACACTAGTCCCTGATGTATGGATTATTTTCTTTGTGGTATCTGTTATTAAGCTTCCACAAAAGGGAACGAAGGTCAAAGTTGAGTGACTTCTGATTCTGAATCATGTCCCAATCTAATAATCAGATGTGAGAAACATAGGTGGTAAATAGAAACACATACCTAAATTATGCTAGAGTCAAGAGGCTGGAACCCTCTGCAATTTATCATGACCCTTGCACAGCCAGAGTCCCAACTAGGAACTAGGGGCAGCTAGACCCTCGTGCTATACAATTTCATTAGGCAATCTTATAATACATGCAACAATTGTTCTCCTACGAACGCTCTTGACTGTGTATCTTTTTTTTTTTCATCTTGCTACTAGAATATTACTTTCTAAGGAAAATGTACCCTATCAGTTGATGGTGTTAAAGCCTAGGAGCTCCTTGACCCAGTGTTGAGGATGGTGTCCTCAAGGTTGTACAGGGTTCATCATTCTGACCTGTTGTGTGAAAGAAAGAAAGAAGCATAGACTAATTGTGAGAAGCCGTAACTTTGACTGGGTTAGACAAAATCTATTTATACCCCTTCTATCTTCACATATGGCCTAGTCAAATCCCCCTCTATCTTTTATGGCCTAACTTAGAGTTAAAGATGTTTCATGGCTCTTTTTATTTGAAAACCCCTTAATGCCTTTTTTTTAAGGACTCAAAAATGACTCACATGGTCACTCTAACGACTCACATGGTCATTGGAAGAACGACCCACGAATGACTCAATGAGTCATTCAACGACTCGGAGGTCGTTCAAGCGACCCATTGAGTCATTCACTGAGTCATTCAACGACTCAGAGGTCGTTCAATTGATTCACTGAGTCGTTCAAATGACCTAAGGGTCAGGTCGTTTAACTACTCAAGGGTCGTTCAAACGACCATTGAAACACTTGGGGTTAGAGTTTGAGAAAGAGAGAGAGGGACTGAGAGTGAGAGAGAGACTGAGTAGGGTTAGAAAGATGTACCTCAAGCAAAGACGAAGGCGAATCGGAGACTAAGGAGGGCGTCGGAGATGGAGGAGGGCGTGAAAGACGGAGGGGATGGAGGAGGAGGGCATGTGCTGGAGATGAATGTGAGGGATGAAGGGATAGGAAGAGAGGCTGTTGGTTTTGAGGGTATTTTAGGTAGTTTGTAACAATATATGGTCAAATGCCATAAAACATAATTGATCGGGTCATAAGGCTCTACTTGATATATACCATATACACACA
>CM028368.1:27444360-27605703 GCA_016624345.1 Platycodon grandiflorus
CGTGTGTCGGGTAGTTCTGTTCATCGAGTCAACTTCCGTGAAGCATAAGCGATGACCCTTCCATTCGCATCAAGACACAACCCAAACCTTCTTCGAAGCATCGCTATAAATCACAAACCCATCATGTCCATTCGGCAATGCTAAGATAGGAGCCGTAGTCAACTTCTCTTTCAACTCCCGAAAACTCGCCTCACATTTATCATTCCATACAAACGGCTTATTCTTTCGAGTCAAAGTCGTCAAAGGGGTTGCAATCTTAGAGAATCCTCTATAAACCTCCGATAATAACCCGCTAACCCCAAGAAACTCCGAATCTCCGTCACCGTCTCGGGTCTCTTCCAACTTACCACCGCCTCGATTTTCGTTGGATCAACCGAAATCCCTTGCTCGAAACTACATGACCCAAAAATGTCACCTCCTCCAACCAAAATGCACACTTGCTAAACTTAGCATATAATTTCTTTCCCTCAAAACCGTCAACACAATCCTCAAGTGTTTCTCGTGCTCTTCTCGAGACTTCGAGTACACCAAAATGTCGTCGATGAAGACAACCACAAAACAATCAAGATACGGCAAGAACACCCTATTCATCAAGTCCATAAACACCGCGGGTGCATTAGTCAACCCAAAGGGCATAACCACAAATTCAAAATGCCCGTATCTAGTCCTAAATGCTGTCTTAGGAACATCTTCCTTCCTAACCTTCAACTGATGGTAGCCACTCCTAAGGTCGAGCTTGGAGTACACTACGGAACCTCGAAGCTGATCAAACAAGTCATCAATGTGTGGGAGAGGGTATTTATTCTTAATGGTAACCTGATTCAACTCCCGGTAATCGATACATAACCTCAACGAACCATCCTTCTTCCTCACAAATAACACCGGTGCACCCCAAGGCGATACACTCGGTTTAATGAAACCCCGATCAAGCAACTCTTGCAACTGAATCTTTAATTCCTTCAACTCGGCCGGCGCCATGCGATACGGTGCTTTCGATATCGGCGCGGTACCCGGTAACAACTCAATACAAAACTCCAACTCTCTATCAGGAGGCGTTTCATAGTCATCGAAAAGACATCCGGAAATTCACGAACAACCGCAACATCATCCATCATAACCACCTTTTTGACTTGTCCACCACACAAGCCAAATACCCGAACAACCACGATGTAACAACTTACGGGCTTTCAAAGCCGAAATAAGACGAACACCACCCATGCACTTATCACCAACAAACACAAAAGACGACAAATTTGGCATATCAAAAGTGACAAACTTCTTACGACAATCAACCACGGCATGGTGTGCATGCAACCAATCCATCCCCAAAATCACATCAAAATCCCGTATAGGCAAAACAACCAAATCAGCAGGTAAATGGTGGCCATCAATGATAACATCACAATTATGATAAACATCCGAAGCTACTTGGCATTCTCCCATCGGAGTGGACACCTCAAGCACATACGGTAGAGATTCAGGCATGGTATGCAAATGGCAGGCAAAATGAGATGCGATGTATGAATGCGATGACCCTGGATCTATAAGAACTCGGGCTTTAACACTAGAAACAAATAAGGTACCTCCTATGACGTTGTTGGCTTCGGGTACTCTATTTCGGTCTAGGGCGAAGACTCGACCCGGACTCTAGGACGACCCTCATTATCTCTCTTAACGGCCGTATTCTGCTGCGCACCTCCCAGTTGAACCCCTTTATTCCTAGGGCAATCCTCCGAAAGTGCGTGCCATCGCCACAAAGGACACACTTCCCTGTTTCTTCCAACATCTCGTCCTCGTATGACCGTCCTCGAACAAAAATTACAAGTCATCCCTTGGGCCCGCTGCCCCGTGCCGTGTTCCCCGATTTCCGTCCTCTGTCGATTCTGTCCTCCCTACGGTTGTCATTTCCTACTGTCGGTCCCCGATCATTCCGATTCCTCCACCTCGATCGTCCCGATTGTTGAGTACCCTAGTATTTCCCGCTGATTCCCACTGGTATTCCCCTGTTTAGTACGGTGCTCCTCAATATCGTGCTCAATTCTGTAGGCTTTGTCCACTCTCGGTAGCTTGCCAACTCGAGGGGTATGAGTTGCTTCCGTACTCGGTCCTCAATCCCTTCACAAACCGGTATACCTTCTTCTCCTCTCGTCGGTAGCAAGTGTGTGCAATATCGAGATAACTCAAAATTTGGAGGAATACCGAGCTACCGATAGGCTCCCCGCTCCACTAAGAAATTCCACTTCCTTCTTCGCTTGTATCACATCCGGAACAACCGATTCCGAATCGCTGCAAGAAAAGCTCCCATGTTCTCACCGTCGATCCTGCACCCAGCTAGCTTCCAAAACCTTCCACCAATGTTCAGCCGCATCCTCTAGTTTGAACGTGGCGAACTTAATCTTCTCTACATCGGTACATCCCATCGCTGCAAAGATCTTCTCTATTGACTCAATCCATCTCTCGGCCTTCTCCGGATCCGGCTCACCATTGAAGCTCCTCGGTTTCATCTTCAAAAACCTCTCCAATCGGCGATCGTTATCCCCGACTCCCCCGGCCGGTTGAACCACTCTTTGTCCACCTCCTTGACCTTGTCCATCCATGGCCTGTCTATTCATGTCCATTGTCTGTCGGTTCATCTCCATCATTGTTTGCATAAAACCTTGCATGGTGTGCATGAAGGCCTCATTCGATGCATAGGACTCTCGACGACCGTCCGGTAGCTTGGTTGGGAGATGGGTTCGGTCCGGTCCGACGGTATCCCTTTCGGCCTCCGTGGCCCTACTAGAACTAGCTCCATTCCGTGTCTCAACCATAATTGTTCACCTGCAACAAACACTCGTCGTTAACGACTCAGACACACTCAACCAACCCCCACCTAAGCCAAGGATACCGAATCCCAGCGAGCTAACTTATGCTCTGATACCAACTGTCACGACCCGACCCGAGATCCTATATGGTATCTCGTTCGGTTCGCGAGACGGGACACAAAATGCACAATTTCAAAATCACTTTTCGTGCATAAAACCCTGTAATGCAAGTGTTATTTTGAAAACCAAACAACACATCACGGCATACAAAAGCCGGAAACGATCACGTAACATAACCAATAACCCACGAGCTAAGGGGCTCGGGACCAAACATATAATATTATCAGAGTACGCGGAATAATAAAGTAAGTAATGTTTACAAAAGCCTGACATCCACGTCGGCATCTACAAAAGAATATGGATAAACCACATGTACGGGACTACTACCCAACTTTACAATGTTTAATTAACATATGTACCCTCGGCCTCACCAAAAGAAAATACCAGGCTCAAAGAGCACTACCAAAAGAGTGACTGACGACGACACCGGGCGGCGACCGATCACTGGGGGTTTCTCGCAGGCTCGGGATCTAAGGAAAACAATAAACAATGGACGGGGTGAGTTATAAAACTCAATAAGCTACTAATGCAACAAGATGGCATGCGAAAAAAGTAATAAGAATCATATATATATCATGGTTGGCATAATATAATCATTTCCAATCATCATCACGTCAAGTAACTCATAACATAAGTCACGTAGCATGCAACTCACATAGGTGCGATAAGTAACACATATAAAAGGATACCGTCGAGGTACACCTCCGACAAACCGACTTCCAACCAACCAACCAATAATACCAAATGAAGAAACCGTTGATGTCGTACCCGATCATCGAACCAATTAACCAAAACCAAAGGTGAACCGTTTACCGTATCCACGTCGACGTGAAGACTCGGTCCCCAACGACCCGAGAAACAATCACGGTATAGCTTACCAAGGTCGCGTTTATTCCTTACAACACTTAGCGCTATAACCCCTACCGTGGCCAACGGTAGGGCGAGGCCCTGTATTGGCCTTCGGCTATTACGTAGCCCCGGCTCACGCAATAACCGAGTCAATACACCTCCAACAAATATGCCATGGACTTAAACAATGCTCAAGTAGATGTTTACTCGACACATTAACTAATCAACCAAATGTTCAAGTAATGTTTACTTAACATTAAATAAAAGCATTATACTCCAAAGTAGGGAGTACAACGACACCAACAATAACATGCTAATGTACACCAAATAATTCTAGTACACATAGCCATATAATTCCAACATCAAATTCAACACAATACCATTATACGTATATCGTGTAACCAATTCCCGACGGGTCTCTCGAGCATCCAAAGAGCTCACAAAACACACACGTGGTCTCATTAATTATCAAACCCTAACCGACTCCGCTAGAGTCATTTTAGGTTACTAATGACAACGAGTTACGAAAATGATCTTGCACTTTAGTCCTAACACATTATCGCCCAATATCGAGTTTTCCAACCTCATAGAACGATTAACAACACATTTCACAAGTCCAAAAATGGCATTTACGGCAAGAATCACATATACACGTATCTAGCATGGTAACTTCGCATATTAGAAGTCCAATATGTCATATGAGACATAAAACAAGAAGAAGAGGGGTAGTAGCTTACCTCTCGTCGGACAAAGTGAAGAAAACGAAAATCTATTCGGTGGGAAAGCTTCCCTTCTTCGAGAGCTCCGCAATGGTGTGGTCGGATCGTCGAGATTCTCTCGCAAACTCAAGAATCCCTCACTTTCTCACTCTAAACTCTCTTACTCTCTCTCTCTAAGCTCTATGGTGTAAGGATGAAAAGTGAGAGTGTTTAACACTCTTAGAGGGTTTTAAGTGGCTGAAAATGAGAGAGATTTCGGGTGGATGACGTGGCAAGCCATGGGCCACTCAATTTGAACTGTCGCGCTTCGCACGGCCGTGCTGCACAAGCTGCACGGTCGTGCCAACCTCGCACGGCCGTGCCATATTACATGCACGGTCGTGCCAACCCTATTTTGCTAAGTCTGGAATCTGGGTGGCTTCGCACGGCCGTGCCAAATAGGCTGCACGGTCGTGCCAAGCTAAATTCAAGATGTTAACTTTCTGGACAGCCTTGCACGGTCGTGCAACCCAAGCTGCACGGTCGTGCCAAGGTTTGTAAGCCAAATACAGTTTGGTTTCTCTCCAATTCCTAGGCTTGATCACACTTACTCGCAACACGACTCAAACACGATATATTACATGACTTAATCAACAATATGGCACACGTGACATACGTAATAATTCACGATAAAATGACGCCAACGATGACGTGAGATATGCAAAATATACAAGAACTATATACGATAAGATGGTGTAAATGATATGATGAAGTATGCAAAACATATATGAAATTATATAATGAGATGATGCAAATGAGGCGGGCGTTACAAGAGACATATGTTACACTTAGGTACATTTGCTTGTATTTGCTACCTATGTGCATGAGACCGACTCAAAGGGCATATTTGTAAACACTTGTCCCTAACGCCCTGCGATGAAAGCTTTTGAAGCCACTTCAGAAGGGCCCCTGATTTGGTTGTCAAGAGATATTCGTCGATGACTAAGTTGATAGCATATTAGATAGAAATTGCCTAATCCTTTTACCAAACGGAATGGACAAGTAAATGAGATAGTGTACTCGAATATGTTTGTATATCTTGTTTGGATTGTGTATCATTCCTTGTGTAGTGGTTCGATATGTATGGATGTTTGTGTAAGCCGTCGCACTCGGTTGAACATGAATTGTTGAAGACTTGTGACTAGCCATTAGTAACCTATAACTTTTCACATGCGTAGTACATTAGCCTGATCGTAGAGATTTTAGATTTGATTTAGTCAACCCAGTAGTGAGCATGGGATACTTACTTTGTATGATGTGTAGTAGACTGGACTTAGTAAGCTAATTCAGTCGAACGTTATAGAGTGTACGATACCAACAGATCGTTTAGCTTTGTGCGTATGCCAATTGGCATAGTGAGATGATTATCTTTAGGACCCTATGTTCATGCTAGACGTGGTTAGAGTTTTAAACCCTTATTATTGTTTAGGTTGACGTTGTAGTATATTGAAGTTTGTATTGATAACATGAGCATGTTAGCTTGTGGTTTCTTTGACCTTTTATTTTGTCGGCTTGAGCCTAAAGTCGGTGGCGTCATTATCCATGGTAGAGTCTGTACGACTCGCGTGATCTTTAGTATAGTACCATTTGTTCGAACTTGTTTCTTTGATGACAAGTATGTCGTCGAGTAACCCGAAGAACCTAAGGGTTGTATAAACCCGAACCTTGTTGATCGCGGGATTTTCCATGACTATTGTTGAGCGTCAAATCTCAAAAATTGGAAATGTAATTTGCGCTGCGGAAGTGTGACGTTGGGTTGCATATGAAATGAGTTAGCATGACTCTATGTGATGTACTTTTTTTTTTTGGACTTGAATAGCAGCAGTAGTTAGCCTCGCAATGAAACCTCGAGATTGTTCACGTCTCGAAACTCTAGCTATTTGTTAAAATCCTTTCGTATGAATGCCACTTGAGGTTGATGACCTCTAACTTTGCATGACTCACCTTATTCGTTAGACTTCAGCTCGATATCAATAGTAGTTTGATTGTGTAGGCTATGGTTAAACATTGACGTGATGTATGTATGCACCCGTAGATGGTCAATCCTTGAATTCGTGGTCGAATTCTTTTAAGGGAGAGAGGATGTAAGGCCCCGACCCTACTTCCTTTCCTTTTCGCACGCAGTCACTTCATACCGGCTTAGAAACCTTTGGAATACAAGTTAGAACCTTTAACCTTTGACATATAAGAAATATATCATGCTTGCTAAAGTGTGACGTGTTAAGTTAGGACCTTTGGGGGTTGATTCACGAGAGCGTAGTCATGTTTGATAAGCATGACATGTTAGTCTTCCTTGCGGTTGTTCCAGATTGGATCAACGTTTAATCACGCCGTAGTTTCATACTCGTTTGAGACCATCCTTGATACCATATCGTGTGTACACATATGTACATCACTCATTGTGTCAAGCCTTACCTTGGTTTAGACTCACTCTCGAATGGCAAGCATGTTAGTCTTGTCGTTAATCCGTAAGTTGAGTTGTTCGAGCGATGTTTTGCGTGTTTATCTTCGTGCACCAATGCGGGACAATTTGGTTGAGTTTTGAGAGTGTTTTGAACTTGATTGGGGGTTAGGATTATTTGGAAATACTTAGTATATATTTTGTTGTGACCATAAGATAGAAAGTGATTCACTCAAAAGCATGGATGCATGCTTAAACTCGGAATTCTGTTCATCCGAATAGTCTGTAGTATTTTGATCATAGATTTGTGTAGAAAACTCGGATTGGCAAACCGTTTGATTCTGTGTAAACTAGACTCAAAGAGCTTTCCAACGATCTCTTATTCGTAATTTTTGGATTTGTGGATCATCCTAGGCGTGTCTTTGAAGTTGACTGAAAATCAGGCCCAGTGACCCGCGCCCTAGCGCGACTGTACGGACAGTTTTGTGTAATTTTTGGGTTTTGTTGACTTGTTTTGGTTTTTATAACTTTGACTCAACCTAGAACGTACCAAAGACTTGTTGACCAGCCTGATTAGCCTCTTTAGACCATGGAGTGACTTTAACTTACTCCCATTTTCATCTCTTTCCATCCATGGAAGCTTAGAGAGTGTGTGTGGGAGATTAAGGTGAGATTAGTGTGTGCAAGTCATTTCTTCACCATCCAACCAACAAATCTTCAATCAAAGCATACCATTTTGAAGCTCTTGACTAGAGGATCATTCTCCACCATTTGCATGTTGGTTTTCTTGAAGTGAATTCATCAAGAGGTAAGTAACTATAATATTTTGTATGTTTATGAGTTGAATTGGAATAATAAAACATATAGGAGGTGTAATTGTTCATCTTTGTGTAATTTCTTGAAAGAAATAAGTAATTGACCATTCCAAATAATATTATGTTAGTTCTTAATCAATGGCCATGTGTAGAGGTTGTCATGAGACTTGGTGAAGTGTTGGTAACATGTTAGAAAATAAAACACATGAATTTCAAGTTAGTTGCAGTCCCTGTTTTGGGCTATTTTCGTGAAAATTCTGGTACTAATCTACTATTGAGAATTTTCTGAATTTTGGATATGTTGTTCTTATGTATGTTAGTTAGTTCTCTGTAAATTTTCATAAATTTTAGAGGACGGGAAGTACCTCGTTTAGGTTGTATTTTATCGTTGCGCCGAGTAAACTGTTGCTGAAAATTCTGGGTATTAGTTCCAACTTTAAGTGACTGATTCTTGATGATTATAAGTCCAAATGAGGTAATTCAAAGTGGTAAAATATATAAATCCAGATGTCTAGATTCTAAATATGGAATAATTGTAATATTTGGATTTTTGTGGAATATTTGGTGATTTTAATAGAATTTCCACGCAGTGCTAAAAAGTTATCATTTTTGTTAGTCTCCGTGATTTAGAGACTTGTTGAGTCGTAAATGTTGTTTTTGTTAAATCTCAAGTACTAGTAACTTGCTGGGATTTTGTAAGTGACTACTCGCGATGAACTTGCGGGACTTATATGGTTGGTAACTCACTAAATTTGGAGTATCTCGATTAATATAGTTATTTAGGGACAATACTACGGTTCGTCCCGATGTTTTAAAAATGAGTAACGACTCTAGCTGAGTCAACATGAGGTAGTATATTTTCATTGAACACTATAAGAATTATATACAAGTTGTGACTGACTCTGGCAGAGTCGCATAGAACGTATTAAACAAATGTCAAATCATATAATTAATTTATTAATGTGTAGAATTGACTCTACGGAATGGATTAATGAGTAGTATAATTCACTACAGGTTGTTATTTAGTCTCCTACGATATTAGATGACATATTGTGAAAGTGATTATTCGTAAGAACTTGACTTTAGTTAATTCAATCATACATGAGATGACATACCGTGATTATCGTTCCAATTCGGACGAAGTGACTTGTAATGACTTGTGATATATATATATATATATATATATATATATATAATACACGACGATAGTGTTATGTGATGGTTTATGCTATACATGAGATAAAGTGTATTGAGTTATTATAGGATACTGTAGAGATCCTAAGTTGAGTTGTACAATAGGCCTACTTTGCCTATTGTCCTGTTTTGATTATATGTTCAGTGATTATGGACATTGTGTGATTGTTCTAGTATGTGATAGGACAATCATCCTACTTTGATGATTGATTGTGTGTTTAATGTTTACTAGCACACTTTGTTGATTTGTTATTGTAGGCTTATTATGACCTACTTGAAACATTCGTATTGTTATTGAATGTGGTTGTTGTGGTATGCTCCCTACTTTGGAGTATGACCGTTTATTTTAAATGTCGAGTAAATATTCTACTTGTGCATTTAGTTTAAGTCCATGGCATGTTTGTTAGAGAGGGGTGTATTGACGCTCAATTATTACAAGAGCAGGGGCTACGTAATAGTTGAAGGCCAATACATTGGGTTCTCGCCCCCTACCGTTGGCCGCGGTAGGGGAATAGCGCTAAGTGTTTATAGGCAAAAACCGCAACGTTGGTAAGCTATTGTGCCGGGGTGACCTTTTCGGGTTGTAGGGACCGGTGGCACTGGTTTATTGTGAATTTCAAATAAAATGGTTCAAAGATTCTTTGTTATGAGATCTTGGTTTTGTTATGGTTCGAGCACGTCAACAACGGCTTTGAATTCTTGAATTGGTTTATTAATCGGGCACGTCAACAACGGCTTCGATATTTGGTATTATATTGGTTGGTTGGTTGGAACTATTGGTTTGGTCGGAGGTGTACCTCGACGCCGTATCCCTTTAAATGTGTTTACTTACCGCTCTTATATGTTTCCTATATAAGCGAATGTTGGTCATGATTTCCAACTGGTATGGGACGGTTGGCGATCATTGAGCCTCTCGTTAGTATAGGATTGGTTGCCTTTATGTGCTCCTACATGTTTACTTTCCTATTATATTGTTGTGCATAATGCCATGCCATATAGTCACATGTAGTAACTTGTCGATTAATGGTTAAGTTAAAATTATTACCAAGATTAGTGCATTTAGAGTCTTGGTTTACTGTTGCATTCATACTCATAGCACCCAATACATTATAGTATCTTACGGAGTCTTTTAGACTCACCCAACAACCTCCTCAGTTTGTAGGTTAAGTTCCAGCGCAGCGAGTCTTGAAGCTTGGAGTTAACAAGATATTTTTGTATTGTCATTTTCTTCTTATTTCTTGTATTGTGAGATCGTGAGGTTCACTAAGCTATGTAAACTTAGTATATGGGTAGAAATAGTTGTATTCTTTAGATTTGTATTTTGGTACCGACTTGTGTGGTCGTGCCGGTTGTTATACTCTATTATTTTGGGTTTCTGACTCGTGGTATTTTAGTATTATTATTTCTCCGGCTCGTGTATTTAGCCGTCGAGGTTTTTCTTGTTGGGTTTATCTTTAGTGTTGTTCTCCGGCGTATGTTTTGGCCGTTGAGGTTTATTTAGTTGTAGTTGTTGTGTGAGTTTTTGAAACTCACATTTTAACTTATATTTCATTGCATAGTTTTAGTTTTGAGTTTTTGTGGCTCACTCTTTTCGGTTGTTCTTGCTAGTTTGGCGCACCAAGTTGTGGTTCAACATCGAACCCCGGACTCGGGTCGTCACAATACCCGTTGGGAAACGACCACAAGAAAGCTATACCAATGCAAAATGAGGCAAATTGCAATCTAGGATAAGCTGTGAATTGACATAAAGTAAAGATACTATTTTTGTGTGGCGTCCGGGGGACGGATTCTGAATTGTGTTGGACGGCAGAGCCTTTGAACGGTTGATTTTCATATGCCTCAGGCTCGAACTTGTAAGGGAAACGCTGGGTAACTGGGTGTGCAAATGTGTGTGAATGCACTGCAAATCTGTGTGGTGTCCAGGGGACACTTTGTTGGGGATGATGCGCACGACCATTGGTAATGCTTTTTACTGAGATATGCTGTGTAGATTCCCATGGGGATTCTGCTGGAGATGATGGATTGGACGGCAGGGTGTCAGATTAACGACCGTTAATTGGACATTAAGTTGCCGTTAGGAGGACTTGGGGGTGCAAATCGCAAAAAGCTAAAACTTGGAGGGAAAAAGGGAAAATTCATTTTCTTCTTAAGGAAGAACATAGCAGCAGCAAGCAGTAGCTTGCTGCCGTGCCTCTCTCTCTCTCTCTCTCTCTCTCTCTCAACTCTTCATCTCTTCTCTGATTTCTTCTAAATTTCTTCCGAAATCACTCAAATTTTTCGAGGTTTATCGCCCTAAAATTATTTGTAAAGATAATGGATAACAATTCGGACTCAGAAAATGAGATTCCTGTCAATGTGGGTGTCGGTGATAAATAAGCCGACGAGGTGATGGAGCAGAATCGGGTCCGCTATCCATTCTCGGATAGTAATCCGAACAATATTCATCGTGACTGGAGCAGTCACATCTCTTCCTTAGATCCACCCGCGGTGAGTTTTCGGAAAACCCACTTGTTCTGCAAAGTATGCTAAATTTGAAATTTTTGTATGATTTGCTGGACTCTTGATGTTAATCCTGCAATTGTTAGTATCCAAGTAGCAAATATATGTTGTTGCATGTTGAATCTAAGCAAAAAATGTGAATTTATACAATATGGGTATAAACAATTATGTATGTTTTGTGGATTTTGCATGTTTAAAGTGCTTACTTTAATTGCAAATTTAAACATGTTAGAATAGAAATTTCTCGAAATCGAGAGTATATATGTGTAGAGAGATGAACAAAGATGAAAACCCCTAAGTTAATTTTATCGGGGTGGCTCAAAATGCATGAATTTTTCTTGCCCGAAGTTGCGCGAAAATCGAACACCAATTGTTTGAAAAAAAGTTTCAATGAAGAAAAGTGAAGAAAAACCCTCACTAAAAACTTAAAAACATTTTATTTTGATCCCGGGATCCTGGGGATGGGATTTGGAGAATGCTTGGAAAAAAATAAAAACTTTTAAGTTTTTTTTTTTTTTTTTTTTTTGCATGGCAAATATGAATGACTTAAATGTGCATAAAAAAATGTGCACGTGTGCTTTGTGATGACACGCTGGAATTGATTTTTGTTGTGCTGTTTTTGCAGTCACGGAGGAAGATTACTCGCATCTGGGCAAACGGGGACATGATGAGGGCGATCTATGATCGACTCCCTCGACTGATTCAGGAGAGGGTGGATGGTATCTGTCTTTGTACATTCATCCAGAATGTGGGTGGTTTCATCGGTTACAGCAACATCCATAAGGTGTTGCGGTGTTTTTGGTGGGACACCACCCATACTTTCCAGCTTCCGTGGGGCGAGGTGACTATGACGCCTGTGGATTTTTCGGCGATCACGGGGCTGCCAACTGGTCAGGGCTAGGCTATTGAGCCAAATTTTCAGCTGCGACATCGTCTTGATGTCGTTGCTCAGCTGTTGGGATTTGCTTCGACGAGATTCCCGTTAGCTATGTCAGGGAGTGGCTGCTCCAAAATGTGGACCTTGTCGACACGGCCGATCGATCTGCTGTGACCCGATTCGTTCGGGTTTTTTTATTCTTGGCACTGGGGATCACCCTCTTTGCCAATGCTTCCTCAACTTTACGAGTGTTTCTACTCGGCTGTTTGAGGCGATTGCGCCATCTGGGTGACTTTGACTAGGGACAGGCTGGCCTGGCAGAGTGTTATTTCTTTATGGATCACGCCAGCCGAAACGTTGCCAGTAGCGTAACTGGCTACAATGTGGCGTGGGAGGTAATTTTTTTTTTTTTTAGGAAACAGGTGCGGCACCCTGCTAAATTTTATTAAAAAAAGAAAGAATACAAACATGAGCGGGACAACTAGCCTGGCCTTTATAAATGGGAGGACAGAGGAGCCTAACCTCTAAAAGGAAATACAAAACGAAAGCTCTTCCAAAAGAGAACTCAACACGGTCTATAGTTATAAAATCCATAAGCATCCTGGTGAAAAGCTTGTAGAGCACTCCGAGGAAGCTGATCTATACTCTCAAAACGACTGTAACCCTGAGAACCATGCGCATAAGCCGTCAATCTGTCTGCTACCTGATTTTTCTCCCTGTAGACATGATAAATATTATACCGCTGTAACAACCGTCTGTATTGCCTTAACTCATATTCATACATCCAAGGATATCCACAACACTGTGTAAAAACTCTAACTGCCACATTAGAATCCGTCTCTACCAAAACCATATTAAGGGCTAGAGACTCACATAAAATCAAACCATCCCTCAGCGCCAAAATCTCTGCCCTCATATTAGTCTTTGGCCCATAGTAATTAGCAAAAGCCTTAATAAAGTTACCATGGCCTATCGGCTCTTTCTTGGTCCTTCTCAATGGCAAAACAAAATGCTGGTGTATGTTTCGTCCCAATGACGAAGGGTTGGACATTGAACTCAGCGGGGATCTCAACTAGCGATGCCAAAGTTACTAGAGCGTCTGCGAAGCAATTTCTATCTCAGGGGAGATAGTGAAATGATATGAACTTAAATTTCTCTGCCAATGTTGTTAGGCGGGCATGATACAACTACAGTCTAGCATATTGCGTCTTCCATTTTCTTTCAACCTGATTTATGATCAAAGCTGAATCACCGTATACTTCAAATTCTTCGGCGCCCATTTTCAAGGCTTCCTCCAAGCCAGCTATACAAGCTTCATACTCGGTGGTATTGTTGGAACATTTAAATTCTAATTGTACAGCCAAGGGCGTATGTGTATCCCTAGGATCGATCAACAGTATTCCTATACCGTAACCTCTTTTGTTGGCAGCTCCATCAAAGAAGAGTTACCATTTGTACATGCTGTCATTAATCTCAAGAACCCCTTCATCAAGAAAATCCAGTTCTTCAAACTCTTCTGCTTCTATCGGCAGGTCTGCCAACTAATCAGCTATTGTACTTCCTTTGATTGACTTTCCCCTTGCATAAGTTATATCGAACTCATTCAACAAGAAAGACCATTTGGCAAGCCTACTCAAAAAGGGATGGCCTTTCGAGTATGTACTTGATCGGGTCCATCTTGGAAATTACTTTTACAGAAAATGTTTGCAAATAAATCTTGAGTCTTTGCGTCGCCCATACCAGACCTATACAACTCTTCTCAAGTGCGAAGTAGTTCAATTCGCTGCCCTGCAACTTTCTACTGACAAAGTAGATGGCATTCTCAGCGTGTGAGTCTTCCTTTTCTTGTGCCAACATGGCTCCAACCGCAGTGTCCGTGATGGTTAGGTATAATAATAAACGCTTCAGTTTATAAGGAGGAGCTAGAACTGGCGAATTATCTAAGTATTCCTTGACCTTTTTAAATGTTTGTTGTACTCTTCGTCCCATTCTCTATCTGTGTCCTTCTTGAGAAGCTTGAACAGAGGTTCACACATGGATGTCAGCTGCTAAATAAAACGATTGATGTACTGTAATCGGCCCAAAAAGCCCTTGACTTCACTCGGAGTTGTCGGCTACGGCATATCTCTGATGGCTTTGACCTTTGCAGGATCTACCTCAATTCCATTGTCGGTTACCATGAATTTTAAGACTTTTCCTCGGGTGACCCCGAATGTACATTTGGTGGGATTGAGTTTCATCTGGTACTTGCACAATCTCTCAAAGAACTTGCGAAGATCTCTCAAATGATCAACGTATGTGTCTACTGAATGAATAATCATGTCATCCACGTACACCTCTACTTCTTTGTGAATCATGTCATGAAAGAGCATGGTAGCAACTCTCTGGTACGTAGCCCCAGCGTTTTTCAATCCGAAGGGCATGACTACATAACAGTAGGTTCCCCAAGGGGTGATGAATGAAGTCTTCTCCTGATCTTCTTCCGCCATTTTAATTTGGTTGTAACCGAGCATTCCATCCATAAAAGACCGTATCTTATGTGAAGCTACTGCGTCTACCAAAATGTCAATGTTGGGTAGGGGAAAGTCATCCTTCGGAGATGCTTTGTTGAGATCCTAAAGATCCACATAGTAAGGAGGAAAGAAGGAGAGATTGTGAAATGTGAAAATCGCAAATAATCAATGAACCATTAAGGAGGAGAGATTATAATAAGGAAGTAATGGCCCCAAGTGATTATGAAGGAAGTTAGGCCTTAAGAAATTATAGTAGGATTAACACTATTGAGAACAATATTCATTAAGGAGGAGAGATTGTGAAGTTGTAATGCCCTCCCAAAAGTGTGAACTTGTAAGGAGGAGAGATAAGCAAATAGGAGGAGAGATAAACTAATATTAAGGAGGAGAGATAGACAACTTGTAGAACTGTTGTAAGATTGTGTATCTACCCATACAGCAAAATACTATATGACTATTATAATACGCTGACTAGATAAAGATGCTTAATCAATTCGATTAAGAACTAGATAACAAGTTACTTATACCTCTTGCTTGAGCAACATTCTTCAGATCATCCGATGCAAGAAACACACTCTTAAGGCAATATTATCATTTGCCTAACAATCATTTCAGTTATTGCTTCGTATTTGTTCTTTCATTTATTGAGTCTGTAAATACTTAGCAATAGGTGACTATACATACGCTATCGCTTGTAAGTTCAACCTAGGGCATGCCTTGATATAAACTGAATATTCAGTAGTGGCATGTTATTACTAAGGATTGAACAACTGCTTTAAAGAGCTATATATGTATAAGTCAATTGTAGTAATGGTCCCAAGCAAATAGGAGGAGATTGTTAGGAATATGCCTGTAAATCAGCTGATATATATGTATGCATATTCCAACACAGTGATTTGCTTGTTCCCATTACAACGCATGTTTCACAAGTGGCTAAAAGGGCTGCGTACCGGTTAGTGTGGCAGCTTGTTGAAACAATGCATAGGTCATTAGACTAGGAAGTCTTTGTACATATCCGAGTCTTTGTCCTACCGAATGATGACAAACCTTCATATGAATCAAGCTCTTCAAATTGCCGGTGACGTGACTATCGGCAGATGTCTCACTAGCGACATTTCCCTTCGCTATATTGCCTAAATAGCCATCTCTACATCGGTTCTATATCGGCGATTCTCGTATCCGCCAAAGCACTTCATCGAGCAACTGCAGAAGCTATTTATTCAAGAGGAACATCGTGACCATCAGCGGTTTCTACATCAGCAGTTCTATAATGGCAGATCTCAGAAATCGGCCAAATCCCTCATCAGAACAAACTGCCGAGAAACTGTACGATCACTAGATACATCGGTCGTTACTCAACGCACTTCAAGCCAAAATAGATCCGTTACAAGATCTGTCTGACAAATCCAAGATACGCATCGATGTCTGCACCTTCACGTTTATCCAATAGACATTTCCTCTTCTGAACAGTGTTCGCGGTCTTCAAAGCTTCATTTTAAAAGCCAAGCACGGACGCCGCACTCGGTCAAAGCAATGATACGTCCACATCAATCAACCGCATCCAGCTAAGCTCGACACGTCCAACGATGTCGGCTGTGTCACAGATCATCTTCAAGACTCAAACCTAACTGAAGGTCTTTGCCCAACAAATCCAAAAATGTACTCTGCTGCATTATGAGATTCAGATCACCAACGGGCATAAACCTATTCAATACACCAACGGTCACCTCTTCTTCTCCAGCTATATAAGAAGACTCTCATCCTCATTTCACAAAGAGCACAAGAGAGAGCACAAGCACTAGAACACAAACGTGTATGCTTATGCTTGAGAAAGGTTGTGGTATTGATCTTCATTTCTTCAATCCAGAACCACTCCTTCTGAGTGAGAAATCACAAGTGTAAGAACAAACACTTTGTGAGAGAGAGCAAAGAAAATCCAAAAGCTGAGAAGCTCTGCTTGATCAACAACCTTGTTGTTGATTTGAGTTCTTCTTCCTTGAAGAACTCGGTCTCTTCATGGCCTCAACTTCATCCAGAAAGAGACCAAGTATCTTACGATCGTTGAAGCGGATCAAGCTTGAAGATGTCCGATGAAGAGCCGAACTTACATGTCCAGTTGCATTCATATCGGCGGACTTATACTACATTATAAGGCATGCCGATTGTGCAATAAGGTGTCATCATTGTTGGTCGAGTGCTTAGCACTCAGTTGTTCAAATATTTGCTATTTGAACAACTCCTAATATTCTCTTCTCACAACATGTTTTATTTAGACATGTTTTATTTAGACATGTTTTATGACAGATTTGTAAAGCTTCTAGAAGACCTTGGCCATGTTTCCTATTTCTTTCTTACTTCCTTGTTCCTTCTTTGACTTGGAAAGTATTTAGACATGTTTTATTTAGTTTTCTTCTTAGATTAGGAGTCCTTTTGTTATTCAGATTTTTATTCCTTTTCTAGATAGAATTTGGTAGTCAATTAGTCTCCTAAAATAATTAGGATACATTGTTTTAAGGCCTATATAAAGGCGTTTTCTTTCATTGTAAAGGACAGAATTTTATTATTAAAAATAGTGTGAGTTTAAACTCTTTCTTGACAAACATAGTTTGTTAGCATTTTGCAAACTTTGGATTAAGTTTGTGTGATATTCTAATTCGTGGTTCTTAATTATTCAATAGTTAAGGGTTTCGAATCGATCAAGGTTCTTAGTTCATTACGAAACTAAGGTTGCGATCTCCCTTGTGATTGTTATTCAAGTCCTAGGCGTACGTTTCCGCGAGGTTATTCCGAAAGCGTGGTTCTAAGTTCGTTATAACTTGTGGGTCTCGTTGGGAATCACATCATCTATATTGAGCTCTTGTTTATCCTTTGTAATCAAGTCTTTTGATCATCTAAAAGGATCCACAAAGCTTCCAAATCAATCTCTATTGAGCTCTTGTTTATCCTTTGAATGCAAGTCTTTTGATCTTCTAAAAGGACCCATAGAGCTTCCAAGAATAAATCTCTATTGAGCACTTGTTTATCCTTTGTAAACAAGTCTTTTGATCCTCTAAAAGAATCCACAAAGCATCCAACAATCAATCTCTATTGAGCTCTTGTTTATCCTTTGTAAGCAAGTCATTTCATCCTTTAAAAGTATCCACAAAGCTTCCAACAATCAATCTCTATTGAGCTCTTGTTTATCCTTTGAAATCAAGTGTTTTGATCCTCTAAAAGGATCCAAAAGCATCCAACAATCAATCTCTATTGAGCACTTGTTTATCCTTTGAAAGCATGTCCTTTGTTCCTCTAAAAGTATCCACAAAGCTTCTAACAATCAATCTATATTGAGCTCATGTTTATCCTTTGTAATCTAGTATTTTGATCATCAAAAAGAATCCACAAAGCTTCCAATAATCAATCTTTATTGAGCTCTTATTTATCCTTTGTAAACCGGTCTTTAGATCTTCTAAAAAGATCCACAAAGCTTCCAATAATCAATCTCTATTGAGCTCTTCTTTATCCTTTGAAATCAAGTCTTTTTATCCTCTAAAAGAATCCACAAAGCGTACAACAATCAATCTCTATCGATCACTTGTTTAGCCTTTGTAATCAAGTCTTTTGATACTCTAAAAGAATCCACAAAGCTTCCAACAATCGATCTATATTGAGCTCTTGTTTATCCTTTGTAATCAAGTCTTTTGATCATCTAAAAGGATCCACAAAGCTTCCAACATCAATCTCTATTGAGCTCTTGTTTATCCTTTGAATGCGAGTCTTTTGATCTTCTAAAAGGACCCATAGAGCTTCCAAGAATAAATCTCTATTGAGCACTTGTTTATCCTTTGTAAACAAGTCTTTTGATCCTCTAAAAGAATCCACAAAGCATCCAACAATCAATCTCTATTGAGCTCTTGTTTATCCTTTGTAAGCAAGTCATTTCATCCTTTAAAAGTATCCACAAAGCTTCCAACAATCAATCTCTATTGAGCTCTTGTTTATCCTTTGAAATCAAGTGTTTTGATCCTCTAAAAGGATCCAAAAGCATCCAACAATCAATCTCTATTGAGCACTTGTTTATCCTTTGAAAGCATGTCTTTGTTCCTCTAAAAGTATCCACAAAGCTTCTAACAATCAATCTATATTGAGCTCATGTTTATCCTTTGTAATCTAGTATTTTGATCATCAAAAGAATCCACAAAGCTTCCAATAATCAATCTTTATTGAGCTCTTATTTATCCTTTGTAAACCGGTCTTTAGATCTTCTAAAAGATCCACAAAGCTTCCAATAATCAATCTCTATTGAGCTCTTCTTTATCCTTTGAAATCAAGTCTTTTTATCCTCTAAAAGAATCCACAAAGCGTACAACAATCAATCTCTATCGATCACTTGTTTAGCCTTTGTAATCAAGTCTTTTGATACTCTAAAAGAATCCACAAAGCTTCCAACAATCGATCTATATTGAGCTCTTGTTTATCCTTTGTAATCAAGTCTTTTGATCATCTAAAAGGATCCACAAAGCTTCCAACAGTCAATCTCTATTGAGCTCTTGTTTATCCTTTGAATGCGAGTCTTTTGATCTTCTAAAAGGACCCATAGAGCTTCCAAGAATAAATCTCTATTGAGCACTTGTTTATCCTTTGTAAACAAGTCTTTTGATCCTCTAAAAGAATCCACAAAGCATCCAACAATCAATCTCTATTGAGCTCTTGTTTATCCTTTGTAAGCAAGTCATTTCATCCTTTAAAAGTATCCACAAAGCTTCCAACAATCAATCTCTATTGAGCTCTTGTTTATCCTTTGAAATCAAGTGTTTTGATCCTCTAAAAGGATCCAAAAGCATCCAACAATCAATCTCTATTGAGCACTTGTTTATCCTTTGAAAGCATGTCCTTTGTTCCTCTAAAAGTATCCACAAAGCTTCTAACAATCAATCTATATTGAGCTCATGTTTATCCTTTGTAATCTAGTATTTTGATCATCAAAAGAATCCACAAAGCTTCCAATAATCAATCTTTATTGAGCTCTTATTTATCCTTTGTAAACCGGTCTTTAGATCTTCTAAAAGATCCACAAAGCTTCCAATAATCAATCTCTATTGAGCTCTTCTTTATCCTTTGAAATCAAGTCTTTTTATCCTCTAAAAGAATCCACAAAGCGTACAACAATCAATCTCTATCGATCACTTGTTTAGCCTTTGTAATCAAGTCTTTTGATACTCTAAAAGAATCCACAAAGCTTCCAACAATCGATCTATATTGAGCTCTTGTTTATCCTTTGTAATCAAGTCTTTTGATCATCTAAAAGGATCCACAAAGCTTCCAACAATCAATCTCTATTGAGCTCTTGTTTATCCTTTGAATGCGAGTCTTTTGATCTTCTAAAAGGACCCATAGAGCTTCCAAGAATAAATCTCTATTGAGCACTTGTTTATCCTTTGTAAACAAGTCTTTTGATCCTCTAAAAGAATCCACAAAGCATCCAACAATCAATCTCTATTGAGCTCTTGTTTATCCTTTGTAAGCAAGTCATTTCATCCTTTAAAAGTATCCACAAAGCTTCCAACAATCAATCTCTATTGAGCTCTTGTTTATCCTTTGAAATCAAGTGTTTTGATCCTCTAAAAGGATCCAAAAGCATCCAACAATCAATCTCTATTGAGCACTTGTTTATCCTTTGAAAGCATGTCTTTTGTTCCTCTAAAAGTATCCACAAAGCTTCTAACAATCAATCTATATTGAGCTCATGTTTATCCTTTGTAATCTAGTATTTTGATCATCAAAAGAATCCACAAAGCTTCCAATAATCAATCTTTATTGAGCTCTTATTTATCCTTTGTAAACCGGTCTTTAGATCTTCTAAAAGATCCACAAAGCTTCCAATAATCAATCTCTATTGAGCTCTTCTTTATCCTTTGAAATCAAGTCTTTTTATCCTCTAAAAGAATCCACAAAGCGTACAACAATCAATCTCTATCGATCACTTGTTTAGCCTTTGTAATCAAGTCTTTTGATACTCTAAAAGAATCCACAAAGCTTCCAACAATCGATCTATATTGAGCTCTTGTTTATCCTTTGTAATCAAGTCTTTTGATCATCTAAAAGGATCCACAAAGCTTCCAATCAATCTCTATTGAGCTCTTGTTTATCCTTTGAATGCGAGTCTTTTGATCTTCTAAAAGGACCCATAGAGCTTCCAAGAATAAATCTCTATTGAGCACTTGTTTATCCTTTGTAAACAAGTCTTTTGATCCTCTAAAAGAATCCACAAAGCATCCAACAATCAATCTCTATTGAGCTCTTGTTTATCCTTTGTAAGCAAGTCATTTCATCCTTTAAAAGTATCCACAAAGCTTCCAACAATCAATCTCTATTGAGCTCTTGTTTATCCTTTGAAATCAAGTGTTTTGATCCTCTAAAAGGATCCAAAAAGCATCCAACAATCAATCTCTATTGAGCACTTGTTTATCCTTTGAAAGCATGTCTTTGTTCCTCTAAAAGTATCCACAAAGCTTCTAACAATCAATCTATATTGAGCTCATGTTTATCCTTTGTAATCTAGTATTTTGATCATCAAAAGAATCCACAAAGCTTCCAATAATCAATCTTTATTGAGCTCTTATTTATCCTTTGTAAACAAGTCTTTAGATCTTCTAAAAGATCCACAAAGCTTCCAATAATCAATCTCTATTGAGCTCTTCTTTATCCTTTGAAATCAAGTCTTTTGATCCTCTAAAAGAATCCACAAAGCGTACAACAATCAATCTCTATTGATCACTTGTTTATCCTTTGTAATCAAGTCTTTTGATACTCTAAAAGAATCCACAAAGCTTCCAACAATCGATCTATATTGAGCTCTTGTTTATCCTTTGTAATCAAGTCTTTTGATCATCTAAAAGGATCCACAAAGCTTCCAACAATCAATCTCTATTGAGCTCTTGTTTATCCTTTGAATGCAAGTCTTTTGATCTTCTAAAAGGACCCATAGAGCTTCCAAGAATAAATCTCTATTGAGCTCTTGTTTATCCTTTGTAAACAAGTCTTTTGATCCTCTAAAAGAATCCACAAAGCATCCAACAATCAATCTCTATTGAGCTCTTGTTTATCCTTTGTAAGCAAGTCTTTGATCCTCTAAAAGTATCCACAAAGCTTCCAACAATCAATCTCTATTGAGCTCTTGTTTATCCTTTGTAATCAAGTGTTTTGATCATCTAAAAGGATCCACAAAGCTTCCAACAATCAATCTCTATTGAGCTCTTGTTTATCCTTTGAAACCAGTCTTTGATCCTCTAAAAGATCCACAAAGCTTCCAACAATCAATCTCTATTGAGCTCTTGTTTATCCTTTGAAATCAAGTCTTTTGATCCTCTAAAAGAATCCACAAAGCTTCCAACAATCAATCTCTATTGATCACTTGTTTATCCTTTGTAATCAAGTCTTTGATCTCTAAAAGATCCACAAAGCTTCCAACAATCAATCTATATTGAGCTCTTGTTTATCCTTTGTAATCAAGTCTTTTGATCATCTAAAAGGATCCACAAAGCTTCCAACAATCAATCTCTATTGAGCTCTTGTTTATCCTTTGAATCAAGTCTTTTGATCTCTAAAAGGATCCATAGAGCTTCCAACAATAAATCTCTATTGAGCTCTTGTTTATCCTTTGTAAACAAGTCTTTTGATCATCTAAAAGAATCCACAAAGCATCCAACAATCAATCTCTATTGAGCTCTTGTTTATCCTTTGTAAGCAAGTCATTTGATCCTTTAAAAGGATCCACAAAGCTTCCAACAATCAATCTCTATTGAGCTCTTGTTTATCCTTTGAAATCAAGTGTTTTGATCCTCTAAAAGGATCCAAAAGCATCCAACAATCAATCTCTATTGAGCACTTGTTTATCCTTTGAAAGCATGTCTTTTGTTCCTCTAAAAGTATCCACAAAGCTTCTAACAATCAATCTATATTGAGCTCATGTTTATCCTTTGTAATCTAGTATTTTGATCATCAAAAGAATCCACAAAGCTTCCAATAATCAATCTTTATTGAGCTCTTATTTATCCTTTGTAAACCGGTCTTTAGATCTTCTAAAAGATCCACAAAGCTTCCAATAATCAATCTCTATTGAGCTCTTCTTTATCCTTTGAAATCAAGTCTTTTTATCCTCTAAAAGAATCCACAAAGCGTACAACAATCAATCTCTATCGATCACTTGTTTAGCCTTTGTAATCAAGTCTTTTGATACTCTAAAAGAATCCACAAAGCTTCCAACAATCAATCTATATTGAGCTCTTGTTTATCCTTTGTAATCAAGTCTTTTGATCATCTAAAAGGATCCACAAAGCTTCCAACAATCAATCTCTATTGAGCTCTTGTTTATCCTTTGAATGCGAGTCTTTTGATCTTCTAAAAGGACCCATAGAGCTTCCAAGAATAAATCTCTATTGAGCACTTGTTTATCCTTTGTAAACAAGTCTTTTGATCCTCTAAAAGAATCCACAAAGCATCCAACAATCAATCTCTATTGAGCTCTTGTTTATCCTTTGTAAGCAAGTCATTTCATCCTTTAAAAGTATCCACAAAGCTTCCAACAATCAATCTCTATTGAGCTCTTGTTTATCCTTTGAAATCAAGTGTTTTGATCCTCTAAAAGGATCCAAAAGCATCCAACAATCAATCTCTATTGAGCACTTGTTTATCCTTTGAAAGCATGTCTTTTGTTCCTCTAAAAGTATCCACAAAGCTTCTAACAATCAATCTATATTGAGCTCATGTTTATCCTTTGTAATCTAGTATTTTGATCATCAAAAAGAATCCACAAAGCTTCCAATAATCAATCTTTATTGAGCTCTTATTTATCCTTTGTAAACCGGTCTTTAGATCTTCTAAAAAGATCCACAAAGCTTCCAATAATCAATCTCTATTGAGCTCTTCTTTATCCTTTGAAATCAAGTCTTTTTATCCTCTAAAAGAATCCACAAAGCGTACAACAATCAATCTCTATCGATCACTTGTTTAGCCTTTGTAATCAAGTCTTTTGATACTCTAAAAGAATCCACAAAGCTTCCAACAATCGATCTATATTGAGCTCTTGTTTATCCTTTGTAATCAAGTCTTTTGATCATCTAAAAGGATCCACAAAGCTTCCAACATCAATCTCTATTGAGCTCTTGTTTATCCTTTGAATGCGAGTCTTTTGATCTTCTAAAAGGACCCATAGAGCTTCCAAGAATAAATCTCTATTGAGCACTTGTTTATCCTTTGTAAACAAGTCTTTTGATCCTCTAAAAGAATCCACAAAGCATCCAACAATCAATCTCTATTGAGCTCTTGTTTATCCTTTGTAAGCAAGTCATTTCATCCTTTAAAAGTATCCACAAAGCTTCCAACAATCAATCTCTATTGAGCTCTTGTTTATCCTTTGAAATCAAGTGTTTTGATCCTCTAAAAGGATCCAAAGCATCCAACAATCAATCTCTATTGAGCACTTGTTTATCCTTTGAAAGCATGTCTTTGTTCCTCTAAAAGTATCCACAAAGCTTCTAACAATCAATCTATATTGAGCTCATGTTTATCCTTTGTAATCTAGTATTTTGATCATCAAAAGAATCCACAAAGCTTCCAATAATCAATCTTTATTGAGCTCTTATTTATCCTTTGTAAACCGGTCTTTAGATCTTCTAAAAGATCCACAAAGCTTCCAATAATCAATCTCTATTGAGCTCTTCTTTATCCTTTGAAATCAAGTCTTTTATCCTCTAAAAGAATCCACAAAGCGTACAACAATCAATCTCTATCGATCACTTGTTTAGCCTTTGTAATCAAGTCTTTTGATACTCTAAAAGAATCCACAAAGCTTCCAACAATCGATCTATATTGAGCTCTTGTTTATCCTTTGTAATCAAGTCTTTTGATCATCTAAAAGGATCCACAAAGCTTCATCAATCTCTATTGAGCTCTTGTTTATCCTTTGAATGCGAGTCTTTTGATCTTCTAAAAGGACCCATAGAGCTTCCAAGAATAAATCTCTATTGAGCACTTGTTTATCCTTTGTAAACAAGTCTTTTGATCCTCTAAAAGAATCCACAAAGCATCCAACAATCAATCTCTATTGAGCTCTTGTTTATCCTTTGTAAGCAAGTCATTTCATCTTTTAAAAGTATCCACAAAGCTTCCAACAATCAATCTCTATTGAGCTCTTGTTTATCCTTTGAAATCAAGTGTTTTGATCCTCTAAAAGGATCCAACAATCAATCTCTATTGAGCACTTGTTTATCCTTTGAAAGCATGTCTTTTGTTCCTCTAAAAGTATCCACAAAGCTTCTAACAATCAATCTATATTGAGCTCATGTTTATCCTTTGTAATCTAGTATTTTGATCATCAAAAGAATCCACAAAGCTTCCAATAATCAATCTTTATTGAGCTCTTATTTATCCTTTGTAAACCGGTCTTTAGATCTTCTAAAAGATCCACAAAGCTTCCAATAATCAATCTCTATTGAGCTCTTCTTTATCCTTTGAAATCAAGTCTTTTTATCCTCTAAAAGAATCCACAAAGCGCACAACAATCAATCTCTATCGATCACTTGTTTAGCCTTTGTAATCAAGTCTTTGATACTCTAAAAGAATCCACAAAGCTTCCAACAATCGATCTATATTGAGCTCTTGTTTATCCTTTGTAATCAAGTCTTTTGATCATCTAAAAGGATCCACAAAGCTTCCAACAATCAATCTCTATTGAGCTCTTGTTTATCCTTTGAATGCGAGTCTTTTGATCTTCTAAAAGGACCCATAGAGCTTCCAAGAATAAATCTCTATTGAGCACTTGTTTATCCTTTGTAAACAAGTCTTTTGATCCTCTAAAAGAATCCACAAAGCATCCAACAATCAATCTCTATTGAGCTCTTGTTTATCCTTTGTAAGCAAGTCATTTCATCCTTTAAAAGTATCCACAAAGCTTCCAACAATCAATCTCTATTGAGCTCTTGTTTATCCTTTGAAATCAAGTGTTTTGATCCTCTAAAAGGATCCAAAAGCATCCAACAATCAATCTCTATTGAGCACTTGTTTATCCTTTGAAAGCATGTCTTTTGTTCCTCTAAAAGTATCCACAAAGCTTCTAACAATCAATCTATATTGAGCTCATGTTTATCCTTTGTAATCTAGTATTTTGATCATCAAAAAGAATCCACAAAGCTTCCAATAATCAATCTTTATTGAGCTCTTATTTATCCTTTGTAAACCGGTCTTTAGATCTTCTAAAAGATCCACAAAGCTTCCAATAATCAATCTCTATTGAGCTCTTCTTTATCCTTTGAAATCAAGTCTTTTTATCCTCTAAAAGAATCCACAAAGCGTACAACAATCAATCTCTATCGATCACTTGTTTAGCCTTTGTAATCAAGTCTTTTGATACTCTAAAAGAATCCACAAAGCTTCCAACAATCGATCTATATTGAGCTCTTGTTTATCCTTTGTAATCAAGTCTTTTGATCATCTAAAAGGATCCACAAAGCTTCCAACAATCAATCTCTATTGAGCTCTTGTTTATCCTTTGAATGCGAGTCTTTTGATCTTCTAAAAGGACCCATAGAGCTTCCAAGAATAAATCTCTATTGAGCACTTGTTTATCCTTTGTAAACAAGTCTTTTGATCCTCTAAAAGAATCCACAAAGCATCCAACAATCAATCTCTATTGAGCTCTTGTTTATCCTTTGTAAGCAAGTCATTTCATCCTTTAAAAGTATCCACAAAGCTTCCAACAATCAATCTCTATTGAGCTCTTGTTTATCCTTTGAAATCAAGTGTTTTGATCCTCTAAAAGGATCCAAAAAGCATCCAACAATCAATCTCTATTGAGCACTTGTTTATCCTTTGAAAGCATGTCCTTTGTTCCTCTAAAAGTATCCACAAAGCTTCATAACAATCAATCTATATTGAGCTCATGTTTATCCTTTGTAATCTAGTATTTTGATCATCAAAAAGAATCCACAAAGCTTCCAATAATCAATCTTTATTGAGCTCTTATTTATCCTTTGTAAACCGGTCTTTAGATCTTCTAAAAGATCCACAAAGCTTCCAATAATCAATCTCTATTGAGCTCTTCTTTATCCTTTGAAATCAAGTCTTTTTATCCTCTAAAAGAATCCACAAAGCGCACAACAATCAATCTCTATCGATCACTTGAGCACTTAATCAAGTCTTGTAATCAAGTCTTTTGATCATCTAAAAGGATCCACAAAGCTTCCAACAGTCAATCTCTATTGAGCTCTTGTTTATCCTTTGAATGCGAGTCTTTTGATCTTCTAAAAGGACCCATAGAGCTTCCAAGAATAAATCTCTATTGAGCACTTGTTTATCCTTTGTAAACAAGTCTTTTGATCCTCTAAAAGAATCCACAAAGCATCCAACAATCAATCTCTATTGAGCTCTTGTTTATCCTTTGTAAGCAAGTCATTTCATCCTTTAAAAGTATCCACAAAGCTTCCAACAATCAATCTCTATTGAGCTCTTGTTTATCCTTTGAAATCAAGTGTTTTGATCCTCTAAAAGGATCCAAAAGCATCCAACAATCAATCTCTATTGAGCACTTGTTTATCCTTTGAAAGCATGTCTTTTGTTCCTCTAAAAGTATCCACAAAGCTTCTAACAATCAATCTATATTGAGCTCATGTTTATCCTTTGTAATCTAGTATTTTGATCATCAAAAGAATCCACAAAGCTTCCAATAATCAATCTTTATTGAGCTCTTATTTATCCTTTGTAAACCGGTCTTTAGATCTTCTAAAAGATCCACAAAGCTTCCAATAATCAATCTCTATTGAGCTCTTCTTTATCCTTTGAAATCAAGTCTTTTATCCTCTAAAAGAATCCACAAAGCGCACAACAATCAATCTCTATCGATCACTTGTTTAGCCTTTGTAATCAAGTCTTTTGATACTCTAAAAGAATCCACAAAGCTTCCAACAATCGATCTATATTGAGCTCTTGTTTATCCTTTGTAATCAAGTCTTTTGATCATCTAAAAGGATCCACAAAGCTTCCAACAATCAATCTCTATTGAGCTCTTGTTTATCCTTTGAATGCGAGTCTTTTGATCTTCTAAAAGGACCCATAGAGCTTCCAAGAATAAATCTCTATTGAGCACTTGTTTATCCTTTGTAAACAAGTCTTTTGATCCTCTAAAAGAATCCACAAAGCATCCAACAATCAATCTCTATTGAGCTCTTGTTTATCCTTTGTAAGCAAGTCATTTCATCCTTTAAAAGTATCCACAAAGCTTCCAACAATCAATCTCTATTGAGCTCTTGTTTATCCTTTGAAATCAAGTGTTTTGATCCTCTAAAAGGATCCAAAAAGCATCCAACAATCAATCTCTATTGAGCACTTGTTTATCCTTTGAAAGCATGTCTTTTGTTCCTCTAAAAGTATCCACAAAGCTTCTAACAATCAATCTATATTGAGCTCATGTTTATCCTTTGTAATCTAGTATTTTGATCATCAAAAAGAATCCACAAAGCTTCCAATAATCAATCTTTATTGAGCTCTTATTTATCCTTTGTAAACCGGTCTTTAGATCTTCTAAAAGATCCACAAAGCTTCCAATAATCAATCTCTATTGAGCTCTTCTTTATCCTTTGAAATCAAGTCTTTTATCCTCTAAAAGAATCCACAAAGCGCAACAATCAATCTCTATCGATCACTTGTTTAGCCTTTGTAATCAAGTCTTTTGATACTCTAAAAGAATCCACAAAGCTTCCAACAATCGATCTATATTGAGCTCTTGTTTATCCTTTGTAATCAAGTCTTTTGATCATCTAAAAGGATCCACAAAGCTTCCAACAATCAATCTCTATTGAGCTCTTGTTTATCCTTTGAATGCGAGTCTTTTGATCTTCTAAAAGGACCCATAGAGCTTCCAAGAATAAATCTCTATTGAGCACTTGTTTATCCTTTGTAAACAAGTCTTTTGATCCTCTAAAAGAATCCACAAAGCATCCAACAATCAATCTCTATTGAGCTCTTGTTTATCCTTTGTAAGCAAGTCATTTCATCCTTTAAAAGTATCCACAAAGCTTCCAACAATCAATCTCTATTGAGCTCTTGTTTATCCTTTGAAATCAAGTGTTTTGATCCTCTAAAAGGATCCAAAAGCATCCAACAATCAATCTCTATTGAGCACTTGTTTATCCTTTGAAAGCATGTCTTTTGTTCCTCTAAAAGTATCCACAAAGCTTCTAACAATCAATCTATATTGAGCTCATGTTTATCCTTTGTAATCTAGTATTTTGATCATCAAAAAGAATCCACAAAGCTTCCAATAATCAATCTTTATTGAGCTCTTATTTATCCTTTGTAAACCGGTCTTTAGATCTTCTAAAAGATCCACAAAGCTTCCAATAATCAATCTCTATTGAGCTCTTCTTTATCCTTTGAAATCAAGTCTTTTTATCCTCTAAAAGAATCCACAAAGCGTACAACAATCAATCTCTATCGATCACTTGTTTAGCCTTTGTAATCAAGTCTTTTGATACTCTAAAAGAATCCACAAAGCTTCCAACAATCGATCTATATTGAGCTCTTGTTTATCCTTTGTAATCAAGTCTTTTGATCATCTAAAAGGATCCACAAAGCTTCCAACAATCAATCTCTATTGAGCTCTTGTTTATCCTTTGAATGCGAGTCTTTTGATCTTCTAAAAGGACCCATAGAGCTTCCAAGAATAAATCTCTATTGAGCACTTGTTTATCCTTTGTAAACAAGTCTTTTGATCCTCTAAAAGAATCCACAAAGCATCCAACAATCAATCTCTATTGAGCTCTTGTTTATCCTTTGTAAGCAAGTCATTTCATCCTTTAAAAGTATCCACAAAGCTTCCAACAATCAATCTCTATTGAGCTCTTGTTTATCCTTTGAAATCAAGTGTTTTGATCCTCTAAAAGGATCCAAAAGCATCCAACAATCAATCTCTATTGAGCACTTGTTTATCCTTTGAAAGCATGTCTTTGTTCCTCTAAAAGTATCCACAAAGCTTCTAACAATCAATCTATATTGAGCTCATGTTTATCCTTTGTAATCTAGTATTTTGATCATCAAAAAGAATCCACAAAGCTTCCAATAATCAATCTTTATTGAGCTCTTATTTATCCTTTGTAAACCGGTCTTTAGATCTTCTAAAAGATCCACAAAGCTTCCAATAATCAATCTCTATTGAGCTCTTCTTTATCCTTTGAAATCAAGTCTTTTTATCCTCTAAAAGAATCCACAAAGCGCACAACAATCAATCTCTATCGATCACTTGTTTAGCCTTTGTAATCAAGTCTTTGATACTCTAAAAGAATCCACAAAGCTTCCAACAATCGATCTATATTGAGCTCTTGTTTATCCTTTGTAATCAAGTCTTTTGATCATCTAAAAGGATCCACAAAGCTTCCAACAATCAATCTCTATTGAGCTCTTGTTTATCCTTTGAATGCGAGTCTTTTGATCTTCTAAAAGGACCCATAGAGCTTCCAAGAATAAATCTCTATTGAGCACTTGTTTATCCTTTGTAAACAAGTCTTTTGATCCTCTAAAAGAATCCACAAAGCATCCAACAATCAATCTCTATTGAGCTCTTGTTTATCCTTTGTAAGCAAGTCATTTCATCCTTTAAAAGTATCCACAAAGCTTCCAACAATCAATCTCTATTGAGCTCTTGTTTATCCTTTGAAATCAAGTGTTTTGATCCTCTAAAAGGATCCAAAAGCATCCAACAATCAATCTCTATTGAGCACTTGTTTATCCTTTGAAAGCATGTCTTTTGTTCCTCTAAAAGTATCCACAAAGCTTCTAACAATCAATCTATATTGAGCTCATGTTTATCCTTTGTAATCTAGTATTTTGATCATCAAAAGAATCCACAAAGCTTCCAATAATCAATCTTTATTGAGCTCTTATTTATCCTTTGTAAACCAGTCTTTAGATCTTCTAAAAAGATCCACAAAGCTTCCAATAATCAATCTCTATTGAGCTCTTCTTTATCCTTTGAAATCAAGTCTTTTTATCCTCTAAAAGAATCCACAAAGCGCACAACAATCAATCTCTATTGATCACTTGTTTAGCCTTTGTAATCAAGTCTTTTGATACTCTAAAAGAATCCACAAAGCTTCCAACAATCAATCTATATTGAGCTCTTGTTTATCCTTTGTAATCAAGTCTTTTGATCATCTAAAAGGATCCACAAAGCTTCCAACAATCAATCTCTATTGAGCTCTTGTTTATCCTTTGAATGCGAGTCTTTTGATCTTCTAAAAGGACCCATAGAGCTTCCAAGAATAAATCTCTATTGAGCACTTGTTTATCCTTTGTAAACAAGTCTTTTGATCCTCTAAAAGAATCCACAAAGCATCCAACAATCAATCTCTATTGAGCTCTTGTTTATCCTTTGTAAGCAAGTCATTTCATCTTTTAAAAGTATCCACAAAGCTTCCAACAATCAATCTCTATTGAGCTCTTGTTTATCCTTTGAAATCAAGTGTTTTGATCCTCTAAAAGGATCCAACAATCAATCTCTATTGAGCACTTGTTTATCCTTTGAAAGCTTGTCTTTTGTTCCTCTAAAAGTATCCACAAAGCTTCTAACAATCAATCTATATTGAGCTCATGTTTATCCTTTGTAATCTAGTCTTTTGATCATCAAAAGAATCCACAAAGCTTCCAATAATCAATCTTTATTGAGCTCTTATTTATCCTTTGTAAACCAGTCTTTAGATCTTCTAAAAAGATCCACAAAGCTTACAATAATCAATCTCTATTGAGCTCTTCTTTATCCTTTGAAATCAAGTCTTTTTATCCTCTAAAAGAATCCACAAAGCGCACAACAATCAATCTCTATCGATCACTTGTTTAGCCTTTGTAATCAAGTCTTTTGATACTCTAAAAGAATCCACAAAGCTTCCAACAATCAATCTATATTGAGCTCTTGTTTATCCTTTGTAATCAAGTCTTTTGATCATCTAAAAGGATCCACAAAGCTTCCAACAATCAATCTCTATTGAGCTCTTGTTTATCCTTTGAATGCAAGTCTTTTGATCTTCTAAAAGGACCCATAGAGCTTCCAAGAATAAATCTCTATTGAGCACTTGTTTATCCTTTGTAAACAAGTCTTTTGATCCTCTAAAAGAATCCACAAAGCATCCAACAATCAATCTCTATTGAGCTCTTGTTTATCCTTTTAACAAGTCATTTGATCTTTAAAAGTATCCACAAAGCTTCCAACAATCAATCTCTATTGAGCTCTTGTTTATCCTTTGAAATCAAGTGTTTTGATCCTCTAAAAGGATCCAAAAGCTTCCAACAATCAATCTCTATTGAGCACTTGTTTATCCTTTGAAAGCATGTCTTTGTTCCTCTAAAAATCCACAAAGCTTCAACAATCAATCTATATTGAGCTCTTGTTTATCCTTTGTAATCTAGTATTTTGATCATCAAAAGAATCCACAAAGCTTCCAATAATCAATCTTTATTGAGCTCTTGTTTATCCTTTGTAAACAAGTCTTTTGATCTTCTAAAAGATCCACAAAGCTTCCAATAATCAATCTCTATTGAGCTCTTCTTTATCCTTTGAAATCAAGTCTTTTTATCCTCTAAAAGAATCCACAAAGCGCACAACAATCAATCTCTATCGATCACTTGTTTAGCCTTTGTAATCAAGTCTTTTGATACTCTAAAATAATCCACAAAGCTTCCAACAATCTGATGCGTAACAAACGCCGGATTTGTCGTCTACGAAACTATGGATGAAGATGATGAAACAATGATCAAAGTTGCAGCGAAAATAGAAGATAGAACACGAGTCACCGGTTAGGATTCACTCTCCTAACGTAAAGACCTCGTTTGGATTCACCGGATAGGCTTCACTCACCTATCGTAAAGAATCCTTTTGAATATTACCTCCTAAACCTAAGGAAATAATAGACAAAAATAAGAACAACCTTGTTCTTTGAAATTTCTCCTTGAGAATTATATAACAATAATCTGAATTTTTACAACTTAAATCTATCCCTATTTATAGTTGTTTACAATGCATCCTAATCTTAAAGGTAGAAAACTAATCCTAGTATAAACATTAAGACTACTACTCCTTCCTAGGAATAGAAAAGTCAACCTATACAAGCTAGGAATCAAAACACGGAAGGAAACTCGAAATCGCCTCGTCTAGAGGGCGATCGCCTCTCGCCACAAAGCGATCGCTTTGTGGCCGGCTGGCCTCGAATGCTCAAGCGATCGCTTCGCTTAAGGCGATCGCTCTTCAACCAGATTGTTGCCAATGCCTTCCTTTGCCCAAAAATCATCCCTTGATGTGCATGTGACCTCCAAAGGCCTTCCAAACTCTTGAAACCTCCTTCCTTGCATTATTAAAGCATCGAGAGACAATGTTAAACCATCGTCACCCACTTGTAATGCATCCATGACTTTGTTTGGGTCTTTGCGAAGATCGTAACCCAATGCTCCCGCATCATCCTCCCCTTCTTGAGAAAGAATTGGCCTCAATTCTTCAAGCATTTTGTCTTCTAAGTATGGTGATAAATCTCCCACATTGAATGTAGAACTTATCGAATACTCTTCGGGTAGGTCCAACTTGTAAGCACTATCACCAAATCTTTCAAGCACTTGAAAAGGTCCTTCGGCTCTTGGCATTAGCTTGTTCTTCCTTTTGCTAGGAAATCGTTCCTTCCTCAAATGTAGCCATACTAAATCTCCGGGTTGAAATTCCGGTTGCTTGCGACTTTTGTTGGCTCTCTTCTTGTACATCTCGTTCACCTTCTCGATTCTTGCACGAACTTGTTCATGGAAGTGTTGTATATCTTTCAATTTGTTGAACGCATCCGGTTGCTCTTTCCCTCTTCGAGTAGGCACCATATCAATTGGCAAACAAGGATTAACTCCATACACAACTTCAAATGGAGAATGTTGAGTTGCATAAGTTGGTGTACGGTTGTAAGCAAATTCCGCGTGAGCCAACTTCAAATCCCAATCTTTTTGAGTCTTCCCAACTAGTCCTCGTAGTAACACTCCAAGAGTCCTATTGGTGACTTCCGTTTGTCCATCCGTTTGCGGGTGATGAGATGTGCTAAATAACAACTTTGTACCAATTAACCTCCAAAGAGATCTCCAAAAATGGCTAAGAAACTTGCTATCTCTATCACTCACAATTGTCTTTGGCACTCCATGCAAACGCACGATTTCTTTGAAATACAAATCCGCCACTAAGGAAGCATCATCCGTCTTGTGACATGGCACGAAATGCGCCATTTTCGAGAATCGATCCACGACCACCATTATAGCATCCTTTCCTCTTTGCGTTCTTGGTAGAGCCACAATGAAGTCCATCGACACATCACTCCATGGTTGTTTCGGCACGGGCAAAGGTGTATATAAACCTTGATGGAATGTGCTCTTCATCTTTTGACACGTGGCACATCTAGAGATAATGGTTTGTATCTCCAAGCATCTTCGGCCAATAAAAGTGTTCTTGCAATAACTCCAATGTCTTGTTGATGCCGAAGTGTCCCGCTAGGCCTCCTCCATGAGTTTCTCGAACCAACAATTCCCTTATCGAACACTTGGGAATACATAATTGATTGCCCTTGAACAAGAATCCCTCTTGTAGCACAAAATTTCCATTTGATCCTTTCTCACAATCTCGAACAATAGAGCCAAAATCCGGATCTTCTTTATAGTATTCGCATACTAGTTTGAACCCTAGTAGCTTGGCATCCATCATGGTAAGCATAGAATATCTTCGAGATAATGCATCCGCTACCACATTGTTCTTTCCATCCTTGTACTTTGAAGAAAAGTTGAAGGATTGTAGAAATTCCACCCATTTAGCATGCCTTGGTTTCAACTTGTGTTGCCCATGAATATACTTCAATGCTTCATGATCGGAATGTAGGACGAAGTGATTCGGCCTTAAGTAGTGACTCCAATGATCCAAAGCTCTAACCATGGCATAGAACTCCTTGTCGTAGGTAGAATAGTTGAGTCTTGCTCCTCCAAGCTTCTCACTAAAATAGGCAATGGGCCGCTTTCCTTGAGTCAACACCGCTCCAATACCCACTCCACTAGCATCACACTCAACCTCAAAAGGTTGTGAGAAATCGGGTAAAGCCAAAACCGGTGTTTTGCATAGCTTCTCCTTAAGCTCCTCAAAAGCTTGTTGGGCCGAAGTCCATTCAAATTTTCCTTTCTTCAAGGTTTCGGTCATAGGACTTGCAATAGTACTAAAATCTTTGATGAAGCGTCTATAGAAAGAAGCTAACCCATGAAATGAACGTACCTCCGTTATAGTGGTTGGAATAGGCCAAGATTTGATTGCCTCAATCTTTGTTTGATCAACCGAAACTCCTTCCTTCGATACCACATAACCAAGGAATGTCACACTTGGTTGCATAAATGAGCACTTCTCGAGCTTTCCATAGAGCTTGTTTTTCCGCAAAGCTTGTAGTACTTCTTCAAGATGTCGCACATGCTCCTCCTCACTCTTGCTATAGACCAAAATATCGTCTAGATAGACGACCACAAATTTTCCCAAAAATGGTCTCAACACTTCATTCATCAATCTCATAAACGTACTTGGAGCATTCGTGAGCCCGAATGGCATCACCTTCCATTCATATAATCCGTGCTTTGTCTTGAATGCCGTTTTCCATTCATCTCCTTCGCGCATGCGAATTTGATGATAACCGCTCCTCAAATCAATCTTCGAGTAGAATATAGCACCATGAAGTTCATCAATCATATCATCCAAGCGTGGCATTGGAAATCGATATTTGATAGTGATATTGTTGATTGCTCGACTATCCACGCACATTCGCCATGATCCATCTTTCTTGGGTACAAGAAGGGCCGGTACCGCACATGGACTCATGCTTTCTTCCACATATCCCTTTGCGAGCAACTCCTCAATTTGCTTTTGTAGCTCCTTTGTTTCTTCCGGTTGCATCGATATGCCGGTTTGTTGGGAAGTGGCATTCCGGTATCAAGTCGATTTGATGTTCAATTCCTCTCTTTGGTGGCAAACCCGGTGGTAGATCTTCGGGAATACATCCTTGAATTTGTTGAGTAGGGGTTTCATTAAGGGGTGTAGTTCCTCCCTTCTTGGTTTTGGACCCTTGAGGAATAACGAGAATCGCTTGACCATCCTTGACGGCTTGTTCGGCTTCTCGTTCACTTGCCAATAAGTTTGTCTTTTGCGGGGCTTCTTGATGGGAACTATTTTGGAGGGTGGCAAAGGATTCAACTTGAACTTCTTACCATCCTTTTTCACAATGTAAGCATTCTCCCTCCCTTCGTGGGTCACATATCGATCATATTGCCAAGGTCGTCCCAAAAGTATATGGCATACATCCATTGGAACCACATCACAAAGTATCTCATCATGATAATTTCCCATAGAGAAAGAGATTAGGGCTTGACGATTTACCTTGACTTCGGATCCATCATTGAGCCAATGGAGTTTGTAAGGACGAGAGTGGTTTGTGGTTGGAACCTTCAATTTGTCGATGAGGATATTTGACACGGCATTCGCGCAACTCCCTCCATCTACTACCACATCACACACTTTTCCTTGCACAAGACATTTCGCATGAAAGATTTGCTCCCTTTGTTCCTCTTCCATGGCCGTGGCTTTGCGTGTAGAGATCTTCTCAAAACTAGCGTCTCCCTTGACTTCTTCGGAGTCAAACTCCTCTACCTCTTCTTCCTCGGATTCATCTTCTTGTTCTTGAGTTGCAAGGTTGTCTTCAATCTCTCGAATCTCATGAATAGTTAAGACTCTTTTGGTGGGGCATTCGGATTGGTAGTGACCATATCCTTGACATTTAAAACACTTCACGTTGTCCTTGCTCTTGATCGGCTTCTTTCCTTCGACCTTCTCACTTGTGGTACTCTTGTTGGGCTTCTCCGCTTGAGTATTGGGCTTTGGATTGCTTGGTGCCACGTTGCTTGTTGCCGAATTACTTGAAAACCCCTTGAAAAAGTCATCTTGTTACCCACCCTTTTCTTCTTCACTTGTCTCTCACACTTGATTGATACCTTGCAAATTTCTTCAAAGGTAAAGCATGGTTGTAGCTCTACTATGTTGGCTATCTCGACATCTAGCCCTCCCATAAATCTCGCAATCTTTTGCTCCTCATGCTCTTGCATGTCACAAAGAATTGAAAGCTTCTCAAACTCCTCAACATATTGGGAAACGGTAGAATTCCCTTGCTTTAATTGTATGAGTTTTGTAAAGTTATCTTGTCGATAAGTACTAGGTAAGAACCTTCGATCAAGATACTTCTTAAACTTGTCCCAAGAATCAATCTTTGACTTTCCTTCACGCCTTCGTTGAGATTTTAAATTTTCATACCATATGGAAGCGTACCTTGTAAGCTTGAGGATAGCCACCTTGAATTGCTTGTGGTCACTATACTCCTTGTATTCAAAAATCCGCTCCGCTCTTCGAACCCAATCCAAATATCCTTCCGGATCCATAGCACCATCAAAATCGGGAATGTCGAGTTTCAAGCCTCGATCGTCGTCCTCCCTAAGCCGTACTTGTTGTTGTCTAGGCCTTGGGCGCCTTACTTCCCTTACTTCCTCCTCATCCGAATTGGATTCTTCAACCTCCACATGACCTTGTGGTCTCTCTAGCAAGTGCAACACGCGATCCATTCGTGTACGTAGTTCTTGCATCTCACGATCTCTTCGTAAATTTGCAGCTTGTTCCAAGGTAATTCCACGTGGGCATCCCGCTTCTTCCGCCATGATCGTTTACAAAGTTGGGATTTGTAAAAGACCTAAGCTTTGATACCAAATTTGATGCGTAACAAACGCCGGATTTGTCGTCTACGAAACTATGGATGAAGATGATGAAACAATGATCAAAGTTGCAGCGAAAATAGAAGATAGAACACGAGTCACCGGTTAGGATTCACTCTCCTAACGTAAAGACCTCGCTTGGATTCACCGGATAGGCTTCACTCACCTATCGTAAAGAATCCTTTTGAATATTACCTCCTAGACCTAAGGAAATAATAGACAAAAATAAGAACAACCTTGTTCTTTGAAATTTCTCCTTGAGAATTATATAACAATAATCTGAATTTTTACAACTTAAATCTATCCCTATTTATAGTTGTTTACAATGCATCCTAATCATTAAAGGTAAAGAAAACTACTCCTAATTGTACAAGCATTAGTATTACTATCCTCCCTAGGAATAGAAAAGTCAACCTATACAAGCTAGGAATCAAAACACGGAAGGAAACTCGAAATCGCCTAATCGTCTAGAGGGCGATCGCCTCCTCGCCACAAAGCGATCGCTTTGTGGCCAGAAACTTGGCCCTCGAAAATTGCTCAAAGGCGATCGCTCTCCTTGGCCCTGGGCGATCGCTCTTCAACCAGATTGTTGCCAATGCCTTCCTTTGCCCAAAAATCATCCCTTGATGTGCATGTGACCTCCAAAGGCCTTCCAAACTCTTGAAACCTCCTTCCTTGCATTATTAAAGCCTCGAGAGACAATGTTAAACCATCGTCACCCACTTGTAATGCATCCATGACTTTGTTTGGGTCTTTGCGAAGATCGTAACCCAATGCTCCCGCATCACAATCGGTCTATATTGAGCTCTTGTTTATCCTTTGAATGCGAGTCTTTCGATCTTCTAAAAGGACCCATAGAGCTTCCAAGAATAAATCTCTATTGAGCACTCGTTTATCCTTTGTAAACAAGTCTTTTGATCCTCTAAAAGAATCCACAAAGCATCCAACAATCAATCTCTATTGAGCTCTTGTTTATCCTTTGTAAGCAAGTCATTTCATCCTTTAAAAGTATACACAAAGCTTCCAACAATCAATCTCTATTGAGCTCTTGTTTATCCTTTGAAATCAAGTGTTTTGATCCTCTAAAAGGATCCAAAAAGCATCCAACAATCAATCTCTATTGAGCACTTGTTTATCCTTTGAAAGCATGTCTTTTGTTCCTCTAAAAGTATCCACAAAGCTTCTAACAATCAATCTATATTGAGCTCATGTTTATCCTTTGTAATCTAGTATTTTGATCATCAAAAAGAATCCACAAAGCTTTCAATAATCAATCTTTATTGAGTTCTTATTTATCCTTTGTAAACCAGTCTTTAGATCTTCTAAAAAGATCCACAAAGCTTCCAATAGTCAATCTCTATTGAGCTCTTCTTTATCCTTTGAAATCAAGTCTTTTTATCCTCTAAAAGAATCCACAAAGCGCACAACAATCAATCTCTATCGATCACTTGTTTAGCCTTTGTAATCAAGTCTTTTGATACTCTAAAAGAATCCACAAAGCTTCCAACAATCGGTCTATATTGAGCTCTTGTTTATCCTTTGTAATCAAGTCTTTTGATCATCTAAAGGATCCACAAAGCTTCCAACAGTCAATCTCTATTGAGCTCTTGTTTATCCTTTGAATGCGAGTCTTTTGATCTTCTAAAAGGACCCATAGAGCTTCCAAGAATAAATCTCTATTGAGCACTTGTTTATCCTTTGTAAACAAGTCTTTTGATCCTCTAAAAGAATCCACAAAGCATCCAACAATCAATCTCTATTGAGCTCTTGTTTATCCTTTGTAAGCAAGTCATTTCATCCTTTAAAAGTATCCACAAAGCTTCCAACAATCAATCTCTATTGAGCTCTTGTTTATCCTTTGAAATCAAGTGTTTTGATCCTCTAAAAGGATCCAAAAGCATCCAACAATCAATCTCTATTGAGCACTTGTTTATCCTTTGAAAGCATGTCTTTTGTTCCTCTAAAAGTATCCACAAAGCTTCTAACAATCAATCTATATTGAGCTCATGTTTATCCTTTGTAATCTAGTATTTTGATCATCAAAAAGAATCCACAAAGCTTCCAATAATCAATCTTTATTGAGCTCTTATTTATCCTTTGTAAACAAGTCTTTTGATCTTCTAAAAAGATCCACAAAGCTTCCAATAATCAATCTCTATTGAGCTCTTCTTTATCCTTTGAAATCAAGTCTTTTATCCTCTAAAAGAATCCACAAAGCGCACAACAATCAATCTCTATCGATCACTTGTTTAGCCTTTGTAATCAAGTCTTTTGATACTCTAAAAGAATCCACAAAGCTTCCAACAATCAATCTATATTGAGCTCTTGTTTATCCTTTGTAATCAAGTCTTTTGATCATCTAAAAGGATCCACAAAGCTTCCAACAATCAATCTCTATTGAGCTCTTGTTTATCCTTTGAATCAAGTCTTTTGATCTTCTAAAAGGACCCATAGAGCTTCCAAGAATAAATCTCTATTGAGCACTTGTTTATCCTTTGTAAACAAGTCTTTTGATCCTCTAAAAGAATCCACAAAGCATCCAACAATCAATCTCTATTGAGCTCTTGTTTATCCTTTGAAATCAAGTGTTTTGATCCTCTAAAAGGATCCAAAAGCATCCAACAATCAATCTCTATTGAGCACTTGTTTATCCTTTGAAAGCATGTCTTTTGTTCCTCTAAAAGTATCCACAAAGCTTCTAACAATCAATCTATATTGAGCTCATGTTTATCCTTTGTAATCTAGTATTTTGATCATCAAAAGAATCCACAAAGCTTCCAATAATCAATCTTTATTGAGCTCTTATTTATCCTTTGTAAACAAGTCTTTAGATCTTCTAAAAGATCCACAAAGCTTCCAATAATCAATCTCTATTGAGCTCTTCTTTATCCTTTGAAATCAAGTCTTTTTATCCTCTAAAAGAATCCACAAAGCGCACAACAATCAATCTCTATCGATCACTTGTTTAGCCTTTGTAATCAAGTCTTTTGATACTCTAAAAGAATCCACAAAGCTTCCAACAATCAATCTATATTGAGCTCTTGTTTATCCTTTGTAATCAAGTCTTTTGATCATCTAAAAGGATCCACAAAGCTTCCAATAATCAATCTCTATTGAGCTCTTGTTTATCCTTTGAATGCGAGTCTTTTGATCTTCTAAAAGGACCCATAGAGCTTCCAAGAATAAATCTCTATTGAGCACTTGTTTATCCTTTGTAAACAAGTCTTTTGATCCTCTAAAAGAATCCACAAAATCCAACAATCAATCTCTATTGAGCTCTTGTTTATCCTTTGTAAGCAAGTCATTTCATCCTTTAAAAGTATCCACAAAGCTTCCAACAATCAATCTCTATTGAGCTCTTGTTTATCCTTTGAAATCAAGTGTTTTGATCCTCTAAAAGGATCCAACAATCAATCTCTATTGAGCACTTGTTTATCCTTTGAAAGCTTGTCTTTTGTTCCTCTAAAAGTATCCACAAAGCTTCTAACAATCAATCTATATTGAGCTCATGTTTATCCTTTGTAATCTAGTATTTTGATCATCAAAAAGAATCCACAAAGCTTCCAATAATCAATCTTTATTGAGCTCTTATTTATCCTTTGTAAACCAGTCTTTAGATCTTCTAAAAAGATACACAAAGCTTCCAATAATCAATCTCTATTGAGCTCTTCTTTATCCTTTGAAATCAAGTCTTTTTATCCTCTAAAAGAATCCACAAAGCGCACAACAATCAATCTCTATCGATCACTTGTTTAGCCTTTGTAATCAAGTCTTTTGATACTCTAAAAGGATCCACAAAGCTTCCAACAGTCAATCTCTATTGAGCTCTTGTTTATCCTTTGTAATCAAGTCTTTTAATCATCTAAAAGGATCCACAAAGCTTCCAACAGTCAATCTCTATTGAGCTCTTGTTTATCCTTTGATTGCAAGTCTTTTGATCCTCTAAAAGAATCCACAAAGCATCCAACAATCAATCTCTATTGAGCTCTTGTTTATCCTTTGTAAGTCAAGTCATTTGATCCTCTAAAAGGATCCAAAAGCATCCAACAATCAATCTCTATTGAGCACTTGTTTATCCTTTGAAAGCATGTCTTTTGTTCCTCTAAAAGTATCCACAAAGCTTCTAACAATCAATCTATATTGAGCTCATGTTTATCCTTTGTAATCTAGTATTTTGATCATCAAAAAGAATCCACAAAGCTTCCAATAATCAATCTTTATTGAGCTCTTATTTATCCTTTGTAAACCGGTCTTTAGATCTTCTAAAAAGATCCACAAAGCTTCCAATAATCAATCTCTATTGAGCTCTTCTTTATCCTTTGAAATCAAGTCTTTTTATCCTCTAAAAGAATCCACAAAGCGCACAACAATCAATCTCTATCGATCACTTGTTTAGCCTTTGTAATCAAGTCTTTTGATACTCTAAAAGAATCCACAAAGCTTCCAACAATCGGTCTATATTGAGCTCTTGTTTATCCTTTGTAATCAAGTCTTTTGATCATCTAAAAGGATCCACAAAGCTTCCAACAATCAATCTCTATTGAGCTCTTGTTTATCCTTTGAATGCGAGTCTTTTGATCTTCTAAAAGGACCCATAGAGCTTCCAAGAATAAATCTCTATTGAGCACTTGTTTATCCTTTGTAAACAAGTCTTTTGATCCTCTAAAAGAATCCACAAAGCATCCAACAATCAATCTCTATTGAGCTCTTGTTTATCCTTTGTAAGCAAGTCATTTCATCCTTTAAAAGTATCCACAAAGCTTCCAACAATCAATCTCTATTGAGCTCTTGTTTATCCTTTGAAATCAAGTGTTTTGATCCTCTAAAAGGATCCAAAAGCATCCAACAATCAATCTCTATTGAGCACTTGTTTATCCTTTGAAAGCATGTCTTTTGTTCCTCTAAAAGTATCCACAAAGCTTCTAACAATCAATCTATATTGAGCTCATGTTTATCCTTTGTAATCTAGTATTTTGATCATCAAAAAGAATCCACAAAGCTTCCAATAATCAATCTTTATTGAGCTCTTATTTATCCTTTGTAAACCAGTCTTTAGATCTTCTAAAAGATCCACAAAGCTTCCAATAATCAATCTCTATTGAGCTCTTCTTTATCCTTTGAAATCAAGTCTTTTTATCCTCTAAAAGAATCCACAAAGCGCACAACAATCAATCTCTATCGATCACTTGTTTAGCCTTTGTAATCAAGTCTTTTGATACTCTAAAAGAATCCACAAAGCTTCCAACAATCGGTCTATATTGAGCTCTTGTTTATCCTTTGTAATCAAGTCTTTTGATCATCTAAAAGGATCCACAAAGCTTCCAACAGTCAATCTCTATTGAGCTCTTGTTTATCCTTTGAATGCGAGTCTTTTGATCTTCTAAAAGGACCCATAGAGCTTCCAAGAATAAATCTCTATTGAGCACTTGTTTATCCTTTGTAAACAAGTCTTTTGATCCTCTAAAAGAATCCACAAAGCATCCAACAATCAATCTCTATTGAGCTCTTGTTTATCCTTTGTAAGCAAGTCATTTCATCCTTTAAAAGTATCCACAAAGCTTCCAACAATCAATCTCTATTGAGCTCTTGTTTATCCTTTGAAATCAAGTGTTTTGATCCTCTAAAAGGATCCAAAAGCATCCAACAATCAATCTCTATTGAGCACTTGTTTATCCTTTGAAAGCATGTCTTTTGTTCCTCTAAAAGTATCCACAAAGCTTCTAACAATCAATCTATATTGAGCTCATGTTTATCCTTTGTAATCTAGTATTTTGATCATCAAAAGAATCCACAAAGCTTCCAATAATCAATCTTTATTGAGCTCTTATTTATCCTTTGTAAACCAGTCTTTAGATCTTCTAAAAGATCCACAAAGCTTCCAATAATCAATCTCTATTGAGCTCTTCTTTATCCTTTGAAATCAAGTTTTTATCCTCTAAAAGAATCCACAAAGCGCACAACAATCAATCTCTATCGATCACTTGTTTAGCCTTTGTAATCAAGTCTTTTGATACTCTAAAAGAATCCACAAAGCTTCCAACAATCGGTCTATATTGAGCTCTTGTTTATCCTTTGTAATCAAGTCTTTTGATCATCTAAAAGGATCCACAAAGCTTCCAACAGTCAATCTCTATTGAGCTCTTGTTTATCCTTTGAATGCGAGTCTTTTGATCTTCTAAAAGGACCCATAGAGCTTCCAAGAATAAATCTCTATTGAGCACTTGTTTATCCTTTGTAAACAAGTCTTTTGATCCTCTAAAAGAATCCACAAAGCATCCAACAATCAATCTCTATTGAGCTCTTGTTTATCCTTTGAAATCAAGTGTTTTGATCCTCTAAAAGGATCCAAAAAGCATCCAACAATCAATCTCTATTGAGCACTTGTTTATCCTTTGAAAGCATGTCTTTTGTTCCTCTAAAAGTATCCACAAAGCTTCTAACAATCAATCTATATTGAGCTCATGTTTATCCTTTGTAATCTAGTATTTTGATCATCAAAAAGAATCCACAAAGCTTCCAATAATCAATCTTTATTGAGCTCTTATTTATCCTTTGTAAACCAGTCTTTAGATCTTCTAAAAAGATCCACAAAGCTTCCAATAATCAATCTCTATTGAGCTCTTCTTTATCCTTTGAAATCAAGTCTTTTTATCCTCTAAAAGAATCCACAAAGCGCACAACAATCAATCTCTATCGATCACTTGTTTAGCCTTTGTAATCAAGTCTTTTGATACTCTAAAAGAATCCACAAAGCTTCCAACAATCGTCTATATTGAGCTCTTGTTTATCCTTTGTAATCAAGTCTTTTGATCATCTAAAAGGATCCACAAAGCTTCCAACAATCAATCTCTATTGAGCTCTTGTTTATCCTTTGAATGCGAGTCTTTTGATCTTCTAAAAGGACCCATAGAGCTTCCAAGAATAAATCTCTATTGAGCACTTGTTTATCCTTTGTAAACAAGTCTTTTGATCCTCTAAAAGAATCCACAAAGCATCCAACAATCAATCTCTATTGAGCTCTTGTTTATCCTTTGTAAGCAAGTCATTTCATCCTTTAAAAGTATCCACAAAGCTTCCAACAATCAATCTCTATTGAGCTCTTGTTTATCCTTTGAAATCAAGTGTTTTGATCCTCTAAAAGGATCCAAAAGCATCCAACAATCAATCTCTATTGAGCACTTGTTTATCCTTTGAAAGCATGTCTTTTGTTCCTCTAAAAGTATCCACAAAGCTTCTAACAATCAATCTATATTGAGCTCATGTTTATCCTTTGTAATCTAGTATTTTGATCATCAAAAAGAATCCACAAAGCTTCCAATAATCAATCTTTATTGAGCTCTTATTTATCCTTTGTAAACCAGTCTTTAGATCTTCTAAAAGATCCACAAAGCTTCCAATAATCAATCTCTATTGAGCTCTTCTTTATCCTTTGAAATCAAGTCTTTTTATCCTCTAAAAGAATCCACAAAGCGCACAACAATCAATCTCTATCGATCACTTGTTTAGCCTTTGTAATCAAGTCTTTTGATACTCTAAAAGAATCCACAAAGCTTCCAACAATCGGTCTATATTGAGCTCTTGTTTATCCTTTGTAATCAAGTCTTTTGATCATCTAAAAGGATCCACAAAGCTTCCAACAGTCAATCTCTATTGAGCTCTTGTTTATCCTTTGAATGCGAGTCTTTTGATCTTCTAAAAGGACCCATAGAGCTTCCAAGAATAAATCTCTATTGAGCACTTGTTTATCCTTTGTAAACAAGTCTTTTGATCCTCTAAAAGAATCCACAAAGCATCCAACAATCAATCTCTATTGAGCTCTTGTTTATCCTTTGTAAGCAAGTCATTTCATCCTTTAAAAGTATCCACAAAGCTTCCAACAATCAATCTCTATTGAGCTCTTGTTTATCCTTTGAAATCAAGTGTTTTGATCCTCTAAAAGGATCCAAAAGCATCCAACAATCAATCTCTATTGAGCACTTGTTTATCCTTTGAAAGCATGTCTTTTGTTCCTCTAAAAGTATCCACAAAGCTTCTAACAATCAATCTATATTGAGCTCATGTTTATCCTTTGTAATCTAGTATTTTGATCATCAAAAGAATCCACAAAGCTTCCAATAATCAATCTTTATTGAGCTCTTATTTATCCTTTGTAAACCAGTCTTTAGATCTTCTAAAAGATCCACAAAGCTTCCAATAATCAATCTCTATTGAGCTCTTCTTTATCCTTTGAAATCAAGTCTTTTTATCCTCTAAAAGAATCCACAAAGCGCACAACAATCAATCTCTATCGATCACTTGTTTAGCCTTTGTAATCAAGTCTTTTGATACTCTAAAAGAATCCACAAAGCTTCCAACAATCGGTCTATATTGAGCTCTTGTTTATCCTTTGTAATCAAGTCTTTTGATCATCTAAAAGGATCCACAAAGCTTCCAACAGTCAATCTCTATTGAGCTCTTGTTTATCCTTTGAATGCGAGTCTTTTGATCTTCTAAAAGGACCCATAGAGCTTCCAAGAATAAATCTCTATTGAGCACTTGTTTATCCTTTGTAAACAAGTCTTTTGATCCTCTAAAAGAATCCACAAAGCATCCAACAATCAATCTCTATTGAGCTCTTGTTTATCCTTTGTAAGCAAGTCATTTCATCCTTTAAAAGTATCCACAAAGCTTCCAACAATCAATCTCTATTGAGCTCTTGTTTATCCTTTGAAATCAAGTGTTTTGATCCTCTAAAAGGATCCAAAAGCATCCAACAATCAATCTCTATTGAGCACTTGTTTATCCTTTGAAAGCATGTCTTTTGTTCCTCTAAAAGTATCCACAAAGCTTCTAACAATCAATCTATATTGAGCTCATGTTTATCCTTTGTAATCTAGTATTTTGATCATCAAAAAGAATCCACAAAGCTTCCAATAATCAATCTTTATTGAGCTCTTATTTATCCTTTGTAAACCAGTCTTTAGATCTTCTAAAAGATCCACAAAGCTTCCAATAATCAATCTCTATTGAGCTCTTCTTTATCCTTTGAAATCAAGTCTTTTTATCCTCTAAAAGAATCCACAAAGCGCACAACAATCAATCTCTATCGATCACTTGTTTAGCCTTTGTAATCAAGTCTTTTGATACTCTAAAAGAATCCACAAAGCTTCCAACAATCAATCTATATTGAGCTCTTGTTTATCCTTTGTAATCAAGTCTTTTGATCATCTAAAAGGATCCACAAAGCTTCCAACAATCAATCTCTATTGAGCTCTTGTTTATCCTTTGAATGCGAGTCTTTTGATCTTCTAAAAGGACCCATAGAGCTTCCAAGAATAAATCTCTATTGAGCACTTGTTTATCCTTTGTAAACAAGTCTTTTGATCCTCTAAAAGAATCCACAAAGCATCCAACAATCAATCTCTATTGAGCTCTTGTTTATCCTTTGTAAGCAAGTCATTTCATCCTTTAAAAGTATCCACAAAGCTTCCAACAATCAATCTCTATTGAGCTCTTGTTTATCCTTTGAAATCAAGTGTTTTGATCCTCTAAAAGGATCCAAAAGCATCCAACAATCAATCTCTATTGAGACTTGACTCCACAAAGCTTCTAATCAATCTTGGAAAGATCTTCGAATAAGCTCCAATAATCAATATTGAGCTCTATCCTTGAATAACAATCACATATCTCAGTCCTTCAAGTTTATCCTAAATGAATAAGAACCTTGATCATTTTAATTTTGATTAAAAGAATCCACAGCTTACAATGTCTCTTTTTTAAAAAGAACTTTTCATTCTCTCTCTAGAATTCTCTCTCTCTAGAATTCTCTCTAGGGTTCCTAGACCATTCTTTGTGGCTCTTCCCATGGCGATCCGACCTGTTTCCCCGCTTCAAACCTCCATGGTTACGTCCCCTTCTCTTCCTGATTCATTGAAAGATCCTAACCCTAATATAACCAAGCCGCTTTTGCATGAACCAAACCCTAACCCTAATTCCCATGAAACGTCGCCTCCAAACCCTAATAAATCCTTTGCGTCGTTGGTAACACAACCACGTATTATGCCAATCCATGATATCCCTCTTCTTCCATGCTACTCATAAGGGTTTTCCTTCTCTAAAATTATCAAAGGAAGCAATTGATGCCTTCTCTCGACCTTTCTCTTGGACTCTTGTTGGAAAATTTACGAATGGCGGCCTACTATGGAGGCTGCTCGGATTGCCTTCTCTCAATTCAAATTAAAAGGGAGTATAAGCTTGGTCATCTGGATTCTAGGCACATGTTGATTCAGTTGAATAATGAGGAAGACTTCCAAAGAATATGGACTAGAGAAGTGTGGTATGTCCATCGTTTTCCTATGCGAACATCGTATGGACGCCTTCTTGGAAGCCTCAAACCGATTCCTCCATTGTCCCGGTTTGGGTAAGTTTACAGGGCTTCTGTGCATCTATTCAATAAGATATTCTTATTTTCTTTGGCTCGGATTTTTGGAAAGCCTATGTCAATAGACAAGGCTCTTCTGATTTGTCGGCCAAGTGTAGCTAAAGTTCTTGTGCAAGTTGATCTTCTTAAAAGGTTGCCTGGAAAAATTCATATTGATTGTGGTGATTGTATGCCGAGTTTCTTCCAAGCAATTGAATATGATAATATGCCTTTGTATTGTAGTCATTGTTCCTTACTTGGTCATGATGAGGTTAAGCGTCGGGTTCTACATTCAGATTATACGAAAAGCAAGGAAAATGCTGCTCCAAAAAGAATAATGATAAGGTGGTGTTGGTAAACAAAGAGAATAAAGGTGATAATAAGAAGGTTGAAGCTACTCGTGAAACATGGAAAAGAAGGAAGTTGATATGAATAACATGGGTCATGGTAGTAGTAATGAGGTTCAAGCTAACTCAAAGGTTGATCCTCCGTTGGCTCTAATTACCAATGGTACAAAAACTGTTTTGGCTGCTAGAAGAGGTATTGTGTTGCCTAATTCTGTTAATGAAGCTCTTTCAAAAGCTTAAAGGTGATAAAGACAAAGGCTGCTGTATCTCAAAACAATGAGGCCAACATAATTCGCGAAATTCAAGATCCTCTTAAATTATGCACCCCTTTGAGGGATGACTCGCTATGCGTGCTAAACCTTCTTCCCATGTCAAGATGAATGCTCTTAGTTCCCTTAACCTCTCCCGAGAGCTCCTCAAGTTACTTCGCTCAATCAAGTGATGAATGAACAGATGGATTATAAAGAAAACAGCTATGATGATGCTTTTGATGATGAGGGCTTTATTACGATCACGCATAAAAAGAAGAAAGGAAGGGAGAAATCCCCATCGTTGTGAGCACCCTTCTCTTTTCATCCTTTTTTTGCTTCTTTTTACTCTTTTTCGAGTTTCTTAATGGTGTCGTTTATAAGTTGGAATGCTCGTGGTGTTGCTAATAATGCCACAATTAGAAGAATTCAACGTTTATTTCGCTCTCATGGGCTGTCCTTGATGGCTATTTATGAGCCTAAATCTAATATCAATTCTATGAGATCTCTTATTCGTAAAGTGGGTTGTGAGGATGGTTTGGCTAATGTAAATAATAGGGTTTGGGTCATGGAAGCATGGGTTAAAAGCTACGGTTGTTCAAGATTCTAGGCAGGCTCTAACTTTACAAATCTCACATCCAATGTGGAATGAAGTTGTTTGGGTTTCTTTTGTGCATGCAAGCTGCAAGAGGCTTACTCGCATTGATCTTTGGGAGGATTTGATGGGTATAAGTGAGGTGGATATTCCTTGGCTAGTGATTGGAGATTTTAATTGTGTCCTTGATCAATCTGAAAAGTGGGAGGTAAACCTATTAATAATCTTTCGTGACTGAATTTTCGGATATGATTCAATTTGCAAACCTTATAGACGCGGGCTATGAAGGAAATATTATGACCTGGACTAATAAAAGGTTGGGGAGAAGAGCTATTTATCAAAGGCTTGACCGAGCTCTTTATAATGAGAAGTGGCTCAGTTTTTCATTATACTCGGGTGACTCATTTATCTCGGCTATGTTCGATCATACTCCTCTTCTTATGAGTATGCAACTTGAAGCTGAAGTAAAAAAGGGATCTTTCAGGTTTCTAAATATTTGGTTGAAACATCCAGCTTTTTTGGACCTTGTCAAGGATTCTTGGGCTGTTTCTATGGATGGTAGACCTATGGTATGTTTTGCAAAGAAATTAGGGAGGCTTCGTAAATGTATTTCTGATTGGAACAAAAGAATTTATGGCAGAGTTGATCAACAAATAAAGAATCTGAAGATGAAATTTTATTTCGAGAATCTCAATACCAGATTGGGGATGAGGAATCGAGAGCTGCCCTTAATCTTGCACAGCGCATCTCCTTTCAAAGCGAAGATTGAGGAGGATTTGTGGGCTCAGCGTGCTAATTTATCTTGGTTAAAAGAGGGAGATAGAAATACAAAATATTTCCAGGCTGTTGTTAAAAAGAAGCGGCAGAGATTGTTTATTCATAAAATTCAGAATCGCCAAGGGATATGGATTACTGATAAGAAGGAGATTCAAGAAGAGGCTATTGGTTTCTATTCTGAGCAGCTTCAAGGGCAGTGTGAAGTTTCATCGAATGATTATCTGTTTCTCATTCCTCGGCTCATCACCAATGAAGATAATTCTCTTCTTACGGCTGTTCCGACTGAAGATGAAATTAAGGGGTTGTTTACTCGATGAATGGTCAAAGTTGCGGGACCGGATGGTTTTACGGGAGAATTTTATAAAGGCTGTTGGGAGCTTATCAAGGCTGATTTCATCAAAGCTATTGGGGATTTCTTTTCGGGTTTTGCTATGCCTCGTAGTTGGACGAGTACGTTGATTGTGACTATTCCTAAGGTGGAATCTCCGTCTTCCTTTTCAGATCTTAGACCGATCGTCTTTGTAATTTCGCAATAAGGTTGTTACAAAGCTCTTAACTTCTCGGCTTGCCACTATTCTTCCTCGCATTATTTCTCCTCAACAAAGCGGTTTTGTCCAAGGGAGAGTTATCCATGAAAATGTTCTTCTCGCTCAAGAAATTATGCAATCTCTCAATAAGAAGGTTTGGGGTTCAAATGTGGCTCTCAAGCTAGATATGGCTAAAGCGTATGATCGGTTATCATGGTTTGGGCTTATTAAGGTGATGCGCCAATTTGGTTTCGATGAGATCGGATTGATTTAATTTATCGCTGCATTTCAAATAGTTGGTTCTCGGTCCTTATTAATGGTGAAGCTTGTGGTTTCTTTCATTCAACTAGAGGTCTTAGACAAGGAGATCCCCTATCCCCTTACCTCTTTATTATTGCAGTGAGATGATGAGTAGAGGCCTCAATCATCTTCATTCTACTTTTCCAGTTCGATTCCGTATTCACGTTAACACTCCAATGATCTCTCACCTTGCTTATGCGGATGATGTCATTATTTTTGTAATGGATCCAAGAATTCCCTAGAAGCTCACATGAAATATTTGGAGTGGTATCAAAGCTTCTCGGGTCAATTGGTGAACATTCGTAAATCTGGTTTTATCACGGTAAGGTTAGCCCAAGGGATGCTCTCATTGCTGAAATCACGGGCTTTGTTAAACATGAACTCCCTTTGCTTTATTTGGGATGCCCCTTGTATACAGTGTCGAAAGAAAATCAGCCTCTTTGCTCCTCTCATTCGGAAAATGGAATCTAAACTTGCATGTTGGAAAGGTAAATTACTTGTCTTTTGGAGCCAAACTCACCTTAATTCGGTCTTGCTTATCCGCAATGCCCATCTATTATTTCTCCTTAATTGATCCTCCCAAAGGTGTCATTCATGCGCTAGAGAAAATCATTGTGCGATTTTTTGGAGTAATAATGATGGTGAAAAAGATGTCATTGGTTATCTTGGAAACATATGAGCTGGCCTATTGAGGAAGGTGGTTTGGGCTTACGTAAGTTTGAGGACATTTCCTTGGCTTTTCTATGAAAATTTGGTGGAGATTCGAAGCTCTCCATCTCTTTGGAGTGAGCTTATGCTTGGCGAAATATTGTTGGAATATTCATCCTATGGATGCTATTATTACTTCCTACCCTTCTCATATTTGGAAGCGTATGATTGCGGCCAAACCTTTGGTAGAAAACAGGATGGCGTGGAGGGTTGGTAGAGGCGATATCACTATCCATGAAAACCGGTTGGATGGCGACGTTGGCAGCCTCCTGTCGCACATACGGAGGTCTCTTCCTTATTTCTCAATGGTTTGCTTGGATCACATCCGAGATGTCTATGGTAATGCTCTTGAGCGTTTAATTCAATCTTCCTCTATTACTCTTTCGAATAATCGGGACGTCCCTTTGGAAGCCTTCTCCTAATGGTATATTTCTTGTTTCATCGCTTGGAATGAATGTCGAGTAAAAAGACCTATGGCGGCTATTTTCTCTTATTGCTGGAATAAATATATCCCAAGGAAGGTCTCGGTTTTCCTTTGGCGTAGTCTTCATAATGGTCTTCCTACTGATGATAGAATTCGTTCTAGAGGTATCCAATGTGCTTCTAAATGTGATTGTTGTTTGGTGCCTAGTGAGGAAACTCTTAACCATGTGCTGTTTCGTGGCTCTGTTGCATCTAATGTGTGGACATACTTCAGCATGGTCTGTGGTATCCGGATGGTTTTGGCCATATTAACCAATCTCTTCTTTGTTGGTGGAATGGTCCGTCGCACCCTAAAGCTAACAGTGCGTCTAAATGGCTGTCCAAGCTTCTTCCAGCAATTATTTCTTGGGAGTTATGGCTGGCCCGAAATAAGAGCAGATTTGAAGGTGTTGTTATGTGTTCGAAAACCATTATAACCAAAGTTTGTGATCAGGTATCCAACATAGCTATGGCTTTTTCTTTAACATTTTCATGTCTCCCTAATGAAGATCATTTATTCAACATCTTTCGGTGAAGCATTCTCGTGCTATCACTAAAAAGATTAGATTGGTTGTGTGGGATTTTCCTCCGAGCAGTATGGTTAAGATCAACACGGATGGTGTGTCTAGGGGTAATCCAGGGAGAGCTTCGGGTGGGGGTATTCTCCGAGATTTTAATGGGGAGTTCATTCATGCTTTTGCTAATTTTTATGGTATTGCAACAAATATGATGTCCGAAGCTTTAGCTGCACGGGATGGCCTTCTTTTAGCTCAATCTCTTGGATATCAAAATGTTTGGTTAGAGGTGGATTCTCAAGTTTTATTGAAGATTATTCTCGGGAGTATCACATTCCTTGGTCTATATGGTACATTATTGATCACATTCATCGCCTTATGGCTATTATGGTGGTCCGGGTTACTCATATTCTTAGAGAAGGAAATAGTGTGGCTGATTTTTGGCTAATATGGCTGCTGATAGAGGGTACAGTTCTCAAGTTTCTATGCTCTCTAATCTTCCCCCTTATTGCAAAGGATTGTTTGCTTCAGACAAGACGAAGACTCCTCACATTCGGTTACATTAGTTTTATGGCGAGATCTCTATTGTATTTGTTTTCTGTGTTTTCTAGTTCTCCCTCCCTTTTTGTAGAGGACCTTACGTCATGTGTAAGGACTCCCCTAGGCTATTCTTTTTGGTGGTTGAGGTTGTCATGTCCCCACCTTATTTGTACTGTTTCTCCTTTATTAATAAAATCTAGGAGGTGCCGCCCTCCTTTCGCCAAAAAAAAAAAAAAAAAGTAATCAAGTTTTTGATCATCTAAAAGGATCCACAAAGCTTCCAACAATCAATCTCTATTGAGCTCTTGTTTATCCTTTGAATGCGAGTCTTTTGATCTTCTAAAAGGACCCATAGAGCTTCCAAGAATAAATCTCTATTGAGCACTTGTTTATCCTTTGTAAACAAGTCTTTTGATCCTCTAAAAGAATCCACAAAGCATCCAACAATCAATCTCTATTGAGCTCTTGTTTATCCTTTGTAAGCAAGTCATTTCATCCTTTAAAAGTATCCACAAAGCTTCCAACAATCAATCTCTATTGAGCTCTTGTTTATCCTTTGAAATCAAGTGTTTTGATCCTCTAAAAGGATCCAAAAGCATCCAACAATCAATCTCTATTGAGCACTTGTTTATCCTTTGAAAGCATGTCTTTTGTTCCTCTAAAAGTATCCACAAAGCTTCTAACAATCAATCTATATTGAGCTCATGTTTATCCTTTGTAATCTAGTATTTTGATCATCAAAAGAATCCACAAAGCTTCCAATAATCAATCTTTATTGAGCTCTTATTTATCCTTTGTAAACCAGTCTTTAGATCTTCTAAAAGATCCACAAAGCTTCCAATAATCAATCTCTATTGAGCTCTTCTTTATCCTTTGAAATCAAGTCTTTTATCCTCTAAAAGAATCCACAAAGCGCACAACAATCAATCTCTATCGATCACTTGTTTAGCCTTTGTAATCAAGTCTTTTGATACTTAAAAGAATCCACAAAGCTTCCAACAATCATCTATATTGAGCTCTTGTTTATCCTTTGTAATCAAGTCTTTTGATCATCTAAAAGGATCCACAAAGCTTCCAACAATCAATCTCTATTGAGCTCTTGTTTATCCTTTGAATGCGAGTCTTTTGATCTTCTAAAAGGACCCATAGAGCTTCCAAGAATAAATCTCTATTGAGCACTTGTTTATCCTTTGTAAACAAGTCTTTTGATCCTCTAAAAGAATCCACAAAGCATCCAACAATCAATCTCTATTGAGCTCTTGTTTATCCTTTGTAAGCAAGTCATTTCATCCTTTAAAAGTATCCACAAAGCTTCCAACAATCAATCTCTATTGAGCTCTTGTTTATCCTTTGAAATCAAGTGTTTTGATCCTCTAAAAGGATCCAAAAGCATCCAACAATCAATCTCTATTGAGCACTTGTTTATCCTTTGAAAGCATGTCTTTTGTTCCTCTAAAAGTATCCACAAAGCTTCTAACAATCAATCTATATTGAGCTCATGTTTATCCTTTGTAATCTAGTATTTTGATCATCAAAAAGAATCCACAAAGCTTCCAATAATCAATCTTTATTGAGCTCTTATTTATCCTTTGTAAACCAGTCTTTAGATCTTCTAAAAGATCCACAAAGCTTCCAATAATCAATCTCTATTGAGCTCTTCTTTATCCTTTGAAATCAAGTCTTTTATCCTCTAAAAGAATCCACAAAGCGCATAACAATCAATCTCTATCGATCACTTGTTTAGCCTTTGTAATCAAGTCTTTTGATACTCTAAAAGAATCCACAAAGCTTCCAACAATCGATCTATATTGAGCTCTTGTTTATCCTTTGTAATCAAGTCTTTTGATCATCTAAAAGGATCCACAAAGCTTCCAACAATCAATCTCTATTGAGCTCTTGTTTATCCTTTGAATGCGAGTCTTTTGATCTTCTAAAAGGACCCATAGAGCTTCCAAGAATAAATCTCTATTGAGCACTTGTTTATCCTTTGTAAACAAGTCTTTTGATCCTCTAAAAGAATCCACAAAGCATCCAACAATCAATCTCTATTGAGCTCTTGTTTATCCTTTGTAAGCAAGTCATTTCATCCTTTAAAAGTATCCACAAAGCTTCCAACAATCAATCTCTATTGAGCTCTTGTTTATCCTTTGAAATCAAGTGTTTTGATCCTCTAAAAGGATCCAAATAGCATCCAACAATCAATCTCTATTGAGCACTTGTTTATCCTTTGAAAGCATGTCTTTTGTTCCTCTAAAAGTATCCACAAAGCTTCTAACAATCAATCTATATTGAGCTCATGTTTATCCCTTGTAATCTAGTATTTTGATCATCAAAAAGAATCCACAAAGCTTCCAATAATCAATCTTTATTGAGCTCTTATTTATCCTTTGTAAACCAGTCTTTAGATCTTCTAAAAAGATCCACAAAGCTTCCAATAATCAATCTCTATTGAGCTCTTCTTTATCCTTTGAAATCAAGTCTTTCTATCCTCTAAAAGAATCCACAAAGCGCACAGCAATCAATCTCTATCGATCACTTGTTTAGCCTTTGTAATCAAGTCTTTGATACTCTAAAAGAATCCACAAAGCTTCCAACAATCAGTCTATATTGATCTCTTGTTTATCCTTTGTAATCAAGTCTTTTGATCATCTAAAAGGATCCACAAAGATTCCAACAGTCAATCTCTATTGAGCTCTTGTTTATCCTTTGAATGCGAGTCTTTTGATCTTCTAAAAGGACCCATAGAGCTTCCAAGAATAAATCTCTATTGAGCACTTGTTTATCCTTTGTAAACAAGTCTTTTGATCCTCTAAAAGAATCCACAAAGCATCCAACTATCAATCTCTATTGAGCTCTTGTTTATCCTTTGTAAGCAAGTCATTTCATCCTTTAAAAGTATCCACAAAGCTTCCAACAATCAATCTCTATTGAGCTCTTGTTTATCCTTTGAAATAAAGTGTTTTGATCCTCTAAAAGGATCCAAAAAGCATCCAACAATCAATCTCTATTGAGCACTTGTTTATCCTTTGAAAGCATGTCTTTTGTTCCTCTAAAAGTATCCACAAAGCTTCTAACAATCAATCTATATTGAGCTCATGTTTATCCTTTGTAATCTAGTATTTTGATCATCAAAAAGAATCCACAAAGCTTCCAATAATCAATCTTTATTGAGCTCTTATTTATCCTTTGTAAACCAGTCTTTAGATCTTCTAAAAGATCCACAAAGCTTCCAATAATCAATCTCTATTGAGCTCTTCTTTATCCTTTGAAATCAAGTCTTTTATCCTCTAAAAGAATCCACAAAGCGCACAACAATCAATCTCTATCGATCACTTGTTTAGCCTTTGTAATCAAGTCTTTTGATACTCTAAAAGAATCCACAAAGCTTCCAACAATCGGTCTATATTGAGCTCTTGTTTATCCTTTGTAATCAAGTCTTTTGATCATCTAAAAGGATCCACAAAGCTTCCAACATCAATCTCTATTGAGCTCTTGTTTATCCTTTGAATGCGAGTCTTTTGATCTTCTAAAAGGACCCATAGAGCTTCCAAGAATAAATCTCTATTGAGCACTTGTTTATCCTTTGTAAACAAGTCTTTTGATCCTCTAAAAGAATCCACAAAGCATCCAACAATCAATCTCTATTGAGCTCTTGTTTATCCTTTGTAAGCAAGTCATTTCATCCTTTAAAAGTATCCACAAAGCTTCCAACAATCAATCTCTATTGAGCTCTTGTTTATCCTTTGAAATCAAGTGTTTTGATCCTCTAAAAGGATCCAAAAGCATCCAACAATCAATCTCTATTGAGCACTTGTTTATCCTTTGAAAGCATGTCTTTTGTTCCTCTAAAAGTATCCACAAAGCTTCTAACAATCAATCTATATTGAGCTCATGTTTATCCTTTGTAATCTAGTATTTTGATCATCAAAAAGAATCCACAAAGCTTCCAATAATCAATCTTTATTGAGCTCTTATTTATCCTTTGTAAACCAGTCTTTAGATCTTCTAAAAGATCCACAAAGCTTCCAATAATCAATCTCTATTGAGCTCTTCTTTATCCTTTGAAATCAAGTCTTTTATCCTCTAAAAGAATCCACAAAGCGCACAACAATCAATCTCTATCGATCACTTGTTTAGCCTTTGTAATCAAGTCTTTGATACTCTAAAAGAATCCACAAAGCTTCCAACAATCATCTATATTGAGCTCTTGTTTATCCTTTGTAATCAAGTCTTTTGATCATCTAAAAGGATCCACAAAGCTTCCAACAGTCAATCTCTATTGAGCTCTTGTTTATCCTTTGAATGCGAGTCTTTTGATCTTCTAAAAGGACCCATAGAGCTTCCAAGAATAAATCTCTATTGAGCACTTGTTTATCCTTTGTAAACAAGTCTTTTGATCCTCTAAAAGAATCCAAAAAGCATCCAACAATCAATCTCTATTGAGCTCTTGTTTATCCTTTGTAAGCAAGTCATTTCATCCTTTAAAAGTATCCACAAAGCTTCCAACAATCAATCTCTATTGAGCTCTTGTTTATCCTTTGAAATCAAGTGTTTTGATCCTCTAAAAGGATCCAAAAAGCATCCAACAATCAATCTCTCTTGAGCACTTGTTTATCCTTTGAAAGCAAGTCTTTTGTTCCTCTAAAAGTATCCACAAAGCTTCTAACAATCAATCTATATTGAGCTCATGTTTATCCTTTGTAATCTAGTATTTTGATCATCAAAAGGAATCCACAAAGCTTCCAATAATCAATCTTTATTGAGCTCTTATTTATCCTTTGTAAACCAGTCTTTAGATCTTCTAAAAAGATCCACAAAGCTTCCAATAATCAATCTCTATTGAGCTCTTCTTTATCCTTTGAAATCAAGTCTTTTATCCTCTAAAAGAATCCACAAAGCGCACAACAATCAATCTCTATCGATCACTTGTTTAGCCTTTGTAATCAAGTCTTTTGATACTCTAAAAGAATCCACAAAGCTTCCAACAATCGGTCTATATTGAGCTCTTGTTTATCCTTTGTAATCAAGTCTTTTGATCATCTAAAGGATCCACAAAGCTTCCAACATCAATCTCTATTGAGCTCTTGTTTATCCTTTGAATGCGAGTCTTTTGATCTTCTAAAAGGACCCATAGAGCTTCCAAGAATAAATCTCTATTGAGCACTTGTTTATCCTTTGTAAACAAGTCTTTTGATCCTCTAAAAGAATCCACAAAGCATCCAACAATCAATCTCTATTGAGCTCTTGTTTATCCTTTGTAAGCAAGTCATTTCATCCTTTAAAAGTATCCACAAAGCTTCCAACAATCAATCTCTATTGAGCTCTTGTTTATCCTTTGAAATCAAGTGTTTTGATCCTCTAAAAGGATCCAAAAGCATCCAACAATCAATCTCTATTGAGCACTTGTTTATCCTTTGAAAGCATGTCTTTTGTTCCTCTAAAAGTATCCACAAAGCTTCTAACAATCAATCTATATTGAGCTCATGTTTATCCTTTGTAATCTAGTATTTTGATCATCAAAAAGAATCCACAAAGCTTCCAATAATCAATCTTTATTGAGCTCTTATTTATCCTTTGTAAACCAGTCTTTAGATCTTCTAAAAGATCCACAAAGCTTCCAATAATCAATCTCTATTGAGCTCTTCTTTATCCTTTGAAATCAAGTCTTTTATCCTCTAAAAGAATCCACAAAGCGCACAACAATCAATCTCTATCGATCACTTGTTTAGCCTTTGTAATCAAGTCTTTGATACTCTAAAAGAATCCACAAAGCTTCCAACAATCGGTCTATATTGAGCTCTTGTTTATCCTTTGTAATCAAGTCTTTTGATCATCTAAAAGGATCCACAAAGCTTCCAAATCAATCTCTATTGAGCTCTTGTTTATCCTTTGAATGCGAGTCTTTTGATCTTCTAAAAGGACCCATAGAGCTTCCAAGAATAAATCTCTATTGAGCACTTGTTTATCCTTTGTAAACAAGTCTTTTGATCCTCTAAAAGAATCCACAAAGCATCCAACAATCAATCTCTATTGAGCTCTTGTTTATCCTTTGTAAGCAAGTCATTTCATCCTTTAAAAGTATCCACAAAGCTTCCAACAATCAATCTCTATTGAGCTCTTGTTTATCCTTTGAAATCAAGTGTTTTGATCCTCTAAAAGGATCCAAAAGCATCCAACAATCAATCTCTATTGAGCACTTGTTTATCCTTTGAAAGCATGTCTTTTGTTCCTCTAAAAGTATCCACAAAGCTTCTAACAATCAATCTATATTGAGCTCATGTTTATCCTTTGTAATCTAGTATTTTGATCATCAAAAGAATCCACAAAGCTTCCAATAATCAATCTTTATTGAGCTCTTATTTATCCTTTGTAAACCAGTCTTTAGATCTTCTAAAAGATCCACAAAGCTTCCAATAATCAATCTCTATTGAGCTCTTCTTTATCCTTTGAAATCAAGTCTTTTATCCTCTAAAAGAATCCACAAAGCGCACAACAATCAATCTCTATCGATCACTTGTTTAGCCTTTGTAATCAAGTCTTTTGATACTCTAAAAGAATCCACAAAGCTTCCAACAATCGGTCTATATTGAGCTCTTGTTTATCCTTTGTAATCAAGTCTTTTGATCATCTAAAAGGATCCACAAAGCTTCCAACAATCAATCTCTATTGAGCTCTTGTTTATCCTTTGAATGCGAGTCTTTTGATCTTCTAAAAGGACCCATAGAGCTTCCAAGAATAAATCTCTATTGAGCACTTGTTTATCCTTTGTAAACAAGTCTTTTGATCCTCTAAAAGAATCCACAAAGCATCCAACAATCAATCTCTATTGAGCTCTTGTTTATCCTTTGTAAGCAAGTCATTTCATCCTTTAAAAGTATCCACAAAGCTTCCAACAATCAATCTCTATTGAGCTCTTGTTTATCCTTTGAAATCAAGTGTTTTGATCCTCTAAAAGGATCCAAAAAGCATCCAACAATCAATCTCTATTGAGCACTTGTTTATCCTTTGAAAGCATGTCTTTTGTTCCTCTAAAAGTATCCACAAAGCTTCTAACAATCAATCTATATTGAGCTCATGTTTATCCTTTGTAATCTAGTATTTTGATCATCAAAAGAATCCACAAAGCATCCAATAATCAATCTTTATTGAGCTCTTATTTATCCTTTGTAAACCAGTCTTTAGATCTTCTAAAATGATCCACAAAGCTTCCAATAATCAATCTCTATTGAGCTCTTCTTTATCCTTTGAAATCAAGTCTTTTTATCCTCTAAAAGAATCCACAAAGCGCACAACAATCAATCTCTATCGATCTGTTTAGCCTTTGTAATCAAGTCTTTTGATACTCTAAAAGAATCCACAAAGCTTCCAACAATCGGTCTATATTGAGCTCTTGTTTATCCTTTGTAATCAAGTCTTTTGATCATCTAAAAGGATCCACAAAGCTTCCAACAGTCAATCTCTATTGAGCTCTTGTTTATCCTTTGAATGCGAGTCTTTTGATCTTCTAAAAGGACCCATAGAGCTTCCAAGAATAAATCTCTATTGAGCACTTGTTTATCCTTTGTAAACAAGTCTTTTGATCCTCTAAAAGAATCCACAAAGCATCCAACAATCAATCTCTATTGAGCTCTTGTTTATCCTTTGTAACCCAGTCATTTCATCCTTTAAAAGTATCCACAAAGCTTCCAACAATCAATCTCTATTGAGCTCTTGTTTATGCTTTGAAATCAAGTGTTTTGATCCTCTAAAAGGATCCAAATAGCATCCAACAATCAATCTCTATTGAGCACTTGTTTATCCTTTGAAAGCATGTCTTTTGTTCCTCTAAAAGTATCCACAAAGCTTCTAACAATCAATCTATATTGAGCTCATGTTTATCCCTTGTAATCTTGTATTTTGATCATCAAAAAGAATCCACAAAGCTTCCTATAATCAATCTTTATTGAGCTCTTATTTATCCTTTGTAAACCAGTCTTTAGATCTTCTAAAAAGATCCACAAAGCGTCCAATAATCAATCTCTATTGAGCTCTTCTTTATCCTTTGAAATCAAGTCTTTCTATCCTCTAAAAGAATCCACAAAGCGCACAGCAATCAATCTCTATCGATCACTTGTTTAGCCTTTGTAATCAAGTCTTTGATTGATGCGGAAGCATCGAGGGAATTCGTGAACAAAAGCCGTAGCATCAATGCATGTGGGAAAAACAAATTTGCTTGGCTATTTGAAGCTTGGGTGATGCTAATTGGGAAGGAATATCTGCTTAGGAGGCTTTTGGAAGTCACGTGCATGACAAAGAAGGACAAAAACACATTCTGGAGTAAGAGGGATCGCCCAGTTTTGAAGAGAGCGATCGCCTTGAAACCAGTTTTGCGGACTGGGTTCCGCCACAAAGCGATCGCTTTGTGGCGGGACAGGCGATCGCCTGTGACCAGAATGGGCGAACTTGGCTTTCCTGCTGTTGTTTTGATTCCTAGATTGTATAGGTTTGATTTTCTATTCCTAGGAAAGATAGTATTGCTAATGCTTGTATAATTAGGAGTAGTTTTCTTTTCCTTTTAAGGTTAGGATGCATTGTAAAACAACTATAAATAGGGATAGATCTAAGTTGTAAAAATTCAGATTATTGTTATATAATTCTCAAGGAGAAATTTCAAAGAACAAGGTTGTTCTTATTTTTGTCTATTATTTCCTTAGGTCTAGGAGGTAATATTCAAAAGGATTCTTTACGATAGGTGAGTGAAGCCTATCCGGTGAATCCAAGCGAGGTCTTTACGTTAGGAGAGTGAATCCTAACCGGTGACTCGTGTTCTATCTTCTATTTTCGCTGCAACTTTGATCATTGTTTCATCATATTCATCCATAGTTTCGTAGACGACAAATCCGGCGTTTGTTACGCATCAAATTTGGTATCAAAGCAAAGGTCTTTTACAAATCCTAACTTTGTAAACGATCATGGCGGAAGAAGCGGGATGCCCACGTGGAATTACCTTGGAACAAGCTGCAAATTTACGAAGAGATCGTGAGATGCAAGAACTACGTACAAGAATGGATCGCGTGTTGCACTTGCTAGAAAGACCACAAGGTCATGTGGAGGTTGAAGAATCCAATTCGGATGAGGAGGAAGTAAGGGAAGTAAGGCGCCCAAGGCCTAGACAACAACAAGTACGGCTTAGGGAGGACGACGATCGAGGCTTGAAGCTCGACATTCCCAATTTTGATGGTGCTATGGATCCGGAAGGATATTTGGATTGGGTTCGAAGAGCGGAGCGGATTTTTGAATACAAGGAGTATAGTGACCACAAGAAATTCAAGGTGGCTATCCTCAAGCTTACAAGGTACGCTTCCATATGGTATGAAAATTTAAAATCTCAACGAAGGCGTGAAGGAAAATCAAAGATTGATTCTTGGGATAAGTTTAAGAAATATCTTGACCGAAGGTTCTTACCTAGCACTTATCGACAAGATAATTTTACAAAACTTATTCAATTGAAACAAGGAGATTCTTCAGTAGCTCAATACATTGAAGAATTCGAGAGGTTATCAATTGTATGCGACATGCAAGAATATGTGGAGCAAAAAATTGCTAGATTTATGGGAGGTCTTGACTCCGAGATAGCGAATATGGTGGAATTACAACCGTGCTTTACTTTCGATGAAGTCTGCAAGGCCTCGATAAAGTGTGAAAGACAATTGAAGAGGAAAATGAGGGTTAACAAAGCTGCGAGTTCGAGGGGGTTTTCTAGTGACGAAGAGGGTTCGGTCAATCCTATACCGAGTGAGCAAGTAGAGGAAACCAACAAAGTAACCCTTAATGACAAGGTCGAAGGAAAGGAACCAATGAGGAACAAGGACACCATCAAATGCTTCAAATGTCAAGGATATGGGCATTATCAATCGGAGTGTCCTAATAAAAGGGTGTTGACCTTGCATGAAATTCGAGACATAGAAAATAATCTTTCGGTTCAAGAACAAAAGAGTGAGTCCGAAAAGGAAGAAGAAGAAGTGGAAGAATTTGATTCCGAAGACGTCAAGGGGGAAACACTAGTCTTGACGAGGTCTCTACATGCAAAACCCGTGACCGTGGAGGAAGAACAAAGAGAGCAGATTTTTCATGCTAAATGTCTTGTACAAGGGAAGGTGTGCGACTTAGTAGTGGATGGGGGAAGTTGTGCAAACGCCGTCTCCACCATACTCATTGACAAGTTGAAGGTCCCCATTACGAACCACTCACGTCCCTACAAATTACATTGGTTCGATGATGACTCCATAGTTAAAGTAAGTCGTCAAGCTCTAATTTCTTTTTCCATGGGTAATTATAAAGACGAGATTCGTGTGATGTTGTACCAATGGATGTTTGCCATATATTGTTGGGACGTCCATGGCAATTTGATCGGTTTGTGACTCATGATGGAAGGGAGAATGCGTATGTTGTCAAGAAAGATAGCAAGAAGTTTAAGTTGAAACCCTTACCACCCTCGAAATCACAACCTTTAAGAAATCCTCACAAAGGGCAAGCCTATTTGCTAGTGAAAGTGAAGTTGAACAATTCGTCAAGAACGATCAAGTAATACCTCAAGGAATCGAAGGACAAGAAAAGGAGGTGATCGAAGAGAAGGAAATCCAAGAAGAGAGAGTTGAGAAGGATCAATATGAAAAGGAGGAAGAGGAGATGGAGCTCAAGACGGTTCGAGAAGAATTGAAATCGTTACATACGTACGAGGATCCGTTTGACTTCAATGTTCCTACGCGGTTTGCATCATGGTTCCTTACTCGACTTATCGACAAACACTTTTTTGCAACTCAATGGGCGGATTGGATGAGCCTCGTTTCAAGGGCAAATCACCGAGTTGTTCGTAAAGGTTCGAGGACGAATCCTTTTCAAGGAAGGGAGTGATATGACCCTAAGGCCAAAGATTTACTTTGCACAAGTGAAGAGGATTATTAGTCGAGCTTGGAGGCCATGGGATGGGTTTGGTCTCAACAAAATGTATTTGAAGAATTGAGGACAATTCTTTTCAAAGAAGGGAGTATGATGCGGAAGCATCGAGGAATTCGTGAACAAAAGCCGTAGCATCAATGCATGTGGGAAAAACAAATTTGCTTGGCTATTTGAAGCTTGGGTGATGCTAATTGGGAAGGAATATCTGCTTAGGAGGCTTTTGGAAGTCACGTGCATGACAAAGAAGGACAAAAACACATTCTGGAGTAAGAGCGATCGCCCGTTTGAAGAGAGCGATCGCCTTGAAACCAGTTTTGCGGACCAGGGTTCTGGCCACAAAGCGATCGCTTTGTGGCGGGACAGGGCGATCGCCCTGTGACCAGAATGGGCGAACTTGGCTTTCCTGCTGTTGTTTTGATTCCTAGATTGTATAGGTTTGATTTTCTATTCCTAGGAAAGATAGTATTGCTAATGCTTGTATAATTAGGAGTAGTTTTCTTTTCCTTTTAAGGTTAGGATGCATTGTAAAACAACTATAAATAGGGATAGATCTAAGTTGTAAAAATTCAGATTATTGTTATATAATTCTCAAGGAGAAATTTCAAAGAACAAGGTTGTTCTTATTTTTGTCTATTATTTCCTTAGGTCTAGGAGGTAATATTCAAAAGGATTCTTTACGATAGGTGAGTGAAGCCTATCCGGTGAATCCAAGCGAGGTCTTTACGTTAGGAGAGTGAATCCTAACCGGTGACTCGTGTTCTATCTTCTATTTTCGCTGCAACTTTGATCATTGTTTCATCATATTCATCCATAGTTTCGTAGACGACAAATCCGGCGTTTGTTACGCATCAAATTTGGTATCAAAGCAAAGGTCTTTTACAAATCCCAACTTTGTAAACGATCATGGCGGAAGAAGCGGGATGCCCACGTGGAATTACCTTGGAACAAGCTGCAAATTTACGAAGAGATCGTGAGATGCAAGAACTACGTACAAGAATGGATCGCGTGTTGCACTTGCTAGAAAGACCACAAGGTCATGTGGAGGTTGAAGAATCCAATTCGGATGAGGAGGAAGTAAGGGAAGTAAGGCGCCCAAGGCCTAGACAACAACAAGTACGGCTTAGGGAGGACGACGATCGAGGCTTGAAGCTCGACATTCCCAATTTTGATGGTGCTATGGATCCGGAAGGATATTTGGATTGGGTTCGAAGAGCGGAGCGGATTTTTGAATACAAGGAGTATAGTGACCACAAGAAATTCAAGGTGGCTATCCTCAAGCTTACAAGGTACGATTCCATATGGTATGAAAATTTAAAATCTCAACGGAGGCGTGAAGGAAAATCAAAGATTGATTCTTGGGATAAGTTTAAGAAATATCTTGACCGAAGGTTCTTACCTAGCACTTATCGACAAGATAATTTTACAAAACTTATTCAATTGAAACAAGGAGATTCTTCAGTAGCTCAATACATTGAAGAATTCGAGAGGTTATCAATTGTATGCGACATGCAAGAATATGTGGAGCAAAAATTGCTAGATTTATGGGAGGTCTTGACTCGAGATAGCGAATATGGTGGAATTACAACCGTGCTTTACTTTCGATGAAGTCTGCAAGGCCTCGATAAAGTGTGAAAGACAATTGAAGAGGAAAATGAGGGTTAACAAAGCTGCGAGTTCGAGGGGGTTTTCTAGTGACGAAGAGGGTTCGGTCAATCCTATACCGAGTGAGCAAGTAGAGGAAACCAACAAAGTAACCCTTAATGACAAGGTCGAAGGAAAGGAACCAATGAGGAACAAGGACACCATCAAATGCTTCAAATGTCAAGGATATGGGCATTATCAATCGGAGTGTCCTAATAAAAGGGTGTTGACCTTGCATGAAATTCGAGACATAGAAAATAATCTTTCGGTTCAAGAACAAAAGAGTGAGTCCGAAAAGGAAGAAGAAGAAGTGGAAGAATTTGATTCGAAGACGTCAAGGGAAACACTAGTCTTGACGAGGTCTCTACATGCAAAACCCGTGACCGTGGAGGAAGAACAAAGAGAGCAGATTTTTCATGCTAAATGTCTTGTACAAGGGAAGGTGTGCGACTTAGTAGTGGATGGGGAAGTTGTGCAAACGCCGTCTCCACCATACTCATTGACAAGTTGAAGGTCCCCATTACGAACCACTCACGTCCCTACAAATTACATTGGTTCGATGATGACTCCATAGTTAAAGTAAGTCGTCAAGCTCTAATTTCTTTTTCCATGGGTAATTATAAAGACGAGATTCGTGTGATGTTGTACCAATGGATGTTTGCCATATATTGTTGGGACGTCCATGGCAATTTGATCGGTTTGTGACTCATGATGGAAGGGAGAATGCGTATGTTGTCAAGAAAGATAGCAAGAAGTTTAAGTTGAAACCCTTACCACCCTCGAAATCACAACCTTTAAGAAATCCTCACAAAGGGCAAGCCTATTTGCTAGTGAAAGTGAAGTTGAACAATTCGTCAAGAACGATCAAGTAATACCTCAAGGAATCGAAGGACAAGAAAAGGAGGTGATCGAAGAGAAGGAAATCCAAGAAGAGAGAGTTGAGAAGGATCAATATGAAAAGGAGGAAGAGGAGATGGAGCTCAAGACGGTTCGAGAAGAATTGAAATCGTTACATACGTACGAGGATCCGTTTGACTTCAATGTTCCTACGCGGTTTGCATCATGGTTCCTTACTCGACTTATCGACAAACACTTTTTGCAACTCAATGGGCGGATTGGATGAGCCTCGTTTCAAGGGCAAATCACCGAGTTGTTCGTAAAGGTTCGAGGACGAATCCTTTTCAAGGGAAGGGAGTGATATGACCCTAAGGCCAAAGATTTACTTTGCACAAGTGAAGAGGATTATTAGTCGAGCTTGGAGGCCATGGGATGGGTTTGGTCTCAACAAAATGTATTTGAAGAATTGAGGACAATTCTTTTCAAAGAAGGGAGTATGATGCGGAAGCATCGAGGAATTCGTGAACAAAAGCCGTAGCATCAATGCATGTGGAAAAACAAATTTGCTTGGCTATTTGAAGCTTGGGTGATGCTAATTGGGAAGGAATATCTCGCTTAGGAGGCTTTTGGAAGTCACGTGCATGACAAAGAAGGACAAAAACACATTCGGAGTAAGAGCGATCGCCCGCTTTGAAGAGAGCGATCGCCTTGAAACCGCTTGCGGACAGGGTTCGGCCACAAAGCGATCGCTTTGTGGCGGGACAGCGATCGCCCGTGACCGAATGGGCGAACTTGGCTTTCCCGTTGTTTTGATTCCTAGATTGTATAGGTTTGATTTTCTATTCCTAGGAAAGATAGTATTGCTAATGCTTGTATAATTAGGAGTAGTTTTCTTTTCCTTTTAAGGTTAGGATGCATTGTAAAACAACTATAAATAGGGATAGATCTAAGTTGTAAAAATTCAGATTATTGTTATATAATTCTCAAGGAGAAATTTCAAAGAACAAGGTTGTTCTTATTTTTGTCTATTATTTTCTTAGGTCTAGGAGGTAATATTCAAAAGGATTCTTTACGATAGGTGAGTGAAGCCTATCCGGTGAATCCAAGCGAGGTCTTTACGTTAGGAGAGTGAATCCTAACCGGTGACTCGTGTTCTATCTTCTATTTTCGCTGCAACTTTGATCATTGTTTCATCATATTCATCCATAGTTTCGTAGACGACAAATCCGGCGTTTGTTACGCATCATTGATACTCTAAAAGAATCCACAAAGCTTCCAACAATCAGTCTATATTGATCTCTTGTTTATCCTTTGTAATCAAGTCTTTTGATCATCTAAAAGGATCCACAAAACTTCCAACAGTCAATCTCTATTGAGCTCTTGTTTATCCTTTGAATGCGAGTCTTTTGATCTTCTAAAAGGACCCATAGAGCTTCCAAGAATAAATCTCTATTGAGCACTTGTTTATCCTTTGTAAACAAGTCTTTTGATCCTCTAAAAGAATCCACAAAGCATCCAACAATCAATCTCTATTGAGCTCTTGTTTATCCTTTGTAAGCAAGTCATTTCATCCTTTAAAAGTATCCACAAAGCTTCCAACAATCAATCTCTATTGAGCTCTTGTTTATCCTTTGAAATCAAGTGTTTTGATCCTCTAAAAGGATCCAAAAAGCATCCAACAATCAATCTCTATTGAGCACTTGTTTATCCTTTGAAAGCTTGTCTTTTGTTCCTCTAAAAGTATCCACAAAGCTTCTAACAATCAATCTATATTGAGCTCATGTTTATCCTTTGTAATCTAGTATTTTGATCATCAAAAAGAATCCACAAAGCATCCAATAATCAATCTTTATTGAGCTCTTATTTATCCTTTGTAAACCAGTCTTTAGATCTTCTAAAAAGATCCACAAAGCTTCCAATAATCAATCTCTATTGAGCTCTTCTTTATCCTTTGAAATCAAGTCTTTTTATCCTCTAAAAGAATCCACAAAGCGCACAACAATCAATCTCTATCGATAGTAGTAGTATTCCATTATTCTCTCCCCAAGCCAGTTTTTAGAGAAGGCTGAAAAATTCTCTCTCTAAAAAACTCTCTCTCGGCTTAGGGTTTGCATGGCAGCCGCCATGGCTGGCCAACCACCCCCCGTTCCTGACCCTCCCAACTCTCCTTCTATTCGAAAGTCTTTTGTCTTGTTCTCACTTCCAATGCCGAATCTATCTCTATCCCGATCCTATCTCCATCTTCTTTCAAAGGAGAACCTTCAATCAAAATTTCAGATGAGATAATTGACGCCCTGGCCAAACCGTTCAAACACACTCTTGTAGGGAAGTTCTCTCATGGTAGGCCTTCTATGGAGGATACTCGTAAGGCTTTCCATACTTTTGGACTCAAAGCAGCTTTTACAATAGGCCATATTGATGCTAAACATATCCTTATTCGGGTGAACCATGAATCGGATTTTCAACGTCTTTGGATCAAGGATCAATGGTACCTCGGGAAATATCCTATGAGGGTTTTCAAATGGACCCCTGATTTTCGGCCTGAAGTTGAGAGTCCTATTGTTCCTGTCTGGATTTCTATGCCAGAACTTCCTATTCACTTATTTCATAAATCTACTCTTTTCTCTATTGCGAGTCTGATAGGTGTTCCTCTTATGATGGACCAGCCTACTGCCAATCTTTCTAGGCCAAGTGTTGCGCGCATATGTGTGGAAGTAGATCTCACAATTGACATCCCTCCTCGTGTCTGGATTGACTGTGGCTCGAAGTATGCAGGGTTTTGGCAGCCTATCCATGCTGAGTATCTCCCGGATTATTGTACTCATTGTTCTCGCCAAGGACACAATGAAAACTCTTGCAAGATTAAGCATCCTGTCCTTGCTAATCCTAAGAATACAGGTGATAAACCAATTTTGTCAAAAGATAAAGCTAAAACTACACAATGGATTCCTAAGGTCCTTTCAGATCCCTCTTCTAGCATACATCTCAATGCTTCTGCAAGCCATCTTACCAAAGAAAATTCAAGCTTTCCTTCTCAAAACCCAACCACCTTAGCCATCTCTAACCCCACTGATCCTTCGTTTTACGGGACAAAGCAACAGTTCATTCCAATGGCAATATTGATGAGCCTTTTATGGCAACCAAAAGTGGTGCAGTTCGATGAAGTGAATATTATTGATCCTCCGAAAAGTCCCTAACCGTTCCACTCAAGCTCCTTCTAATGCAGGGGAAGTCAACCCTGGTGCGATGTTAGTTCCTTTGGACACTGACATAACTCATGGTGATCACCTCCACAATGAGAAAATTGGTCCAGTTCAAGACAACATACCCCAGGGGATTATGACTATTTATCAAAATCGATTTGCTGTCCTAGACGTAATTGAGGAAGATGGCATAGATGCTGGCAATTCTTTAGCGGCCCTGAACTTAGAAGATTCTAATTGTGGCCTGCAAAATAAGAAGTCTACTAATCGAATAATGATCGTATGACAAGATCCAAATCCAACAAGCTCTCTCGCGATGTCTCTTCTAAATTATCCAATGGTTGTTAAAGCTCTATTTTGGAATATCGGGGTATTGGAAACAACACATCGTTGCTCGTTTAAAGCGCTTGGTTCGATCTCACTCAATATCCTTTATTGCAATCTTTGAGCCTATGCTTCATCAAGATAAAGTGGCTCTCATTAAACACAAACTCAAATTCAGTTCGTTTTTCTAACCATTCTAGTTCCATATGGATTTTTGCAAAGTCTGCATATACTTGTCATATTCTTCATGAATCGATCATGCCTTACCTTATCCATTCAACATTTCTCTTGGCCTAACCTCACTCATATGACTTGTGTTTATGCTAAATGTGATTCTCACGCGTCGTTCTCTCTCGGGAGGAATTGATTACCCACACTCACAATATCCTTTGGTTCCTTGGCTTATTGGTGGAGATTTTAATATTGTTCTTCACCTTTTGAAAAAATGGGAGGTCGAGGGGATCGTCGTGGTGCTTTGGATTTTCATGCATGTCTTGCTGCGACAGGCCTTTCGGATTTAGGCTTTTCTGGTACAGAGTTTACCTGGTGGAATAAACGAGAAGGCTCATCTAATATCCATCAACGTATTGATCGAATTCTTAGTAATTCTGCTTGGCTGGATATTTTCTTTTCTACTTCAGTGGAGCATCTTAACCGCACATGTTCTGATCACTCTCCTTTATTGGTTAATATATCGACTACGGCTTCGAGACCTTCAGCTCCATTCAGATTTCTTAATACCTGGACATCTCACTCTACATTCCTTGACACTGTTCGTGCAGCTTGGGATGTGACAACTTCAGGCAGGCCGATGAGCAGATTTTCTACCAAGCTTAGACATGTTAAAACTGCTCTTAAACTATGGAATAAAGACACTTTTGGCAACATATTTGACGCTCTTAATAAGGCTGAAGCAGAAGTTCTTGAAAAGGAATTATTATTTGAGCTGAATAATTCTGGGGATAATAGGGCCAATCTTCTTCATGCTCAAGCTCAACATCGTCTCTATCTCAACCGCGAAGAAGAGTTCTGGAAGCAGAAATCTCGCATCAAATGGCTAAAGGAGGGTGATGGGAATTCTAAGTTGTTTCATGCTTCTGTTAAGCAATCCCAACGTCGTCTTCATATTCATGCGATTAGAGATGAGTCTGGTAATATGTTAGAGACTGATCAAGATATTAAACAGGCTGCAGTTTCTTACTTTCAAGAAGAACTTCAATCGAGGGTATGAATCCTATCCTCGAAATTGGCATGATTCCTCGCCTTATATCAGATGCTTGGAATGATTCCCTCACTGCATATCCGACTTTGGAAGAGGTTAAATCTATCGTGTTTGGTCTAAGTAGTGATAGTGCAGCTGGTCCGGATGGTTTCAATGGTAAGTTTTTTTCAGTCTGTTGGGATATTATAGGCCTTCTTGAAGCGGTTTTAGATTTTTTTGCTGGTTTTTCTATGCCGCGTTCTTGGACGAGTACATTGGTGGCCACTATTCCTAAAATTGATAAACCTGTTACTTTTAAGGATATTCGCCCAATTAGCCTTTGCAACTTCTGTAATAAAGTTATTTCCAAACTCTTATCTTCTCGATTGGCAAAAATCTTGCCTTACATTATATCGGATAATCGAGTGCTTTTACGAAGGGAGGTCTATTCACGACAATATTTTATTGGCTCAAGAGTTGATGACTCACCTTGGTAAAAAGGTGAATGGTTCTAATCTTGTTATTAAATTGGACATGGCAAAGGCATTTGATCGGATATCTTGGCTTCATCTTATCCAAGTATTGCGTCAATTTGGCTTTAGCGAAATTTTTATTGATATGATATGGCGAATTATCTCGGATAATTGGTTTTCTATTCTCATTAATGGCACTCCTTGTGGCTATTTTAAATCCTCTCGTGGCCTTCGTCAAGGGGACCCTCTTTCCCCAAGCCTTTTTATCATCGCAATGAATGCCTTAGTCGAAGTTTGAATGATCTTCATGTAAATAATCCCAGATCTGTTTCTCTTCTTAGCGGTTGCCCAATAATCTCTCATCTAGCTTTGCAGATGATGTGATCATTTTCGTAATGGCGATCGGTCTTCCTTACTCAAGCATAAAGCTATCTTGGCGATTACGAAAGACTATCGGGCCAACTCATTAACATATCCAAAAGCTCCTTTTATGTTGCTCCGGGCCTTTCTCAAGACAGAATTCTAAGTATCTCAAGCAGTTTAGGATTTTCTCTTGGCCCCTTGCCAATTCTCTATTTGGGATGTCCTTTGTATTTTGGTCGGAAAACCAAACGGCTTTTTGACCCTTTACGCTTAAGCTTCAAGGCAAAATTAATTCTTGGATGGGAAATTTCCTAAAGTCTTGGTCGTATCACTCTTATTAATTCGATTCTCCATTCCATCACCGCCTATCAATTGGCCTCTTTAGACCCGCCTATTGTGTTATAAATCTGCTTGAGAGGATTTTCTCTAACTTCTTTTGGGGTCAAATTGATGGCAAGGCCAAGTCTCACTGGATTTCTTGGAAGAAATGTTGCTTGCCCATCTCGGAAGGAGGTATTGGTGTCTCTGCTGTTATGGACTTGATTCAGGCTTATTCCATCAAACTTTGGTGGAGATTCCGTACTCATAAGAACATTTGGTCCTCTTTCATGCATCTTAAATACTGCCGAGCTGCTCATCCTACTCAGGTTCAATCGCGTGGTTCCCATATCTGGCGAAGATTACTCAAAGCCAGGAATCTCGCTGAGCCTCACATTTTTTGGATTATTGGCAAAGGAAACTGTTCGATTTGGCACGATAGATGGTTGGGTAATTCTCTTATTCCTCGCCCGAGGGTAGCGGCTTGGTGCGGGTTAAAGACCTTGCGTACGCCGCTTTGCATTCCACGATTAACTCTCGCATCCGTCAATCCATTGCTACTGCCAACATCCATTTATCTGATGATGATGACTGCCCGTGTTGGGACCTCACTTCCAATGGTTCTTTTACTCTTCTTTCGGCCAGAAACATGCTTCGAGATGCTTCTCCTATTTCTCTATCGAATAAATTTATATGGCACAAACATCTTCCTCGCCATATTAGTATCTTCATGTGGAGGTTGTTTCGTAAGAAATTGCCTATTGATGAAGGCTTGTTGTGTAAAGGTTTTGCCATTGTTTCTAGATGCCCTTGCTGCCGTAATCATGTTGAGTTTTTTGACCATGTGTTCCTGTTTTGTTCTATTGCTCATGCCATTTGGTCCTATTTCCATAATTGCTACGGTATTCGTCTTCGAGGCTACACTATCCAGCAATTCTGTATGAATTGGTGGTCTAGTAAAGAAAGCATTGTCAGCACTCTCCTTCCTTCCTTGATCCTTTGGAGCATTTGGAGAATCCGTAATAAGGCTATCTATGACAACACAGTGACTTCTTCTTCCGCTGCAATCTCTATGATCCAAAGTGACCTTCATAGTATTTTATTGGCTGCTAATTATCGCATTATTGATTCTTCTCCCACTATCCTGCTTGGTATTCCAAAACAGGTTAAGATAATCAGCTTCATGGATTCCTCCTTGGCAGTTTGCTTAAGCTTAATTCGGATGGTGCTTCTAAAGGAAACCCTGGTATAAGCGGTGGTGGTATTATTCGTTCATCCTCGGGCGATTTAATTTATGCCTATGCTTCATATTTCGGAGATAGTTCCAACACGGGCGAAGCAAGAGCTCTTTTCAATGGTGTCAAATGGTTAGCTTCTAATGGCTATAATGGAGCTATAGTTGAGATGGATTCTAAGGTTATTTTTGATTGCCTTACTAAAGGCTATCCTCCTCCTTGGCGTTGTTTGTACTATGTTCGTGCTATTCTCACCATGCACCAAGCTTGTCACTTTTCTTTCTCCCACTGTTTTCGAGAGGCTAACTTTGTTGCGGATGGTTTGGCTAATTTGGCTTGCTCCTCTCCTTTGGATATTGTTTTCTATTCTGCGGGTGATCTTCCTCAATCTATTCGTGGAACCTTTCGGATCTGCGGGGATTCCTGTTCGGATTTCAAAATCTTTTTAGCTCTTTTTTTATTGTAATTTATTCTTTTCGAGGTTTTGGCTCCTCCGTCCTCCCATTTATAAGGGCAAGGCTGGTTGTCCCCTCAAGTTTGTACGGTTTTTTTATCTAATAAAATCTAGCAGCCGCCTTTTCTTAAAAAAAAAAAAAAAAAAAAAAATCAATCTCTATCGATCACTTTTTAGCCTTTGTAATCAAGTCTTTTGATACTCTAAAAGAATCCACAAAGCTTCCAACAATCGGTCTATATTGAGCTCTTGTTTATCCTTTGTAATCAAGTCTTTTGATCATCTAAAGGATCCACAAAGCTTCCATTAGTCAATCTCTATTGAGCTCTTGTTTATCCTTTGAATGCGAGTCTTTTAATCTTCTAAAAGGACCCATAGAGCTTCCAAGAATAAATCTCTATTGAGCACTTGTTTATCCTTTGTAAACAAGTCTTTTGATCCTCTAAAAGAATCCACAAAGCATCCAACAATCAATCTCTATTGAGCTCTTGTTTATCCTTTGTAACCCAGTCATTTCATCCTTTAAAAGTATCCACAAAGCTTCCAACAATCAATCTCTATTGAGCTCTTGTTTATGCTTTGAAATCAAGTGCAACAATCAATCTCTATTGAGCACTTGTTTATCCTTTGAAAGCATGTCTTTTGTTCCTCTAAAAGGATCCACAAAGCTTCTAACAATCAATCTATATTGAGCTCATGTTTATCCTTTGTAATCTAGTATTTTGATCATCAAAAAGAATCCACAAAGCATCCAATAATCAATCTTTATTGAGCTCCTATTTATCCTTTGTAAACCAGTCTTTAGATCTTCTAAAAAGATCCACAAAGCTTACAATAATGATGCGGAAGCATCGAGGGAATTCGTGAACAAAAGCCGTAGCATCAATGCATGTGGGAAAAACAAATTTGCTTGGCTATTTGAAGCTTGGGTGATGCTAATTGGGAAGGAATATCTGCTTAGGAGGCTTTTGGAAGTCACGTGCATGACAAAGAAGGACAAACAAGTCTTCTGGAGTAAGAGCTCGCCCGAAGAGAGCGATCGCCTTGAAGCTTTATGAAAGTTTGCCACAAAGCGATCGCTTTGTGGCGGGACAAGCGATCCCGAATAAATGGGCGAACTTGGCTTTCTCCTTTGTTTTGATTCCTAGATTGTATAGGTTTGATTTTCTATTCCTAGGAAAGATAGTATTGCTAATGCTTGTATAATTAGGAGTAGTTTTCTTTTCCTTTTAAGGTTAGGATGCATTGTAAAACAACTATAAATAGGGATAGATCTAAGTTGTAAAAATTCAGATTATTGTTATATAATTCTCAAGGAGAAATTTCAAAGAACAAGGTTGTTCTTATTTTTGTCTATTATTTCCTTAGGTCTAGGAGGTAATATTCAAAGGATTCTTACGATAGGTGAGTGAAGCCTATCCTGAATCCAAGCGAGGTCTTTACGTTAGGAGAGTGAATCCTAACCGGTGACTCGTGTTCTATCTTCTATTTTCGCTGCAACTTTGATCATTATTTCATCATCTTCATCCATAATTTCGTAGACGACAAATCCGGCGTTTGTTACGCATCAAATAATCAATCTCTATTGAGCTCTTCTTTATCCTTTGAAATCAAGTCTTTTTATCCTCTAAAAGAATCCACAAAGCGCACAACAATCAATCTCTATCGATCACTTGTTTAGCCTTTGTAATCAAGTCTTTTGATACTCTAAAAGAATCCACAAAGCTTCCAACAATCGGTCTATATTGAGCTCTTGTTTATCCTTTGTAATCAAGTTTTTTGATCATCTAAAAGGATCGACAAAGATTCCAACAGTCAATCTCTATTGAGCTCTTGTTTATCCTTTGAATGCGAGTCTTTTGATCTTCTAAAAGGACCCATAGAGCTTCCAAGAATAAATCTCTATTGAGCACTTGTTTATCCTTTGTAAACAAGTCTTTTGATCCTCTAAAAGAATCCACAAAGCATCCAACAATCAATCTCTATTGAGCTCTTGTTTATCCTTTGTAAGCAAGTCATTTCATCCTTTAAAAGTACCCACAAAGCTTCCAACAATCAATCTCTATTGAGCTCTTGTTTATCCTTTGAAATCAAGTGTTTTGATCCTCTAAAAGGATCCAAAAAGCATCCAACAATCAATCTCTATTGAGCACTTGTTTATCCTTTGAAAGCATGTCTTTTGTTCCTCTAAAAGTATCCACAAAGCTTCTAACAATCAATCTATATTGAGCTCATGTTTATCCTTTGTAATCTAGTATTTTGATCATCAAAAAGAATCCACAAAGCTTCCAATAATCAATCTTTATTGAGCTCTTATTTATCCTTTGTAAACCGGTCTTTAGATCTTCTAAAAGATCCACAAAGCTTCCAATAATCAATCTCTATTGAGCTCTTCTTTATCCTTTGAAATCAAGTCTTTTATCCTCTAAAAGAATCCACAAAGCGCACAACAATCAATCTCTATCGATCACTTGTTTAGCCTTTGTAATCAAGTCTTTTGATACTCTAAAAGAATCCACAAAGCTTCCAACAATCGATCTATATTGAGCTCTTGTTTATCCTTTGTAATCAAGTCTTTTGATCATCTAAAAGGATCCACAAAGCTTCCAACAATCAATCTCTATTGAGCTCTTGTTTATCCTTTGAATGCGAGTCTTTTGATCTTCTAAAAGGACCCATAGAGCTTCCAAGAATAAATCTCTATTGAGCACTTGTTTATCCTTTGTAAACAAGTCTTTTGATCCTCTAAAAGAATCCACAAAGCATCCAACAATCAATCTCTATTGAGCTCTTGTTTATCCTTTGTAAGCAAGTCATTTCATCCTTTAAAAGTATCCACAAAGCTTCCAACAATCAATCTCTATTGAGCTCTTGTTTATCCTTTGAAATCAAGTGTTTTGATCCTCTAAAAGGATCCAAAAAGCATCCAACAATCAATCTCTATTGAGCACTTGTTTATCCTTTGAAAGCATGTCTTTGTTCCTCTAAAAGTATCCACAAAGCTTCTAACAATCAATCTATATTGAGCTCATGTTTATCCTTTGTAATCTAGTATTTTGATCATCAAAAGAATCCACAAAGCTTCCAATAATCAATCTTTATTGAGCTCTTATTTATCCTTTGTAAACCGGTCTTTAGATCTTCTAAAAGATCCACAAAGCTTCCAATAATCAATCTCTATTGAGCTCTTCTTTATCCTTTGAAATCAAGTCTTTTTATCCTCTAAAAGAATCCACAAAGCGCACAACAATCAATCTCTATCGATCACTTGTTTAGCCTTTGTAATCAAGTCTTTGATACTCTAAAAGAATCCACAAAGCTTCCAACAATCGATCTATATTGAGCTCTTGTTTATCCTTTGTAATCAAGTCTTTTGATCATCTAAAAGGATCCACAAAGCTTCCAACAATCAATCTCTATTGAGCTCTTGTTTATCCTTTGAATGCGAGTCTTTTGATCTTCTAAAAGGACCCATAGAGCTTCCAAGAATAAATCTCTATTGAGCACTTGTTTATCCTTTGTAAACAAGTCTTTTGATCCTCTAAAAGAATCCACAAAGCATCCAACAATCAATCTCTATTGAGCTCTTGTTTATCCTTTGTAAGCAAGTCATTTCATCCTTTAAAAGTATCCACAAAGCTTCCAACAATCAATCTCTATTGAGCTCTTGTTTATCCTTTGAAATCAAGTGTTTTGATCCTCTAAAAGGATCCAAAAAGCATCCAACAATCAATCTCTATTGAGCACTTGTTTATCCTTTGAAAGCATGTCTTTTGTTCCTCTAAAAGTATCCACAAAGCTTCTAACAATCAATCTATATTGAGCTCATGTTTATCCTTTGTAATCTAGTATTTTGATCATCAAAAAGAATCCACAAAGCTTCCAATAATCAATCTTTATTGAGCTCTTATTTATCCTTTGTAAACCGGTCTTTAGATCTTCTAAAAGATCCACAAAGCTTCCAATAATCAATCTCTATTGAGCTCTTCTTTATCCTTTGAAATCAAGTCTTTTTATCCTCTAAAAGAATCCACAAAGCGCACAACAATCAATCTCTATCGATCACTTGTTTAGCCTTTGTAATCAAGTCTTTTGATACTCTAAAAGAATCCACAAAGCTTCCAACAATCGATCTATATTGAGCTCTTGTTTATCCTTTGTAATCAAGTCTTTTGATCATCTAAAAGGATCCACAAAGCTTCCTCAATCTCTATTGAGCTCTTGTTTATCCTTTGAATGCGAGTCTTTTGATCTTCTAAAAGGACCCATAGAGCTTCCAAGAATAAATCTCTATTGAGCACTTGTTTATCCTTTGTAAACAAGTCTTTTGATCCTCTAAAAGAATCCACAAAGCATCCAACAATCAATCTCTATTGAGCTCTTGTTTATCCTTTGTAAGCAAGTCATTTCATCCTTTAAAAGTATCCACAAAGCTTCCAACAATCAATCTCTATTGAGCTCTTGTTTATCCTTTGAAATCAAGTGTTTTGATCCTCTAAAAGGATCCAAAAGCATCCAACAATCAATCTCTATTGAGCACTTGTTTATCCTTTGAAAGCATGTCTTTTGTTCCTCTAAAAGTATCCACAAAGCTTCTAACAATCAATCTATATTGAGCTCATGTTTATCCTTTGTAATCTAGTATTTTGATCATCAAAAGAATCCACAAAGCTTCCAATAATCAATCTTTATTGAGCTCTTATTTATCCTTTGTAAACAGTCTTTAGATCTTCTAAAAGATCCACAAAGCTTCCAATAATCAATCTCTATTGAGCTCTTCTTTATCCTTTGAAATCAAGTCTTTTTATCCTCTAAAAGAATCCACAAAGCGCACAACAATCAATCTCTATCGATCACTTGTTTAGCCTTTGTAATCAAGTCTTTTGATACTCTAAAAGAATCCACAAAGCTTCCAACAATCGATCTATATTGAGCTCTTGTTTATCCTTTGTAATCAAGTCTTTTGATCATCTAAAAGGATCCACAAAGCTTCCAACAATCAATCTCTATTGAGCTCTTGTTTATCCTTTGAATGCGAGTCTTTTGATCTTCTAAAAGGACCCATAGAGCTTCCAAGAATAAATCTCTATTGAGCACTTGTTTATCCTTTGTAAACAAGTCTTTTGATCCTCTAAAAGAATCCACAAAGCATCCAACAATCAATCTCTATTGAGCTCTTGTTTATCCTTTGTAAGCAAGTCATTTCATCCTTTAAAAGTATCCACAAAGCTTCCAACAATCAATCTCTATTGAGCTCTTGTTTATCCTTTGAAATCAAGTGTTTTGATCCTCTAAAAGGATCCAAAAAGCATCCAACAATCAATCTCTATTGAGCACTTGTTTATCCTTTGAAAGCATGTCTTTGTTCCTCTAAAAGTATCCACAAAGCTTCTAACAATCAATCTATATTGAGCTCATGTTTATCCTTTGTAATCTAGTATTTTGATCATCAAAAGAATCCACAAAGCTTCCAATAATCAATCTTTATTGAGCTCTTATTTATCCTTTGTAAACCAGTCTTTAGATCTTCTAAAAGATCCACAAAGCTTCCAATAATCAATCTCTATTGAGCTCTTCTTTATCCTTTGAAATCAAGTCTTTTATCCTCTAAAAGAATCCACAAAGCGCACAACAATCAATCTCTATCGATCACTTGTTTAGCCTTTGTAATCAAGTCTTTTGATACTCTAAAAGAATCCACAAAGCTTCCAACAATCGATCTATATTGAGCTCTTGTTTATCCTTTGTAATCAAGTCTTTTGATCATCTAAAAGGATCCACAAAGCTTCCAACAATCAATCTCTATTGAGCTCTTGTTTATCCTTTGAATGCGAGTCTTTTGATCTTCTAAAAGGACCCATAGAGCTTCCAAGAATAAATCTCTATTGAGCACTTGTTTATCCTTTGTAAACAAGTCTTTTGATCCTCTAAAAGAATCCACAAAGCATCCAACAATCAATCTCTATTGAGCTCTTGTTTATCCTTTGTAAGCAAGTCATTTCATCCTTTAAAAGTATCCACAAAGCTTCCAACAATCAATCTCTATTGAGCTCTTGTTTATCCTTTGAAATCAAGTGTTTTGATCCTCTAAAAGGATCCAAAAAGCATCCAACAATCAATCTCTATTGAGCACTTGTTTATCCTTTGAAAGCATGTCTTTTGTTCCTCTAAAAGTATCCACAAAGCTTCTAACAATCAATCTATATTGAGCTCATGTTTATCCTTTGTAATCTAGTATTTTGATCATCAAAAGAATCCACAAAGCTTCCAATAATCAATCTTTATTGAGCTCTTATTTATCCTTTGTAAACCGGTCTTTAGATCTTCTAAAAGATCCACAAAGCTTCCAATAATCAATCTCTATTGAGCTCTTCTTTATCCTTTGAAATCAAGTCTTTTATCCTCTAAAAGAATCCACAAAGCGCACAACAATCAATCTCTATCGATCACTTGTTTAGCCTTTGTAATCAAGTCTTTTGATACTCTAAAAGAATCCACAAAGCTTCCAACAATCGATCTATATTGAGCTCTTGTTTATCCTTTGTAATCAAGTCTTTTGATCATCTAAAAGGATCCACAAAGCTTCCAACAATCAATCTCTATTGAGCTCTTGTTTATCCTTTGAATGCGAGTCTTTTGATCTTCTAAAAGGACCCATAGAGCTTCCAAGAATAAATCTCTATTGAGCACTTGTTTATCCTTTGTAAACAAGTCTTTTGATCCTCTAAAAGAATCCACAAAGCATCCAACAATCAATCTCTATTGAGCTCTTGTTTATCCTTTGTAAGCAAGTCATTTCATCCTTTAAAAGTATCCACAAAGCTTCCAACAATCAATCTCTATTGAGCTCTTGTTTATCCTTTGAAATCAAGTGTTTTGATCCTCTAAAAGGATCCAAAAGCATCCAACAATCAATCTCTATTGAGCACTTGTTTATCCTTTGAAAGCATGTCTTTTGTTCCTCTAAAAGTATCCACAAAGCTTCTAACAATCAATCTATATTGAGCTCATGTTTATCCTTTGTAATCTAGTATTTTGATCATCAAAAGAATCCACAAAGCTTCCAATAATCAATCTTTATTGAGCTCTTATTTATCCTTTGTAAACCAGTCTTTAGATCTTCTAAAAGATCCACAAAGCTTCCAATAATCAATCTCTATTGAGCTCTTCTTTATCCTTTGAAATCAAGTCTTTTATCCTCTAAAAGAATCCACAAAGCGCACAACAATCAATCTCTATCGATCACTTGTTTAGCCTTTGTAATCAAGTCTTTTGATACTCTAAAAGAATCCACAAAGCTTCCAACAATCGATCTATATTGAGCTCTTGTTTATCCTTTGTAATCAAGTCTTTTGATCATCTAAAAGGATCCACAAAGCTTCCAACAATCAATCTCTATTGAGCTCTTGTTTATCCTTTGAATGCGAGTCTTTTGATCTTCTAAAAGGACCCATAGAGCTTCCAAGAATAAATCTCTATTGAGCACTTGTTTATCCTTTGTAAACAAGTCTTTTGATCCTCTAAAAGAATCCACAAAGCATCCAACAATCAATCTCTATTGAGCTCTTGTTTATCCTTTGTAAGCAAGTCATTTCATCCTTTAAAAGTATCCACAAAGCTTCCAACAATCAATCTCTATTGAGCTCTTGTTTATCCTTTGAAATCAAGTGTTTTGATCCTCTAAAAGGATCCAAAAGCATCCAACAATCAATCTCTATTGAGCACTTGTTTATCCTTTGAAAGCATGTCTTTTGTTCCTCTAAAAGTATCCACAAAGCTTCTAACAATCAATCTATATTGAGCTCATGTTTATCCTTTGTAATCTAGTATTTTGATCATCAAAAAGAATCCACAAAGCTTCCAATAATCAATCTTTATTGAGCTCTTATTTATCCTTTGTAAACCGGTCTTTAGATCTTCTAAAAGATCCACAAAGCTTCCAATAATCAATCTCTATTGAGCTCTTCTTTATCCTTTGAAATCAAGTCTTTTATCCTCTAAAAGAATCCACAAAGCGCACAACAATCAATCTCTATCGATCACTTGTTTAGCCTTTGTAATCAAGTCTTTTGATACTCTAAAAGAATCCACAAAGCTTCCAACAATCGATCTATATTGAGCTCTTGTTTATCCTTTGTAATCAAGTCTTTTGATCATCTAAAAGGATCCACAAAGCTTCCAAATCAATCTCTATTGAGCTCTTGTTTATCCTTTGAATGCGAGTCTTTTGATCTTCTAAAAGGACCCATAGAGCTTCCAAGAATAAATCTCTATTGAGCACTTGTTTATCCTTTGTAAACAAGTCTTTTGATCCTCTAAAAGAATCCACAAAGCATCCAACAATCAATCTCTATTGAGCTCTTGTTTATCCTTTGTAAGCAAGTCATTTCATCCTTTAAAAGTATCCACAAAGCTTCCAACAATCAATCTCTATTGAGCTCTTGTTTATCCTTTGAAATCAAGTGTTTTGATCCTCTAAAAGGATCCAAAAGCATCCAACAATCAATCTCTATTGAGCACTTGTTTATCCTTTGAAAGCATGTCTTTTGTTCCTCTAAAAGTATCCACAAAGCTTCTAACAATCAATCTATATTGAGCTCATGTTTATCCTTTGTAATCTAGTATTTTGATCATCAAAAGAATCCACAAAGCTTCCAATAATCAATCTTTATTGAGCTCTTATTTATCCTTTGTAAACCGGTCTTTAGATCTTCTAAAAGATCCACAAAGCTTCCAATAATCAATCTCTATTGAGCTCTTCTTTATCCTTTGAAATCAAGTCTTTTTATCCTCTAAAAGAATCCACAAAGCGCACAACAATCAATCTCTATCGATCACTTGTTTAGCCTTTGTAATCAAGTCTTTTGATACTCTAAAAGAATCCACAAAGCTTCCAACAATCGATCTATATTGAGCTCTTGTTTATCCTTTGTAATCAAGTCTTTTGATCATCTAAAAGGATCCACAAAGCTTCCAACAATCAATCTCTATTGAGCTCTTGTTTATCCTTTGAATGCGAGTCTTTTGATCTTCTAAAAGGACCCATAGAGCTTCCAAGAATAAATCTCTATTGAGCACTTGTTTATCCTTTGTAAACAAGTCTTTTGATCCTCTAAAAGAATCCACAAAGCATCCAACAATCAATCTCTATTGAGCTCTTGTTTATCCTTTGTAAGCAAGTCATTTCATCCTTTAAAAGTATCCACAAAGCTTCCAACAATCAATCTCTATTGAGCTCTTGTTTATCCTTTGAAATCAAGTGTTTTGATCCTCTAAAAGGATCCAAAAGCATCCAACAATCAATCTCTATTGAGCACTTGTTTATCCTTTGAAAGCATGTCTTTTGTTCCTCTAAAAGTATCCACAAAGCTTCTAACAATCAATCTATATTGAGCTCATGTTTATCCTTTGTAATCTAGTATTTTGATCATCAAAAGAATCCACAAAGCTTCCAATAATCAATCTTTATTGAGCTCTTATTTATCCTTTGTAAACCGGTCTTTAGATCTTCTAAAAGATCCACAAAGCTTCCAATAATCAATCTCTATTGAGCTCTTCTTTATCCTTTGAAATCAAGTCTTTTTATCCTCTAAAAGAATCCACAAAGCGCACAACAATCAATCTCTATCGATCACTTGTTTAGCCTTTGTAATCAAGTCTTTTGATACTCTAAAAGAATCCACAAAGCTTCCAACAATCGATCTATATTGAGCTCTTGTTTATCCTTTGTAATCAAGTCTTTTGATCATCTAAAAGGATCCACAAAGCTTCCAAATCAATCTCTATTGAGCTCTTGTTTATCCTTTGAATGCGAGTCTTTTGATCTTCTAAAAGGACCCATAGAGCTTCCAAGAATAAATCTCTATTGAGCACTTGTTTATCCTTTGTAAACAAGTCTTTTGATCCTCTAAAAGAATCCACAAAGCATCCAACAATCAATCTCTATTGAGCTCTTGTTTATCCTTTGTAAGCAAGTCATTTCATCCTTTAAAAGTATCCACAAAGCTTCCAACAATCAATCTCTATTGAGCTCTTGTTTATCCTTTGAAATCAAGTGTTTTGATCCTCTAAAAGGATCCAAAAAGCATCCAACAATCAATCTCTATTGAGCACTTGTTTATCCTTTGAAAGCATGTCTTTTGTTCCTCTAAAAGTATCCACAAAGCTTCTAACAATCAATCTATATTGAGCTCATGTTTATCCTTTGTAATCTAGTATTTTGATCATCAAAAAGAATCCACAAAGCTTCCAATAATCAATCTTTATTGAGCTCTTATTTATCCTTTGTAAACCGGTCTTTAGATCTTCTAAAAGATCCACAAAGCTTCCAATAATCAATCTCTATTGAGCTCTTCTTTATCCTTTGAAATCAAGTCTTTTTATCCTCTAAAAGAATCCACAAAGCGCACAACAATCAATCTCTATCGATCACTTGTTTAGCCTTTGTAATCAAGTCTTTTGATACTCTAAAAGAATCCACAAAGCTTCCAACAATCGATCTATATTGAGCTCTTGTTTATCCTTTGTAATCAAGTCTTTTGATCATCTAAAAGGATCCACAAAGCTTCCAACAATCAATCTCTATTGAGCTCTTGTTTATCCTTTGAATGCGAGTCTTTTGATCTTCTAAAAGGACCCATAGAGCTTCCAAGAATAAATCTCTATTGAGCACTTGTTTATCCTTTGTAAACAAGTCTTTTGATCCTCTAAAAGAATCCACAAAGCATCCAACAATCAATCTCTATTGAGCTCTTGTTTATCCTTTGTAAGCAAGTCATTTCATCCTTTAAAAGTATCCACAAAGCTTCCAACAATCAATCTCTATTGAGCTCTTGTTTATCCTTTGAAATCAAGTGTTTTGATCCTCTAAAAGGATCCAAAAAGCATCCAACAATCAATCTCTATTGAGCACTTGTTTATCCTTTGAAAGCATGTCTTTTGTTCCTCTAAAAGTATCCACAAAGCTTCTAACAATCAATCTATATTGAGCTCATGTTTATCCTTTGTAATCTAGTATTTTGATCATCAAAAAGAATCCACAAAGCTTCCAATAATCAATCTTTATTGAGCTCTTATTTATCCTTTGTAAACCGGTCTTTAGATCTTCTAAAAGATCCACAAAGCTTCCAATAATCAATCTCTATTGAGCTCTTCTTTATCCTTTGAAATCAAGTCTTTTTATCCTCTAAAAGAATCCACAAAGCACAACAATCAATCTCTATCGATCACTTGTTTAGCCTTTGTAATCAAGTCTTTTGATACTCTAAAAGAATCCACAAAGCTTCCAACAATCGATCTATATTGAGCTCTTGTTTATCCTTTGTAATCAAGTCTTTTGATCATCTAAAAGGATCCACAAAGCTTCCAATCAATCTCTATTGAGCTCTTGTTTATCCTTTGAATGCGAGTCTTTTGATCTTCTAAAAGGACCCATAGAGCTTCCAAGAATAAATCTCTATTGAGCACTTGTTTATCCTTTGTAAACAAGTCTTTTGATCCTCTAAAAGAATCCACAAAGCATCCAACAATCAATCTCTATTGAGCTCTTGTTTATCCTTTGTAAGCAAGTCATTTCATCCTTTAAAAGTATCCACAAAGCTTCCAACAATCAATCTCTATTGAGCTCTTGTTTATCCTTTGAAATCAAGTGTTTTGATCCTCTAAAAGGATCCAAAAAGCATCCAACAATCAATCTCTATTGAGCACTTGTTTATCCTTTGAAAGCATGTCTTTTGTTCCTCTAAAAGTATCCACAAAGCTTCTAACAATCAATCTATATTGAGCTCATGTTTATCCTTTGTAATCTAGTATTTTGATCATCAAAAAGAATCCACAAAGCTTCCAATAATCAATCTTTATTGAGCTCTTATTTATCCTTTGTAAACCGGTCTTTAGATCTTCTAAAAGATCCACAAAGCTTCCAATAATCAATCTCTATTGAGCTCTTCTTTATCCTTTGAAATCAAGTCTTTTTATCCTCTAAAAGAATCCACAAAGCGCACAACAATCAATCTCTATCGATCACTTGTTTAGCCTTTGTAATCAAGTCTTTTGATACTCTAAAAGAATCCACAAAGCTTCCAACAATCGATCTATATTGAGCTCTTGTTTATCCTTTGTAATCAAGTCTTTTGATCATCTAAAAGGATCCACAAAGCTTCCAAATCAATCTCTATTGAGCTCTTGTTTATCCTTTGAATGCGAGTCTTTTGATCTTCTAAAAGGACCCATAGAGCTTCCAAGAATAAATCTCTATTGAGCACTTGTTTATCCTTTGTAAACAAGTCTTTTGATCCTCTAAAAGAATCCACAAAGCATCCAACAATCAATCTCTATTGAGCTCTTGTTTATCCTTTGTAAGCAAGTCATTTCATCCTTTAAAAGTATCCACAAAGCTTCCAACAATCAATCTCTATTGAGCTCTTGTTTATCCTTTGAAATCAAGTGTTTTGATCCTCTAAAAGGATCCAAAAGCATCCAACAATCAATCTCTATTGAGCACTTGTTTATCCTTTGAAAGCATGTCTTTTGTTCCTCTAAAAGTATCCACAAAGCTTCTAACAATCAATCTATATTGAGCTCATGTTTATCCTTTGTAATCTAGTATTTTGATCATCAAAAAGAATCCACAAAGCTTCCAATAATCAATCTTTATTGAGCTCTTATTTATCCTTTGTAAACCGGTCTTTAGATCTTCTAAAAGATCCACAAAGCTTCCAATAATCAATCTCTATTGAGCTCTTCTTTATCCTTTGAAATCAAGTCTTTTATCCTCTAAAAGAATCCACAAAGCGCACAACAATCAATCTCTATCGATCACTTGTTTAGCCTTTGTAATCAAGTCTTTTGATACTCTAAAAGAATCCACAAAGCTTCCAACAATCGATCTATATTGAGCTCTTGTTTATCCTTTGTAATCAAGTCTTTTGATCATCTAAAAGGATCCACAAAGCTTCCAACAATCAATCTCTATTGAGCTCTTGTTTATCCTTTGAATGCGAGTCTTTTGATCTTCTAAAAGGACCCATAGAGCTTCCAAGAATAAATCTCTATTGAGCACTTGTTTATCCTTTGTAAACAAGTCTTTTGATCCTCTAAAAGAATCCACAAAGCATCCAACAATCAATCTCTATTGAGCTCTTGTTTATCCTTTGTAAGCAAGTCATTTCATCCTTTAAAAGTATCCACAAAGCTTCCAACAATCAATCTCTATTGAGCTCTTGTTTATCCTTTGAAATCAAGTGTTTTGATCCTCTAAAAGGATCCAAAAGCATCCAACAATCAATCTCTATTGAGCACTTGTTTATCCTTTGAAAGCATGTCTTTTGTTCCTCTAAAAGTATCCACAAAGCTTCTAACAATCAATCTATATTGAGCTCATGTTTATCCTTTGTAATCTAGTATTTTGATCATCAAAAAGAATCCACAAAGCTTCCAATAATCAATCTTTATTGAGCTCTTATTTATCCTTTGTAAACCGGTCTTTAGATCTTCTAAAAGATCCACAAAGCTTCCAATAATCAATCTCTATTGAGCTCTTCTTTATCCTTTGAAATCAAGTCTTTTTATCCTCTAAAAGAATCCACAAAGCGCACAACAATCAATCTCTATCGATCACTTGTTTAGCCTTTGTAATCAAGTCTTTTGATACTCTAAAAGAATCCACAAAGCTTCCAACAATCGATCTATATTGAGCTCTTGTTTATCCTTTGTAATCAAGTCTTTTGATCATCTAAAAGGATCCACAAAGCTTCCAACAATCAATCTCTATTGAGCTCTTGTTTATCCTTTGAATGCGAGTCTTTTGATCTTCTAAAAGGACCCATAGAGCTTCCAAGAATAAATCTCTATTGAGCACTTGTTTATCCTTTGTAAACAAGTCTTTTGATCCTCTAAAAGAATCCACAAAGCATCCAACAATCAATCTCTATTGAGCTCTTGTTTATCCTTTGTAAGCAAGTCATTTCATCCTTTAAAAGTATCCACAAAGCTTCCAACAATCAATCTCTATTGAGCTCTTGTTTATCCTTTGAAATCAAGTGTTTTGATCCTCTAAAAGGATCCAAAAAGCATCCAACAATCAATCTCTATTGAGCACTTGTTTATCCTTTGAAAGCATGTCTTTTGTTCCTCTAAAAGTATCCACAAAGCTTCTAACAATCAATCTATATTGAGCTCATGTTTATCCTTTGTAATCTAGTATTTTGATCATCAAAAAGAATCCACAAAGCTTCCAATAATCAATCTTTATTGAGCTCTTATTTATCCTTTGTAAACCGGTCTTTAGATCTTCTAAAAGATCCACAAAGCTTCCAATAATCAATCTCTATTGAGCTCTTCTTTATCCTTTGAAATCAAGTCTTTTTATCCTCTAAAAGAATCCACAAAGCGCACAACAATCAATCTCTATCGATCACTTGTTTAGCCTTTGTAATCAAGTCTTTTGATACTCTAAAAGAATCCACAAAGCTTCCAACAATCGATCTATATTGAGCTCTTGTTTATCCTTTGTAATCAAGTCTTTTGATCATCTAAAAGGATCCACAAAGCTTCCAACAATCAATCTCTATTGAGCTCTTGTTTATCCTTTGAATGCGAGTCTTTTGATCTTCTAAAAGGACCCATAGAGCTTCCAAGAATAAATCTCTATTGAGCACTTGTTTATCCTTTGTAAACAAGTCTTTTGATCCTCTAAAAGAATCCACAAAGCATCCAACAATCAATCTCTATTGAGCTCTTGTTTATCCTTTGTAAGCAAGTCATTTCATCCTTTAAAAGTATCCACAAAGCTTCCAACAATCAATCTCTATTGAGCTCTTGTTTATCCTTTGAAATCAAGTGTTTTGATCCTCTAAAAGGATCCAAAAGCATCCAACAATCAATCTCTATTGAGCACTTGTTTATCCTTTGAAAGCATGTCTTTTGTTCCTCTAAAAGTATCCACAAAGCTTCTAACAATCAATCTATATTGAGCTCATGTTTATCCTTTGTAATCTAGTATTTTGATCATCAAAAAGAATCCACAAAGCTTCCAATAATCAATCTTTATTGAGCTCTTATTTATCCTTTGTAAACCGGTCTTTAGATCTTCTAAAAGATCCACAAAGCTTCCAATAATCAATCTCTATTGAGCTCTTCTTTATCCTTTGAAATCAAGTCTTTTTATCCTCTAAAAGAATCCACAAAGCGCACAACAATCAATCTCTATCGATCACTTGTTTAGCCTTTGTAATCAAGTCTTTTGATACTCTAAAAGAATCCACAAAGCTTCCAACAATCGATCTATATTGAGCTCTTGTTTATCCTTTGTAATCAAGTCTTTTGATCATCTAAAAGGATCCACAAAGCTTCCAACAATCAATCTCTATTGAGCTCTTGTTTATCCTTTGAATGCGAGTCTTTTGATCTTCTAAAAGGACCCATAGAGCTTCCAAGAATAAATCTCTATTGAGCACTTGTTTATCCTTTGTAAACAAGTCTTTTGATCCTCTAAAAGAATCCACAAAGCATCCAACAATCAATCTCTATTGAGCTCTTGTTTATCCTTTGTAAGCAAGTCATTTCATCCTTTAAAAGTATCCACAAAGCTTCCAACAATCAATCTCTATTGAGCTCTTGTTTATCCTTTGAAATCAAGTGTTTTGATCCTCTAAAAGGATCCAAAAGCATCCAACAATCAATCTCTATTGAGCACTTGTTTATCCTTTGAAAGCATGTCTTTTGTTCCTCTAAAAGTATCCACAAAGCTTCTAACAATCAATCTATATTGAGCTCATGTTTATCCTTTGTAATCTAGTATTTTGATCATCAAAAAGAATCCACAAAGCTTCCAATAATCAATCTTTATTGAGCTCTTATTTATCCTTTGTAAACCGGTCTTTAGATCTTCTAAAAGATCCACAAAGCTTCCAATAATCAATCTCTATTGAGCTCTTCTTTATCCTTTGAAATCAAGTCTTTTTATCCTCTAAAAGAATCCACAAAGCGCACAACAATCAATCTCTATCGATCACTTGTTTAGCCTTTGTAATCAAGTCTTTTGATACTCTAAAAGAATCCACAAAGCTTCCAACAATCGATCTATATTGAGCTCTTGTTTATCCTTTGTAATCAAGTCTTTTGATCATCTAAAAGGATCCACAAAGCTTCCAACAATCAATCTCTATTGAGCTCTTGTTTATCCTTTGAATGCGAGTCTTTTGATCTTCTAAAAGGACCCATAGAGCTTCCAAGAATAAATCTCTATTGAGCACTTGTTTATCCTTTGTAAACAAGTCTTTTGATCCTCTAAAAGAATCCACAAAGCATCCAACAATCAATCTCTATTGAGCTCTTGTTTATCCTTTGTAAGCAAGTCATTTCATCCTTTAAAAGTATCCACAAAGCTTCCAACAATCAATCTCTATTGAGCTCTTGTTTATCCTTTGAAATCAAGTGTTTTGATCCTCTAAAAGGATCCAAAAGCATCCAACAATCAATCTCTATTGAGCACTTGTTTATCCTTTGAAAGCATGTCTTTTGTTCCTCTAAAAGTATCCACAAAGCTTCTAACAATCAATCTATATTGAGCTCATGTTTATCCTTTGTAATCTAGTATTTTGATCATCAAAAAGAATCCACAAAGCTTCCAATAATCAATCTTTATTGAGCTCTTATTTATCCTTTGTAAACCGGTCTTTAGATCTTCTAAAAGATCCACAAAGCTTCCAATAATCAATCTCTATTGAGCTCTTCTTTATCCTTTGAAATCAAGTCTTTTTATCCTCTAAAAGAATCCACAAAGCGCACAACAATCAATCTCTATCGATCACTTGTTTAGCCTTTGTAATCAAGTCTTTTGATACTCTAAAAGAATCCACAAAGCTTCCAACAATCGATCTATATTGAGCTCTTGTTTATCCTTTGTAATCAAGTCTTTTGATCATCTAAAAGGATCCACAAAGCTTCCAACAATCAATCTCTATTGAGCTCTTGTTTATCCTTTGAATGCGAGTCTTTTGATCTTCTAAAAGGACCCATAGAGCTTCCAAGAATAAATCTCTATTGAGCACTTGTTTATCCTTTGTAAACAAGTCTTTTGATCCTCTAAAAGAATCCACAAAGCATCCAACAATCAATCTCTATTGAGCTCTTGTTTATCCTTTGTAAGCAAGTCATTTCATCCTTTAAAAGTATCCACAAAGCTTCCAACAATCAATCTCTATTGAGCTCTTGTTTATCCTTTGAAATCAAGTGTTTTGATCCTCTAAAAGGATCCAAAAGCATCCAACAATCAATCTCTATTGAGCACTTGTTTATCCTTTGAAAGCATGTCTTTTGTTCCTCTAAAAGTATCCACAAAGCTTCTAACAATCAATCTATATTGAGCTCATGTTTATCCTTTGTAATCTAGTATTTTGATCATCAAAAAGAATCCACAAAGCTTCCAATAATCAATCTTTATTGAGCTCTTATTTATCCTTTGTAAACCGGTCTTTAGATCTTCTAAAAGATCCACAAAGCTTCCAATAATCAATCTCTATTGAGCTCTTCTTTATCCTTTGAAATCAAGTCTTTTATCCTCTAAAAGAATCCACAAAGCGCACAACAATCAATCTCTATCGATCACTTGTTTAGCCTTTGTAATCAAGTCTTTTGATACTCTAAAAGAATCCACAAAGCTTCCAACAATCGATCTATATTGAGCTCTTGTTTATCCTTTGTAATCAAGTCTTTTGATCATCTAAAAGGATCCACAAAGCTTCCAACAATCAATCTCTATTGAGCTCTTGTTTATCCTTTGAATGCGAGTCTTTTGATCTTCTAAAAGGACCCATAGAGCTTCCAAGAATAAATCTCTATTGAGCACTTGTTTATCCTTTGTAAACAAGTCTTTTGATCCTCTAAAAGAATCCACAAAGCATCCAACAATCAATCTCTATTGAGCTCTTGTTTATCCTTTGTAAGCAAGTCATTTCATCCTTTAAAAGTATCCACAAAGCTTCCAACAATCAATCTCTATTGAGCTCTTGTTTATCCTTTGAAATCAAGTGTTTTGATCCTCTAAAAGGATCCAAAAGCATCCAACAATCAATCTCTATTGAGCACTTGTTTATCCTTTGAAAGCATGTCTTTTGTTCCTCTAAAAGTATCCACAAAGCTTCTAACAATCAATCTATATTGAGCTCATGTTTATCCTTTGTAATCTAGTATTTTGATCATCAAAAAGAATCCACAAAGCTTCCAATAATCAATCTTTATTGAGCTCTTATTTATCCTTTGTAAACCGGTCTTTAGATCTTCTAAAAGATCCACAAAGCTTCCAATAATCAATCTCTATTGAGCTCTTCTTTATCCTTTGAAATCAAGTCTTTTTATCCTCTAAAAGAATCCACAAAGCGCACAACAATCAATCTCTATCGATCACTTGTTTAGCCTTTGTAATCAAGTCTTTTGATACTCTAAAAGAATCCACAAAGCTTCCAACAATCGATCTATATTGAGCTCTTGTTTATCCTTTGTAATCAAGTCTTTTGATCATCTAAAAGGATCCACAAAGCTTCCAACAATCAATCTCTATTGAGCTCTTGTTTATCCTTTGAATGCGAGTCTTTTGATCTTCTAAAAGGACCCATAGAGCTTCCAAGAATAAATCTCTATTGAGCACTTGTTTATCCTTTGTAAACAAGTCTTTTGATCCTCTAAAAGAATCCACAAAGCATCCAACAATCAATCTCTATTGAGCTCTTGTTTATCCTTTGTAAGCAAGTCATTTCATCCTTTAAAAGTATCCACAAAGCTTCCAACAATCAATCTCTATTGAGCTCTTGTTTATCCTTTGAAATCAAGTGTTTTGATCCTCTAAAAGGATCCAAAAGCATCCAACAATCAATCTCTATTGAGCACTTGTTTATCCTTTGAAAGCATGTCTTTTGTTCCTCTAAAAGTATCCACAAAGCTTCTAACAATCAATCTATATTGAGCTCATGTTTATCCTTTGTAATCTAGTATTTTGATCATCAAAAAGAATCCACAAAGCTTCCAATAATCAATCTTTATTGAGCTCTTATTTATCCTTTGTAAACCGGTCTTTAGATCTTCTAAAAGATCCACAAAGCTTCCAATAATCAATCTCTATTGAGCTCTTCTTTATCCTTTGAAATCAAGTCTTTTATCCTCTAAAAGAATCCACAAAGCGCACAACAATCAATCTCTATCGATCACTTGTTTAGCCTTTGTAATCAAGTCTTTTGATACTCTAAAAGAATCCACAAAGCTTCCAACAATCGATCTATATTGAGCTCTTGTTTATCCTTTGTAATCAAGTCTTTTGATCATCTAAAAGGATCCACAAAGCTTCCAACAATCAATCTCTATTGAGCTCTTGTTTATCCTTTGAATGCGAGTCTTTTGATCTTCTAAAAGGACCCATAGAGCTTCCAAGAATAAATCTCTATTGAGCACTTGTTTATCCTTTGTAAACAAGTCTTTTGATCCTCTAAAAGAATCCACAAAGCATCCAACAATCAATCTCTATTGAGCTCTTGTTTATCCTTTGTAAGCAAGTCATTTCATCCTTTAAAAGTATCCACAAAGCTTCCAACAATCAATCTCTATTGAGCTCTTGTTTATCCTTTGAAATCAAGTGTTTTGATCCTCTAAAAGGATCCAAAAGCATCCAACAATCAATCTCTATTGAGCACTTGTTTATCCTTTGAAAGCATGTCTTTTGTTCCTCTAAAAGTATCCACAAAGCTTCTAACAATCAATCTATATTGAGCTCATGTTTATCCTTTGTAATCTAGTATTTTGATCATCAAAAAGAATCCACAAAGCTTCCAATAATCAATCTTTATTGAGCTCTTATTTATCCTTTGTAAACCGGTCTTTAGATCTTCTAAAAGATCCACAAAGCTTCCAATAATCAATCTCTATTGAGCTCTTCTTTATCCTTTGAAATCAAGTCTTTTTATCCTCTAAAAGAATCCACAAAGCGCACAACAATCAATCTCTATCGATCACTTGTTTAGCCTTTGTAATCAAGTCTTTTGATACTCTAAAAGAATCCACAAAGCTTCCAACAATCGATCTATATTGAGCTCTTGTTTATCCTTTGTAATCAAGTCTTTTGATCATCTAAAAGGATCCACAAAGCTTCCAACAATCAATCTCTATTGAGCTCTTGTTTATCCTTTGAATGCGAGTCTTTTGATCTTCTAAAAGGACCCATAGAGCTTCCAAGAATAAATCTCTATTGAGCACTTGTTTATCCTTTGTAAACAAGTCTTTTGATCCTCTAAAAGAATCCACAAAGCATCCAACAATCAATCTCTATTGAGCTCTTGTTTATCCTTTGTAAGCAAGTCATTTCATCCTTTAAAAGTATCCACAAAGCTTCCAACAATCAATCTCTATTGAGCTCTTGTTTATCCTTTGAAATCAAGTGTTTTGATCCTCTAAAAGGATCCAAAAGCATCCAACAATCAATCTCTATTGAGCACTTGTTTATCCTTTGAAAGCATGTCTTTTGTTCCTCTAAAAGTATCCACAAAGCTTCTAACAATCAATCTATATTGAGCTCATGTTTATCCTTTGTAATCTAGTATTTTGATCATCAAAAAGAATCCACAAAGCTTCCAATAATCAATCTTTATTGAGCTCTTATTTATCCTTTGTAAACCGGTCTTTAGATCTTCTAAAAGATCCACAAAGCTTCCAATAATCAATCTCTATTGAGCTCTTCTTTATCCTTTGAAATCAAGTCTTTTTATCCTCTAAAAGAATCCACAAAGCGCACAACAATCAATCTCTATCGATCACTTGTTTAGCCTTTGTAATCAAGTCTTTTGATACTCTAAAAGAATCCACAAAGCTTCCAACAATCGATCTATATTGAGCTCTTGTTTATCCTTTGTAATCAAGTCTTTTGATCATCTAAAAGGATCCACAAAGCTTCCAACTCAATCTCTATTGAGCTCTTGTTTATCCTTTGAATGCGAGTCTTTTGATCTTCTAAAAGGACCCATAGAGCTTCCAAGAATAAATCTCTATTGAGCACTTGTTTATCCTTTGTAAACAAGTCTTTTGATCCTCTAAAAGAATCCACAAAGCATCCAACAATCAATCTCTATTGAGCTCTTGTTTATCCTTTGTAAGCAAGTCATTTCATCCTTTAAAAGTATCCACAAAGCTTCCAACAATCAATCTCTATTGAGCTCTTGTTTATCCTTTGAAATCAAGTGTTTTGATCCTCTAAAAGGATCCAAAAGCATCCAACAATCAATCTCTATTGAGCACTTGTTTATCCTTTGAAAGCATGTCTTTTGTTCCTCTAAAAGTATCCACAAAGCTTCTAACAATCAATCTATATTGAGCTCATGTTTATCCTTTGTAATCTAGTATTTTGATCATCAAAAAGAATCCACAAAGCTTCCAATAATCAATCTTTATTGAGCTCTTATTTATCCTTTGTAAACCGGTCTTTAGATCTTCTAAAAGATCCACAAAGCTTCCAATAATCAATCTCTATTGAGCTCTTCTTTATCCTTTGAAATCAAGTCTTTTTATCCTCTAAAAGAATCCACAAAGCGCACAACAATCAATCTCTATCGATCACTTGTTTAGCCTTTGTAATCAAGTCTTTTGATACTCTAAAAGAATCCACAAAGCTTCCAACAATCGATCTATATTGAGCTCTTGTTTATCCTTTGTAATCAAGTCTTTTGATCATCTAAAAGGATCCACAAAGCTTCCAACAGTCAATCTCTATTGAGCTCTTGTTTATCCTTTGAATGCGAGTCTTTTGATCTTCTAAAAGGACCCATAGAGCTTCCAAGAATAAATCTCTATTGAGCACTTGTTTATCCTTTGTAAACAAGTCTTTTGATCCTCTAAAAGAATCCACAAAGCATCCAACAATCAATCTCTATTGAGCTCTTGTTTATCCTTTGTAAGCAAGTCATTTCATCCTTTAAAAGTATCCACAAAGCTTCCAACAATCAATCTCTATTGAGCTCTTGTTTATCCTTTGAAATCAAGTGTTTTGATCCTCTAAAAGGATCCAAAAAGCATCCAACAATCAATCTCTATTGAGCACTTGTTTATCCTTTGAAAGCATGTCTTTTGTTCCTCTAAAAGTATCCACAAAGCTTCTAACAATCAATCTATATTGAGCTCATGTTTATCCTTTGTAATCTAGTATTTTGATCATCAAAAAGAATCCACAAAGCTTCCAATAATCAATCTTTATTGAGCTCTTATTTATCCTTTGTAAACCGGTCTTTAGATCTTCTAAAAGATCCACAAAGCTTCCAATAATCAATCTCTATTGAGCTCTTCTTTATCCTTTGAAATCAAGTCTTTTTATCCTCTAAAAGAATCCACAAAGCGCACAACAATCAATCTCTATCGATCACTTGTTTAGCCTTTGTAATCAAGTCTTTTGATACTCTAAAAGAATCCACAAAGCTTCCAACAATCGATCTATATTGAGCTCTTGTTTATCCTTTGTAATCAAGTCTTTTGATCATCTAAAAGGATCCACAAAGCTTCCAATCAATCTCTATTGAGCTCTTGTTTATCCTTTGAATGCGAGTCTTTTGATCTTCTAAAAGGACCCATAGAGCTTCCAAGAATAAATCTCTATTGAGCACTTGTTTATCCTTTGTAAACAAGTCTTTTGATCCTCTAAAAGAATCCACAAAGCATCCAACAATCAATCTCTATTGAGCTCTTGTTTATCCTTTGTAAGCAAGTCATTTCATCCTTTAAAAGTATCCACAAAGCTTCCAACAATCAATCTCTATTGAGCTCTTGTTTATCCTTTGAAATCAAGTGTTTTGATCCTCTAAAAGGATCCAAAAGCATCCAACAATCAATCTCTATTGAGCACTTGTTTATCCTTTGAAAGCATGTCTTTTGTTCCTCTAAAAGTATCCACAAAGCTTCTAACAATCAATCTATATTGAGCTCATGTTTATCCTTTGTAATCTAGTATTTTGATCATCAAAAGAATCCACAAAGCTTCCAATAATCAATCTTTATTGAGCTCTTATTTATCCTTTGTAAACCGGTCTTTAGATCTTCTAAAAGATCCACAAAGCTTCCAATAATCAATCTCTATTGAGCTCTTCTTTATCCTTTGAAATCAAGTCTTTTTATCCTCTAAAAGAATCCACAAAGCGCACAACAATCAATCTCTATCGATCACTTGTTTAGCCTTTGTAATCAAGTCTTTTGATACTCTAAAAGAATCCACAAAGCTTCCAACAATCGATCTATATTGAGCTCTTGTTTATCCTTTGTAATCAAGTCTTTTGATCATCTAAAAGGATCCACAAAGCTTCCAACAATCAATCTCTATTGAGCTCTTGTTTATCCTTTGAATGCGAGTCTTTTGATCTTCTAAAAGGACCCATAGAGCTTCCAAGAATAAATCTCTATTGAGCACTTGTTTATCCTTTGTAAACAAGTCTTTTGATCCTCTAAAAGAATCCACAAAGCATCCAACAATCAATCTCTATTGAGCTCTTGTTTATCCTTTGTAAGCAAGTCATTTCATCCTTTAAAAGTATCCACAAAGCTTCCAACAATCAATCTCTATTGAGCTCTTGTTTATCCTTTGAAATCAAGTGTTTTGATCCTCTAAAAGGATCCAAAAAGCATCCAACAATCAATCTCTATTGAGCACTTGTTTATCCTTTGAAAGCATGTCTTTTGTTCCTCTAAAAGTATCCACAAAGCTTCTAACAATCAATCTATATTGAGCTCATGTTTATCCTTTGTAATCTAGTATTTTGATCATCAAAAAGAATCCACAAAGCTTCCAATAATCAATCTTTATTGAGCTCTTATTTATCCTTTGTAAACCGGTCTTTAGATCTTCTAAAAGATCCACAAAGCTTCCAATAATCAATCTCTATTGAGCTCTTCTTTATCCTTTGAAATCAAGTCTTTTTATCCTCTAAAAGAATCCACAAAGCGCACAACAATCAATCTCTATCGATCACTTGTTTAGCCTTTGTAATCAAGTCTTTTGATACTCTAAAAGAATCCACAAAGCTTCCAACAATCGATCTATATTGAGCTCTTGTTTATCCTTTGTAATCAAGTCTTTTGATCATCTAAAAGGATCCACAAAGCTTCCAACAATCAATCTCTATTGAGCTCTTGTTTATCCTTTGAATGCGAGTCTTTTGATCTTCTAAAAGGACCCATAGAGCTTCCAAGAATAAATCTCTATTGAGCACTTGTTTATCCTTTGTAAACAAGTCTTTTGATCCTCTAAAAGAATCCACAAAGCATCCAACAATCAATCTCTATTGAGCTCTTGTTTATCCTTTGTAAGCAAGTCATTTCATCCTTTAAAAGTATCCACAAAGCTTCCAACAATCAATCTCTATTGAGCTCTTGTTTATCCTTTGAAATCAAGTGTTTTGATCCTCTAAAAGGATCCAAAAGCATCCAACAATCAATCTCTATTGAGCACTTGTTTATCCTTTGAAAGCATGTCTTTTGTTCCTCTAAAAGTATCCACAAAGCTTCTAACAATCAATCTATATTGAGCTCATGTTTATCCTTTGTAATCTAGTATTTTGATCATCAAAAAGAATCCACAAAGCTTCCAATAATCAATCTTTATTGAGCTCTTATTTATCCTTTGTAAACCGGTCTTTAGATCTTCTAAAAGATCCACAAAGCTTCCAATAATCAATCTCTATTGAGCTCTTCTTTATCCTTTGAAATCAAGTCTTTTTATCCTCTAAAAGAATCCACAAAGCGCACAACAATCAATCTCTATCGATCACTTGTTTAGCCTTTGTAATCAAGTCTTTTGATACTCTAAAAGAATCCACAAAGCTTCCAACAATCGATCTATATTGAGCTCTTGTTTATCCTTTGTAATCAAGTCTTTTGATCATCTAAAAGGATCCACAAAGCTTCCAACAGTCAATCTCTATTGAGCTCTTGTTTATCCTTTGAATGCGAGTCTTTTGATCTTCTAAAAGGACCCATAGAGCTTCCAAGAATAAATCTCTATTGAGCACTTGTTTATCCTTTGTAAACAAGTCTTTTGATCCTCTAAAAGAATCCACAAAGCATCCAACAATCAATCTCTATTGAGCTCTTGTTTATCCTTTGTAAGCAAGTCATTTCATCCTTTAAAAGTATCCACAAAGCTTCCAACAATCAATCTCTATTGAGCTCTTGTTTATCCTTTGAAATCAAGTGTTTTGATCCTCTAAAAGGATCCAAAAGCATCCAACAATCAATCTCTATTGAGCACTTGTTTATCCTTTGAAAGCATGTCTTTTGTTCCTCTAAAAGTATCCACAAAGCTTCTAACAATCAATCTATATTGAGCTCATGTTTATCCTTTGTAATCTAGTATTTTGATCATCAAAAAGAATCCACAAAGCTTCCAATAATCAATCTTTATTGAGCTCTTATTTATCCTTTGTAAACCGGTCTTTAGATCTTCTAAAAGATCCACAAAGCTTCCAATAATCAATCTCTATTGAGCTCTTCTTTATCCTTTGAAATCAAGTCTTTTTATCCTCTAAAAGAATCCACAAAGCGCACAACAATCAATCTCTATCGATCACTTGTTTAGCCTTTGTAATCAAGTCTTTTGATACTCTAAAAGAATCCACAAAGCTTCCAACAATCGATCTATATTGAGCTCTTGTTTATCCTTTGTAATCAAGTCTTTTGATCATCTAAAAGGATCCACAAAGCTTCCAAATCAATCTCTATTGAGCTCTTGTTTATCCTTTGAATGCGAGTCTTTTGATCTTCTAAAAGGACCCATAGAGCTTCCAAGAATAAATCTCTATTGAGCACTTGTTTATCCTTTGTAAACAAGTCTTTTGATCCTCTAAAAGAATCCACAAAGCATCCAACAATCAATCTCTATTGAGCTCTTGTTTATCCTTTGTAAGCAAGTCATTTCATCCTTTAAAAGTATCCACAAAGCTTCCAACAATCAATCTCTATTGAGCTCTTGTTTATCCTTTGAAATCAAGTGTTTTGATCCTCTAAAAGGATCCAAAAGCATCCAACAATCAATCTCTATTGAGCACTTGTTTATCCTTTGAAAGCATGTCTTTTGTTCCTCTAAAAGTATCCACAAAGCTTCTAACAATCAATCTATATTGAGCTCATGTTTATCCTTTGTAATCTAGTATTTTGATCATCAAAAAGAATCCACAAAGCTTCCAATAATCAATCTTTATTGAGCTCTTATTTATCCTTTGTAAACCGGTCTTTAGATCTTCTAAAAGATCCACAAAGCTTCCAATAATCAATCTCTATTGAGCTCTTCTTTATCCTTTGAAATCAAGTCTTTTTATCCTCTAAAAGAATCCACAAAGCGCACAACAATCAATCTCTATCGATCACTTGTTTAGCCTTTGTAATCAAGTCTTTTGATACTCTAAAAGAATCCACAAAGCTTCCAACAATCGATCTATATTGAGCTCTTGTTTATCCTTTGTAATCAAGTCTTTTGATCATCTAAAAGGATCCACAAAGCTTCCAACAGTCAATCTCTATTGAGCTCTTGTTTATCCTTTGAATGCGAGTCTTTTGATCTTCTAAAAGGACCCATAGAGCTTCCAAGAATAAATCTCTATTGAGCACTTGTTTATCCTTTGTAAACAAGTCTTTTGATCCTCTAAAAGAATCCACAAAGCATCCAACAATCAATCTCTATTGAGCTCTTGTTTATCCTTTGTAAGCAAGTCATTTCATCCTTTAAAAGTATCCACAAAGCTTCCAACAATCAATCTCTATTGAGCTCTTGTTTATCCTTTGAAATCAAGTGTTTTGATCCTCTAAAAGGATCCAAAAAGCATCCAACAATCAATCTCTATTGAGCACTTGTTTATCCTTTGAAAGCATGTCTTTTGTTCCTCTAAAAGTATCCACAAAGCTTCTAACAATCAATCTATATTGAGCTCATGTTTATCCTTTGTAATCTAGTATTTTGATCATCAAAAAGAATCCACAAAGCTTCCAATAATCAATCTTTATTGAGCTCTTATTTATCCTTTGTAAACCGGTCTTTAGATCTTCTAAAAGATCCACAAAGCTTCCAATAATCAATCTCTATTGAGCTCTTCTTTATCCTTTGAAATCAAGTCTTTTATCCTCTAAAAGAATCCACAAAGCGCACAACAATCAATCTCTATCGATCACTTGTTTAGCCTTTGTAATCAAGTCTTTTGATACTCTAAAAGAATCCACAAAGCTTCCAACAATCGATCTATATTGAGCTCTTGTTTATCCTTTGTAATCAAGTCTTTTGATCATCTAAAAGGATCCACAAAGCTTCCAACAATCAATCTCTATTGAGCTCTTGTTTATCCTTTGAATGCGAGTCTTTTGATCTTCTAAAAGGACCCATAGAGCTTCCAAGAATAAATCTCTATTGAGCACTTGTTTATCCTTTGTAAACAAGTCTTTTGATCCTCTAAAAGAATCCACAAAGCATCCAACAATCAATCTCTATTGAGCTCTTGTTTATCCTTTGTAAGCAAGTCATTTCATCCTTTAAAAGTATCCACAAAGCTTCCAACAATCAATCTCTATTGAGCTCTTGTTTATCCTTTGAAATCAAGTGTTTTGATCCTCTAAAAGGATCCAAAAAGCATCCAACAATCAATCTCTATTGAGCACTTGTTTATCCTTTGAAAGCATGTCTTTTGTTCCTCTAAAAGTATCCACAAAGCTTCTAACAATCAATCTATATTGAGCTCATGTTTATCCTTTGTAATCTAGTATTTTGATCATCAAAAGAATCCACAAAGCTTCCAATAATCAATCTTTATTGAGCTCTTATTTATCCTTTGTAAACCGGTCTTTAGATCTTCTAAAAGATCCACAAAGCTTCCAATAATCAATCTCTATTGAGCTCTTCTTTATCCTTTGAAATCAAGTCTTTTATCCTCTAAAAGAATCCACAAAGCGCACAACAATCAATCTCTATCGATCACTTGTTTAGCCTTTGTAATCAAGTCTTTTGATACTCTAAAAGAATCCACAAAGCTTCCAACAATCGATCTATATTGAGCTCTTGTTTATCCTTTGTAATCAAGTCTTTTGATCATCTAAAAGGATCCACAAAGCTTCCAACAATCAATCTCTATTGAGCTCTTGTTTATCCTTTGAATGCGAGTCTTTTGATCTTCTAAAAGGACCCATAGAGCTTCCAAGAATAAATCTCTATTGAGCACTTGTTTATCCTTTGTAAACAAGTCTTTTGATCCTCTAAAAGAATCCACAAAGCATCCAACAATCAATCTCTATTGAGCTCTTGTTTATCCTTTGTAAGCAAGTCATTTCATCCTTTAAAAGTATCCACAAAGCTTCCAACAATCAATCTCTATTGAGCTCTTGTTTATCCTTTGAAATCAAGTGTTTTGATCCTCTAAAAGGATCCAAAAAGCATCCAACAATCAATCTCTATTGAGCACTTGTTTATCCTTTGAAAGCATGTCTTTTGTTCCTCTAAAAGTATCCACAAAGCTTCTAACAATCAATCTATATTGAGCTCATGTTTATCCTTTGTAATCTAGTATTTTGATCATCAAAAAGAATCCACAAAGCTTCCAATAATCAATCTTTATTGAGCTCTTATTTATCCTTTGTAAACCAGTCTTTAGATCTTCTAAAAGATCCACAAAGCTTCCAATAATCAATCTCTATTGAGCTCTTCTTTATCCTTTGAAATCAAGTCTTTTATCCTCTAAAAGAATCCACAAAGCGCACAACAATCAATCTCTATCGATCACTTGTTTAGCCTTTGTAATCAAGTCTTTTGATACTCTAAAAGAATCCACAAAGCTTCCAACAATCGGTCTATATTGAGCTCTTGTTTATCCTTTGTAATCAAGTTTTTTGATCATCTAAAAGGATCCACAAAGCTTCCAACAGTCAATCTCTATTGAGCTCTTGTTTATCCTTTGAATGCGAGTCTTTTGATCTTCTAAAAGGACCCATAGAGCTTCCAAGAATAAATCTCTATTGAGCACTTGTTTATCCTTTGTAAACAAGTCTTTTGATCCTCTAAAAGAATCCACAAAGCATCCAACAATCAATCTCTATTGAGCTCTTGTTTATCCTTTGTAAGCAAGTCATTTCATCCTTTAAAAGTATCCACAAAGCTTCCAACAATCAATCTCTATTGAGCTCTTGTTTATCCTTTGAAATCAAGTGTTTTGATCCTCTAAAAGGATCCAAAAAGCATCCAACAATCAATCTCTATTGAGCACTTGTTTATCCTTTGAAAGCATGTCTTTTAAAGTTAATAGACTTGCTTTGGCTTCCCATTTTCTCTCTAGAATTTGCCGTTTTTTGGTTGAACCCTAATTAGGGTTTGGCCTTCCATGGCTGATCCGGCCATGTTTCCTCCTCTTCTTTCGATTGCAAATCTTAATTCCAAGAACATTGATCACCCTAATCCGCAAAACCCTATTCCTGATCCTAATATTGCTTCAGCCGTATTATCCCATGCAAACCCTATGCAAGCGCCGCCTCCCCCTAACCCTAATAAATCCTTTGCTTCAATATTCAGCTCTCCTCAATCGATTCCAATCCAAGATATTCCATTGATTCCAGCCGCTATTCACAAAGGTATGCCTTCTTTGAAACTTTCTAAGGAAGCTTTAGAGGCTTTTGCTAAGCCTTTTGCTTGGACATTGGTTGGAAAATTCACTAATGGCAGACCTACTATGGAGGCGCAAGAATTGCCTTTGCTACGTTTCATTTGAAGGGCGCTTATAAATTAGGGCATATTGATTCTCGCCATATGTTGATTCAACTTACAAATGACGAAGATTTCCAACGCATTTGGACTAGGGAAGTTTGGTATGTGAACAGATTTCCTATGCGTACTTCAGTTTGGACACCTTCATGGAAGCCTCAAACGGACTCCTCCATTGTTCCTGTATGGGTAAGTCTTCCTGGATTGCCGGTTCATTTATTCAATAAAATCTTTCTTTTCTCTTTGGCTCGGATCTTTGGTAAGCCTATGTCGCTTGATAAAGCTACGGCTGAATTGTCGAGGCCAAGTGTGGCTAAGATTTTGGTGCAAGTTGACTTACTAAAAGGCTTCCGATAAGATTCATATAGATTGTGGTGATTGTATGCCAAGTTTTGTGCAAGTTGTTGAGTATGATAACATGCCTATGTATTGCAGCCATTGTTCTCTTTTAGGCCATGATAATTTTAATTGTCGTATTCTAAATTCTGAATACAAGAAAAATGGAGATGGGGATGGGAAGAAGAAGGCTGATCAAGGTATAAAAAGGGATGAAAAGGAGGATAATAAGAAGGGGGATGCTAAAAATGAAACTTGGATTCGGAAAGAAAAAAATAAAGGTAATCAAGAAGGCACAAGCAAGAATGCTGATTTTAATGGAGCCAAAAAAGATGTGTTAAAATCTGTTATTGATCTTACAAAGACGGATGATGGCTCTAAGGCATACACGGCTCCTTTGATGGCGAGAAGGGGTATTTTTTTGCCACAGTCTGTTAACGATGCTTTGTCTAAAAGCCTAAAGGCTATTAAAACCAAGGCTGGAATCTCACAAATGGATGGAGGGGAGGATGGTCAAATATCTATTCCTGAAGTTCAAGATCCTCGTAAATTATGTACACCTTTACGAGATGATTCTGCTATGCGTGTAAAGTCTTCTTCCCATGCAAAGATGAATACATTTGGGTCGCTTAATCTGTCTCCTAGAGCCCCTCAAGTTACATCGCTGAATCAAGTCATGAACATGCAAATGGATTTTAAAGAATCTATGATTGCACTACAGGCCCAAGACGATGATGGTTTCATTCCGGTTACTCATAAGAGGAAAAAGAATAGGGAGAAATACCCTTCACTGTGAGTTTTTCCTTTTCGTTTTATTCCCTCATTTACTCTCTTAGAAGCTGTTTTTAATGGTGTGTTTTATAAGTTGGAATGCTCGTGGCATAGCTAATGTTGCCACAATCCGTAGAATCAAACGTTTATTCCGTTCTCATGGTGTTTCGCTTATGGCTATTTATGAGCCAAAATCTGATTTTGCTGCTATGGGTCCTCTTATTCGGAAGTTGGGTTGTGAAGATGGGGTGAATAATAGAAATAATAGAGTTTGGGTTTTATGGAAGCATGGGCTGAAGTGCATGGTTATTCATGATTCTGATCAAGCTTTAACTTTGCAAATTTCTCATCCGCTTTGGGCGGAAGCTGTTTGGGTTTCTTTTGTTCACGCTAGTATGTGATTTTCTCGTATATCTCTTTGGGATGAGCTAATGACTATTAGTGAGGTGGAATTCCCTTGGTTGGTTGTGGGTGATTTTAACGTGTTATTGATCGAGTGAGAAGATTGGAGGAAAACCTATTAATGGTATGGCGAATTTTCGGACATGATTCAATATTCTAACCTTATGGATCTTGGGTATGAAGGTAATGTTATCACATGGTCTAATAATCGTATGGGAAGAAGGGCTATTTATCAAAGATTAGACAGAGCGTTGTATAATGAGCAATGGTTGCAATTGTTTCACTCGACCCGTGTCACTCATTTAGCAAGAACTTGCTCAGATCATGCTCCTATTCTTATCACTTTGCAACTTGAAGGTGAAGTGCGTCATGGCTCATTTCGCTTTCTTAATGTGTGGCTGAAGCATCATTCTTTTCGGGAGCTTGTAAAAACATCTTGGGCTGCCCCTATGGATGGAAGACCGATGGTGTGCTTTGCCAAGAAGCTTGGGCGTCTCGGAAGACTATATCTGAATGGAATAAGCATATATATGGGAGAATTGATCAGCAAATAAAAACGCAGAAGATGAAGTTTTATTAAGGGAAGCTCAATATCAATCTCGTGGTGATGATGATTCTAGGGCTGCTCTTCATTTAGCCCAGGCGCAATTACTTTCAAAGTTGAAATTGGATGAAGATTTATGGGCCCAAAAGCTAATTTAAAGTGGTTAAAGGAGGGAGATAGAAACACAAAGTTCTTTCATTCATTGTAAAGAAAAAGAGGCAGAAATTATGTATTCACAAAATAAAGAATAGAGATGGCGTATGGCTGAAAGAGAAAAATGAAATTAAAGAGGAGGCTATAAGGTTTTATTCGGAGCAGCTTCAAGGTCATTGTGAGATTCCTTCCGATGATTTTATGTTTCTTATTCCTCTGATTCTTGAAGAGGATAACACCTCTCTTACGGCTGTTCCTAATGAGGATGAAGTTCGAGAGGTTATTCTTTCTATGAATGGCCAAAGTGCAGCTGGCCCGGATGGTTTCACGGGTGAATTTTATAAGGGTTGTTGGGATATAATTAAGGCTGATTTGGTGCGTGCTATTGGTGATTTCTTTTCTGGGTTTCAAATGCCAAGAAGCTGGACTAGTACTTTAATTGTCACAATTCCTAAGGTGGATTCTCCATCTTCTTTTACGGACCTGAGACCGATTAGCCTCTGCAATTTCAGTAATAAGGTGGTTACAAAATTATTAACGTGTCGTTTGGCTCCCATTCTTCCTCGCATTATTTCCCCGGAGCAGAGTGGGTTTGTTCAAGGTAGGGTTATTCATGAGAATGTTTTATTGGCTCAGGAAATTATGCAATCTATAAACAAGAAAGTTCGGGGTTCTAATGTGGCTCTCAAGCTTGATATGGCAAAAGCTTATGATCGGTTATCTTGGTTTGCTCTTATTAAGGTGATGCGGCAATTTGGTTTTAATGAGGTTTGGATTGATCTCATCTTCCGGTGTATTTCTAATAGCTGGTTTTCAGTCCTTGTTAATGGTGAAAGTTGTGGCTTTTTTCACTCTACTAGGGGCCTTAGGCAAGGCGACCCCTTATCTCCTTATCTTTTTATTATTGCGGCAGAAATGATGAGTAGGGGTTTAAATTTGCTGCATACTATGTTCCTCGACCGTCGGATTCATATCAACTCTCCGTTAATCTCTCACCTTGCCTATGCGGATGACGTGATTATCTTTTGTAATGGTTCGAAATCTTCTTTAGGCGCATATGAAATACTTGGATTGGTACCAGAATTTTTCGGGCCAGTTAGTGAATATTAACAAGTCTTGCTTCATTACGGGTAATAATGGGAATAGAGATGAGATTGTAGCAGCCACTACGGGTTTTGTAAAACAAGATCTCCCATTGCTATATTTGGGATGCCCGTTATACACGGGTAAAAAGAAGATCAGCCTCTTTACTCCTCTCATTAGAAAAATGGAATCGAGACTAGCTTCTTGGAAGGGTAAATTACTCTCTTTTGGAGCCAAACTCACTCTTATTCAATCTTGCTTATCTGCTATGCCTCTCTATTATTTATCCCTTATTGATCCTCCAAAAGGGGTATTTCGTGCTTTGGAGAAGATTATTATGAGATTTTTTGGAGTTCTAATGATGGGGAGAAGAAATGTCATTGGCTTTCTTGGAATAAAATGTCTGGCCGATTGAGGAGGGAGGTTTGGGGTTTCGTAAATTCGAAGATATGGCTATGGCTTTTTCCATGAAACTTTGGTGGCGTTTACGTACTTCTAATTCTTTATGGAGTGAGCTTATGTTGGCTAAATATTGCTGGGAAATTCACCCTATGGATGCATGTATCACATCATACTCTTCTCATATTTGGAAAAGATTAATTGAAGCAAAGCCTTTAGTGGAGGATAGATTAGCTTGGAGGATTGGAAGAGGAGACATTTCCATTCATGAAAATTGGTTAGAAGGGGATATGGGTCAAATTCCTTTTGCTCACATTGAGGTCTCTTCTCTTTTCCATAATGCCGCCCTAATATTGATCACATCCGAGAGGCTTTTGGCCAGCAGCTGGTTTCTCTAATAAACTCTCATGCTATTTCTTTATCGGACAAGGAGGACGTCCCTATTTGGATGCCTTCTTCTTCGGTAAGTTCTCTGTTAATTCAGCTTGGAGAGAATGTCGTTCTAGCCGTCCTCACTCTATTATTTACTCGTATTGCTGGAGCAAATATATTCCCAAAAAGATCTCGGTGTTTCTTTGGCGTGCCTTGCATAATGGATTGCCTACGGATGAGAGAATTCGCTCTAAAGGTATTTCCCTTGCTTCCAAATGTAATTGTTGTAATGCAGCAAATGAAGAATCTATGGCCCATATTTTGGTTTATGGAGATATTGCTAAGAAAGTTTGGAATTTCTTCGTGGTTTGTGTGGCATTCGTTGTTTCATGGGTCATTTGAATCATGTCCTCATTAGTTGGTGGCAAAGTCATCCTAATTCTGATTCCAATGTTTGTTCATGGCTTTCTCGTCTCCTTCCAGCTCTTATTTTATGGGAAATTTGGTGCGCTCGGAATAAGAGCAGATTTGAAGATGTTAATATGAGCTCCAATGCTATTATTCATAAGGTTCTTTCTCAAGCTTCTAATATCGCTATCTCTTTTCCCTTTCTTTCACGAGAAGTCAAGATAATAATTATTTGATGGATATTTTTCATTTGGCCCCTAAACCCTTTTTGATTCCTAAAATCCGAATGGTTTTATGGGTTCCCCTAATGTTGATGAGATTAAGCTTAACACGGATGGAGTTTCTAGGGGTAATCGGGTATTGCTTGGGGAGGTGTTTTTAGGAATCATAAAGGGATTTTGTTCTTGGTTTCTCCCATTTTTATGGCTGCCATTCCAATATGATGGCGGAGGCTATGGCTGCAAGGGATGGGCTTATTTTAGCTCAAGCGCATGGATTCAATCGTGTTTGGTTAGAGATTGATTCTCAAGTTTTGTTGCGGATTCTTATTCGGGAGTACCACATCCCATGGGCTGTTTGGTATGTTATTTCTCATATTCATAGATTATTGACTCAAATGGATGTTCGAATTACTCATATTCTTCGCGAAGGGAATGGAGTAGCTGATGGTTTAGCTAATTTTGCCGATGAGGTCCAAAATTTCACTTTCACCTCTTTTAGTGATATTCCTAGGCCTTGCAAAGGCTGTGTTGTTGGACAAGGCTAGGATCCCTCATGCTCGTTTTCATTAGCTCTATGGCCAGATTTTTATATAGGTTGTTTTCTAGTTATTGTAGTCACCCCTCCTTATATTGTAGAGGACCATACGACGTGTGTATGGCCTCCCCTAGATTTCCTTATCCTGGTGGTTGAGGTTGTAATGTCCCCCACCATGTTTGTAATTATTTTCTTTATTTAATAAAATCTAGGAGTCCGTCTCCTTTCGCCAAAAAAAAAAAAAAAAAAAAAGGATCCACAAAGTCAATCTCTATTGAGCTCTTGTTTATCCTTTGTAATCAAGTCTTTTGATCATCTAAAAGAATCCACAAAGCTTCCAATAATCAATCTCTATTGAGCTCTTGTTTATCCTTTGTAAACAAGTCTTTTGATCCTCTAAAAGGATCCACAAAGCTTCCAACAATCAATCTCTATTGAGCTCTTGTTTATCCTTTGAAATCAAGTCTTTTGATCCTCTAAAAGAATCCACAAAGCTTCCAACAATCAATCTCTATTGAGCTCTTGTTTATCCTTTGTAATCAAGTCTTTTGATCCTCTAAAAGAATCCACAAAGCTTCCAACAATCAATCTCTATTGAGCTCTTGTTTATCCTTTGTAAACAAGTCTTTTGATCATCTAAAAGGATCCACAAAGCTTCCAACAATCAATCTCTATTGAGCTCTTGTTTATCCTTTGAATGCAAGTCTTTTGATCTTCTAAAAGGATCCACAAAGCTTCCAACAATAAATCTCTATTGAGCACTTGTTTATCCTTTGTAAACAAGTCTTTTGATCCTCTAAAAGAATCCACAAAGCATCCAACAATCAATCTCTATTGAGCTCTTGTTTATCCTTTGTAAGCAAGTCTTTTGATCCTCTAAAAGTATCCACAAAGCTTCCAACAATCAATCTCTATTGAGCTCTTGTTTATCCTTTGAAATCAAGTCTTTTGATCCTCTAAAAGGATCCACAAAGCATCCAACAATCAATCTCTATTGAGCACTTGTTTATCCTTTGAAAGCAAGTCTTTTGATCCTCTAAAAGGATCCACAAAGCTTCCAACAATCAATCTCTATTGAGCTCTTGTTTATCCTTTGTAATCAAGTCTTTTGATCATCTAAAAGGATCCACAAAGCTTCCAACAATCAATCTCTATTGAGCTCTTGTTTATCCTTTGTAAAAAGTCTTTTGATCTTCTAAAAGGATCCACAAAGCTTCCAACAATCAATCTCTATTGAGCTCTTGTTTATCCTTTGAAATCAAGTCTTTTGATCCTCTAAAAGAATCCACAAAGCTTCAACAATCAATCTCTATTGAGCACTTGTTTATCCTTTGTAATCAAGTCTTTTGATCATCTAAAAGAATCCACAAAGCTTCCAACAATCAATCTCTATTGAGCTCTTGTTTATCCTTTGAAACAAGTCTTTTGATCATCTAAAAGGATCCACAAAGCTTCCAACAATCAATCTCTATTGAGCTCTTGTTTATCCTTTGAAAGCAAGTCTTTTGATCCTCTAAAAGGATCCACAAAGCTTCCAACAATCAATCTCTATTGAGCACTTGTTTATCCTTTGTAAACAAGTCTTTTGATCCTCTAAAAGGATCCACAAAGCTTCCAACAATCAATCTCTATTGAGCTCTTGTTTATCCTTTGAAAACAAGTCTTTTGATCCTCTAAAAGGATCCACAAAGCTTCCAACAATCAATCTCTATTGAGCTCTTGTTTATCCTTTGAAATCAAGTCTTTTGATCTCTAAAAGGATCCACAAAGCTTCCAACAATCAATCTCTATTGAGCTCTTGTTTATCCTTTGAAAGCAAGTCTTTTGATCATCTAAAAGGATCCACAAAGCTTCCAACAATCAATCTCTATTGAGCTCTTGTTTATCCTTTGAAACAAGTCTTTTGATCATCTAAAAGGATCCACAAAGCTTCCAACAATCAATCTCTATTGAGCTCTTGTTTATCCTTTGAAACAAGTCTTTTGATCCTCTAAAAGGATCCACAAAGCTTCCAACAATCAATCTCTATTGAGCTCTTGTTTATCCTTTGAAATCAAGTCTTTTGATCCTCTAAAAGAATCCACAAAGCTTCCAACAATCAATCTCTATTGAGCACTTGTTTATCCTTTGTAAACAAGTCTTTTGATCCTCTAAAAGGATCCACAAAGCTTCCAACAATCAATCTCTATTGAGCTCTTGTTTATCCTTTAAATCAAGTCTTTTGATCATCTAAAAGGATCCACAAAGCTTCCAACAATCAATCTCTATTGAGCTCTTGTTTATCCTTTGAATAAAGTCTTTTGATCCTCTAAAAGGATCCACAAAGCTTCCAACAATAAATCTCTATTGAGCACTTGTTTATCCTTTGTAAACAAGTCTTTTGATCATCTAAAAGGATCCACAAAGCTTCCAACAATCAATCTCTATTGAGCTCTTGTTTATCCTTTGAAAGCAAGTCTTTTGATCCTCTAAAAGGATCCACAAAGCTTCCAACAATCAATCTCTATTGAGCTCTTGTTTATCCTTTGAAATCAAGTCTTTTGATCCTCTAAAAGGATCCACAAAGCTTCCAACAATCAATCTCTATTGAGCACTTGTTTATCCTTTGAAAGCAAGTCTTTTGATCCTCTAAAAGGATCCACAAAGCTTCCAACAATCAATCTCTATTGAGCTCTTGTTTATCCTTTGAAATCAAGTCTTTTGATCATCTAAAAGGATCCACAAAGCTTCCAACAATCAATCTCTATTGAGCTCTTGTTTATCCTTTGTAAACAAGTCTTTTGATCCTCTAAAAGGATCCACAAAGCTTCCAACAATCAATCTCTATTGAGCTCTTGTTTATCCTTTGAAAACAAGTCTTTTGATCCTCTAAAAGGATCCACAAAGCTTCCAACAATCAATCTCTATTGAGCTCTTGTTTATCCTTTGTAATCAAGTCTTTTGATCCTCTAAAAGGATCCACAAAGCTTCCAACAATCAATCTCTATTGAGCTCTTGTTTATCCTTTGTAAACAAGTCTTTTGATCATCTAAAAGGATCCACAAAGCTTCCAACAATCAATCTCTATTGAGCTCTTGTTTATCCTTTGAAACAAGTCTTTTGATCCTCTAAAAGGATCCACAAAGCTTCCAACAATCAATCTCTATTGAGCTCTTGTTTATCCTTTGTAAACAAGTCTTTTGATCCTCTAAAAGGATCCACAAAGCTTCCAACAATCAATCTCTATTGAGCTCTTGTTTATCCTTTGAAAGCAAGTCTTTTGATCATCTAAAAGGATCCACAAAGCTTCCAACAATCAATCTCTATTGAGCTCTTGTTTATCCTTTGAAACAAGTCTTTTGATCATCTAAAAGGATCCACAAAGCTTCCAACAATCAATCTCTATTGAGCTCTTGTTTATCCTTTGAAAACAAGTCTTTTGATCCTCTAAAAGGATCCACAAAGCTTCCAACAATCAATCTCTATTGAGCTCTTGTTTATCCTTTGTAATCAAGTCTTTTGATCCTCTAAAAGGATCCACAAAGCTTCCAACAATCAATCTCTATTGAGCTCTTGTTTATCCTTTGTAAACAAGTCTTTTGATCCTCTAAAAGGATCCACAAAGCTTCCAACAATCAATCTCTATTGAGCTCTTGTTTATCCTTTAAAGCAAGTCTTTTGATCCTCTAAAAGGATCCACAAAGCTTCCAACAATCAATCTCTATTGAGCTCTTGTTTATCCTTTGAAATCAAGTCTTTTGATCATCTAAAAGGATCCACAAAGCTTCCAACAATCAATCTCTATTGAGCTCTTGTTTATCCTTTGAAAGCAAGTCTTTTGATCATCTAAAAGGATCCACAAAGCTTCCAACAATCAATCTCTATTGAGCTCTTGTTTATCCTTTGAAACAAGTCTTTTGATCATCTAAAAGGATCCACAAAGCTTCCAACAATCAATCTCTATTGAGCTCTTGTTTATCCTTTGTAAACAAGTCTTTTGATCCTCTAAAAGGATCCACAAAGCTTCCAACAATCAATCTCTATTGAGCTCTTGTTTATCCTTTGTAATCAAGTCTTTTGATCCTCTAAAAGGATCCACAAAGCTTCCAACAATCAATCTCTATTGAGCTCTTGTTTATCCTTTGAAAACAAGTCTTTTGATCCTCTAAAAGGATCCACAAAGCTTCCAACAATCAATCTCTATTGAGCTCTTGTTTATCCTTTGAAAGCAAGTCTTTTGATCATCTAAAAGGATCCACAAAGCTTCCAACAATCAATCTCTATTGAGCTCTTGTTTATCCTTTGAAAGCAAGTCTTTTGATCATCTAAAAGGATCCACAAAGCTTCCAACAATCAATCTCTATTGAGCTCTTGTTTATCCTTTGAAACAAGTCTTTTGATCATCTAAAAGGATCCACAAAGCTTCCAACAATCAATCTCTATTGAGCTCTTGTTTATCCTTTGAAAGCAAGTCTTTTGATCATCTAAAAGAATCCACAAAGCTTCCAACAATCAATCTCTATTGAGCACTTGTTTATCCTTTGTAAACAAGTCTTTTGATCCTCTAAAAGGATCCTCAAAGCTTCCAACAATCAATCTCTATTGAGCTCTTGTTTATCCTTTGAAACAAGTCTTTTGATCCTCTAAAAGGATCCACAAAGCATCCAACAATCAATCTATATTGAGCTCTTGTTTATCCTTTGTAATAAAGTCTTTTGATCCTCTAAAAGGATCCACAAAGCTTCCAACAATAAATCTCTATTGAGGACTTGTTTATCCTTTAAAACAAGTCTTTTGATCATCTAAAAGGATCCACAAAGCTTCACAATCAATCTCTATTGAGCTCTTGTTTATCCTTTGAAAGCAAGTCTTTTGATCATCTAAAAGGATCCACAAAGATTCCAACATTCAATCTCTATTGTGCTCTTGTTTATCCTTTGAAAGCAAGTCTTTTGATCATCTAAAAGAATCCACAAAGCTTCCAACAATCAATCACTATTGAGCACTTGTTTATCCTTTGTAAACAAGTCTTTTGATCCTCTAAAAGGATCCACAAAGCTTCCAACAATCAATCTCTATTGAGCTCTTGTTTATCCTTTGAAAACAAGTCTTTTGATCCTCTAAAAGGATCCACAAAGCTTCCAACAATCAATCTATATTGAGCTCTTGTTTATCCTTTGTAATAAAGTCTTTTGATCCTCTAAAAGGATCCACAAAGCTTCCAACAATCAATCTCTATTGAGGACTTGTTTATCCTTTGAAAACAAGTCTTTTGATCATCTAAAAGGATCCACAAAGCTTCCAACAATCAATCTCTATTGAGCTCTTGTTTATCCTTTGAAAGCAAGTCTTTTGATCATCTAAAAGGATCCACAAAGCTTCCAACAATCAATCTCTATTGTGCTCTTGTTTATCCTTTGAAAGCAAGTCTTTTGATCATCTAAAAGGATCCACAAAGCTTCCAACAATCAATCTCTATTGAGCTCTTGTTTATCCTTTGAAAGCAAGTCTTTTGATCATCTAAAAGAATCCACAAAGCTTCCAATAATCAATCTCTATTGAGCACTTGTTTATCCTTTGTAAACAAGTCTTTTGATCCTCTAAAAGGATCCACAAAGCTTCCAACAATCAATCTCTATTGAGCTCTTGTTTATCCTTTGAAAACAAGTCTTTTGATCCTCTAAAAGGATCCACAAAGCATCCAACAATCAATCTATATTGAGCTCTTGTTTATCCTTTGTAATAAAGACTTTTGATCCTCTAAAAGGATCCACAAAGCTTCCAACAATAAATCTCTATTGAGGACTTGTTTATCCTTTGAAAACAAGTCTTTTGATCATCTAAAAGGATCCACAAAGCTTCCACAATCAATCTCTATTGAGCTCTTGTTTATCCTTTGAAAGCAAGTCTTTTGATCATCTATAAGGATCCACAAAGATTCCAACATTCAATCTCTATTGTGCTCTTGTTTATCCTTTGAAAGCAAGTCTTTTGATCATCTAAAAGAATCCACAAAGCTTCCAATAATCAATCTCTATTGAGCTCTTGTTTATCCTTTGTAAACAAGTCTTTTGATCCTCTAAAAGGATCCACAAAGCTTCCAACAATCAATCTCTATTGAGCTCTTGTTTATCCTTTAAAACAAGTCTTTTGATCCTCTAAAAGGATCCACAAAGCATCCAACAATCAATCTATATTGAGCTCTTGTTTATCCTTTGTAATAAAGTCTTTTGATCCTCTAAAAGGATCCACAAAGCTTCCAACAATCAATCTCTATTGAGCTCTTGTTTATCCTTTGAAAACAAGTCTTTTGATCATCTAAAAGGATCACAAAGCTTCCAACAATCAATCTCTATTGAGCTCTTGTTTATCCTTTGAAAGCAAGTCTTTTGATCATCTAAAAGGATCCACAAAGCTTCCAACAATCAATCTCTATTGAGCTCTTGTTTATCCTTTGAAAGCAAGTCTTTTGATCATCTAAAAGGATCCACAAAGCTTCCAACAATCAATCTCTATTGAGCTCTTGTTTATCCTTTGAAAGCAAGTCTTTTGATCATCTAAAAGGATCCACAAAGCTTCCAACAATCAATCTCTATTGAGCACTTGTTTATCCTTTGTAAACAAGTCTTTTGATCCTCTAAAAGGATCCACAAAGCTTCCAACAATCAATCTCTATTGAGCTCTTGTTTATCCTTTGAAAACAAGTCTTTTGATCCTCTAAAAGGATCCACAAAGCTTCCAACAATCAATCTCTATTGAGCTCTTGTTTATCCTTTGTAATAAAGTCTTTTGATCCTCTAAAAGGATCCACAAAGCTTCCAACAATCAATCTCTATTGAGCTCTTGTTTATCCTTTGAAAACAAGTCTTTTGATCATCTAAAAGGATCCACAAAGCTTCAACAATCAATCTCTATTGAGCTCTTGTTTATCCTTTGAAAGCAAGTCTTTTGATCATCTAAAAGGATCCACAAAGCTTCCAACAATCAATCTCTATTGAGCTCTTGTTTATCCTTTGAAACAAGTCTTTTGATCATCTAAAAGGATCCACAAAGCTTCCAACAATCAATCTCTATTGAGCTCTTGTTTATCCTTTGAAACAAGTCTTTTGATCATCTAAAAGGATCCACAAAGCTTCCAACAATCAATCTCTATTGAGCTCTTGTTTATCCTTTGAAAGCAAGTCTTTTGATCATCTAAAAGGATCCACAAAGCTTCCAACAATCAATCTCTATTGAGCTCTTGTTTATCCTTTGTAAACAAGTCTTTTGAATCTAAAAGGATCCACAAAGCTTCCAACAATCAATCTCTATTGAGCTCTTGTTTATCCTTTGAAAACAAGTCTTTTGATCCTCTAAAAGGATCCACAAAGCTTCCAACAATCAATCTCTATTGAGCTCTTGTTTATCCTTTGTAATAAAGTCTTTTGATCCTCTAAAAGGATCCACAAAGCTTCCAACAATCAATCTCTATTGAGCTCTTGTTTATCCTTTGAAAACAAGTCTTTTGATCATCTAAAAGGATCCACAAAGCTTCCAACAATCAATCTCTATTGAGCTCTTGTTTATCCTTTGAAAACAAGTCTTTTGATCATCTAAAAGGATCCACAAAGCTTCCAACAATCAATCTCTATTGAGCTCTTGTTTATCCTTTGAAAGCAAGTCTTTTGATCATCTATAAGGATCCACAAAGATTCCAACATTCAATCTCTATTGTGCTCTTGTTTATCCTTTGAAAGCAAGTCTTTTGATCATCTAAAAGAATCCACAAAGCTTCCAATAATCAACCACTATTGAGCACTTGTTTATCCTTTGTAAACAAGTCTTTTGAACCTCTAAAAGGATCCTCAAAGCTTCCAACAATCAATCTCTATTGAGCTCTTGTTTATCCTTTAAAAACAAGTCTTTTGATCCTCTAAAAGGATCCACAAAGCATCCAACAATCAATCTATATTGAGCTCTTGTTTATCATTTGTAATAAAGACTTTTGATCCTCTAAAAGGATCCACAAAGCTTCCAACAATAAATCTCTATTGAGGACTTGTTTATCCTTTAAAAACAAGTCTTTTGATCATCTAAAAGGATCGTCAAAGCTTCCCACAATCAATCTCTATTGAGCTCTTGTTTATCCTTTGAAAGCAAGTCTTTTGATCATCTATAAGGATCCACAAAGATTCCAACATTCAATCTCTATTGTGCTCTTGTTTATCCTTTGAAAGCAAGTCTTTTGATCATCTAAAAGAATCCACAAAGCTTCCAATAATCAACCACTATTGAGCACTTGTTTATCCTTTGTAAACAAGTCTTTTGAACCTCTAAAAGGATCCTCAAAGCTTCCAACAATCAATCTCTATTGAGCTCTTGTTTATCCTTTAAAACAAGTCTTTTAAAAGGATCCACAAAGCATCCAACAATCAATCTCTATTGAGCTCTTGTTTATCCTTTGTAATAAAGTCTTTTGATCCTCTAAAAGGATCCACAAAGCTTCCAACAATCAATCTCTATTGAGCTCTTGTTTATCCTTTAAAACAAGTCTTTTGATCATCTAAAAGGATCCACAAAGCTTCCAACAATCAATCTCTATTGAGCTCTTGTTTATCCTTTGAAAGCAAGTCTTTTGATCATCTAAAAGGATCCACAAAGCTTCCAACAATCAATCTCTATTGTGCTCTTGTTTATCCTTTGAAAGCAAGTCTTTTGATCATCTATAAGGATCCACAAAGATTCCAACATTCAATCTCTATTGTGCTCTTGTTTATCCTTTGAAAGCAAGTCTTTTGATCATCTAAAAGAATCCACAAAGCTTCCAATAATCAACCACTATTGAGCACTTGTTTATCCTTTGTAAACAAGTCTTTTGAACCTCTAAAAGGATCCTCAAAGCTTCCAACAATCAATCTCTATTGAGCTCTTGTTTATCCTTTAAAAACAAGTCTTTTGATCCTCTAAAAGGATCCACAAAGCATCCAACAATCAATCTATATTGAGCTCTTGTTTATCATTTGTAATAAAGACTTTTGATCCTCTAAAAGGATCCACAAAGCTTCCAACAATAAATCTCTATTGAGGACTTGTTTATCCTTTAAAACAAGTCTTTTGATCATCTAAAAGGATCCACAAAGCTTCCACAATCAATCTCTATTGAGCTCTTGTTTATCCTTTGAAAGCAAGTCTTTTGATCATCTAAAAGGATCCACAAAATTCCAAAATCAATCTCTATTGTGCTCTTGTTTATCCTTTGAAAGCAAGTCTTTTGATCATCTATAAGGATCCACAAAGATTCCAACATTCAATCTCTATTGTGCTCTTGTTTATCCTTTGAAAGCAAGTCTTTTGATCATCTAAAAGAATCCACAAAGCTTCCAATAATCAACCACTATTGAGCACTTGTTTATCCTTTGTAAACAAGTCTTTTGAACCTCTAAAAGGATCCTCAAAGCTTCCAACAATCAATCTCTATTGAGCTCTTGTTTATCCTTTAAAAACAAGTCTTTTGATCCTCTAAAAGGATCCACAAAGCATCCAACAATCAATCTATATTGAGCTCTTGTTTATCATTTGTAATAAAGACTTTTGATCCTCTAAAAGGATCCACAAAGCTTCCAACAATAAATCTCTATTGAGGACTTGTTTATCCTTTAAAACAAGTCTTTTGATCATCTAAAAGGATCGTCAAAGCTTCCACAATCAATCTCTATTGAGCTCTTGTTTATCCTTTGAAAGCAAGTCTTTTGATCATCTATAAGGATCCACAAAGATTCCAACATTCAATCTCTATTGTGCTCTTGTTTATCCTTTGAAAGCAAGTCTTTTGATCATCTATAAGGATCCACAAAGATTCCAACATTCAATCTCTATTGTGCTCTTGTTTATCCTTTGAAAGCAAGTCTTTTGATCATCTAAAAGAATCCACAAAGCTTCCAATAATCAACCACTATTGAGCACTTGTTTATCCTTTGTAAACAAGTCTTTTGAACCTCTAAAAGGATCCTCAAAGCTTCCAACAATCAATCTCTATTGAGCTCTTGTTTATCCTTTAAAAACAAGTCTTTTGATCCTCTAAAAGGATCCACAAAGCATCCAACAATCAATCTATATTGAGCTCTTGTTTATCATTTGTAATAAAGACTTTTGATCCTCTAAAAGGATCCACAAAGCTTCCAACAATAAATCTCTATTGAGGACTTGTTTATCCTTTAAAACAAGTCTTTTGATCATCTAAAAGGATCGTCAAAGCTTCCCACAATCAATCTCTATTGCGCTCTTGTTTATCCTTTGAAAGCAAGTCTTTTGATCATCTATAAGGATCCACAAAGATTCCAACATTCAATCTCTATTGTGCTCTTGTTTATCCTTTGAAAGCAAGTCTTTTGATCATCTAAAAGAATCCACAAAGCTTCCAATAATCAACCACTATTGAGCACTTGTTTATCCTTTGTAAACAAGTCTTTTGCTCTAAAAGGATCCTCAAAGCTTCTAAAAGTCTTTTGATCCTCTAAAAGGATCAAAGCATCCAACAATCAATCTCTATTGAGCTCTTGTTTATCCTTTGTAATAAAGTCTTTTGATCCTCTAAAAGGATCCACAAAGCTTCCAACAATCAATCTCTATTGAGCTCTTGTTTATCCTTTGTAAAACAAGTCTTTTGATCATCTAAAAGGATCCACAAAGCTTCCAACAATCAATCTCTATTGAGCTCTTGTTTATCCTTTGAAAGCAAGTCTTTTGATCATCTAAAAGGATCCACAAAGCTTCCAACAATCAATCTCTATTGTGCTCTTGTTTATCCTTTGAAAGCAAGTCTTTTGATCATCTATAAGGATCCACAAAGATTCCAACATTCAATCTCTATTGTGCTCTTGTTTATCCTTTGAAAGCAAGTCTTTTGATCATCTAAAAGAATCCACAAAGCTTCCAATAATCAACCACTATTGAGCACTTGTTTATCCTTTGTAAACAAGTCTTTTGAACCTCTAAAAGGATCCTCAAAGCTTCCAACAATCAATCTCTATTGAGCTCTTGTTTATCCTTTAAAACAAGTCTTTTGATCCTCTAAAAGGATCCACAAAGCATCCAACAATCAATCTATATTGAGCTCTTGTTTATCATTTGTAATAAAGACTTTTGATCCTCTAAAAGGATCCACAAAGCTTCCAACAATAAATCTCTATTGAGGACTTGTTTATCCTTTAAAACAAGTCTTTTGATCATCTAAAAGGATCGTCAAAGCTTCCCACAATCAATCTCTATTGAGCTCTTGTTTATCCTTTGAAAGCAAGTCTTTTGATCATCTATAAGGATCCACAAAGATTCCAACATTCAATCTCTATTGTGCTCTTGTTTATCCTTTGAAAGCAAGTCTTTTGATCATCTAAAAGGATCCACAAAGATTCCAACATTCAATCTCTATTGTGCTCTTGTTTATCCTTTGAAAGCAAGTCTTTTGATCATCTAAAAGAATCCACAAAGCTTCCAATAATCAACCACTATTGAGCACTTGTTTATCCTTTGTAAACAAGTCTTTTGAACCTCTAAAAGGATCCTCAAAGCTTCCAACAATCAATCTCTATTGAGCTCTTGTTTATCCTTTAAAACAAGTCTTTTGATCCTCTAAAAGGATCCACAAAGCATCCAACAATCAATCTATATTGAGCTCTTGTTTATCATTTGTAATAAAGACTTTTGATCCTCTAAAAGGATCCACAAAGCTTCCAACAATAAATCTCTATTGAGGACTTGTTTATCCTTTAAAACAAGTCTTTTGATCATCTAAAAGGATCGTCAAAGCTTCCCACAATCAATCTCTATTGCGCTCTTGTTTATCCTTTGAAAGCAAGTCTTTTGATCATCTATAAGGATCCACAAAGATTCCAACATTCAATCTCTATTGTGCTCTTGTTTATCCTTTGAAAGCAAGTCTTTTGATCATCTAAAAGAATCCACAAAGCTTCCAATAATCAACCACTATTGAGCACTTGTTTATCCTTTGTAAACAAGTCTTTTGAACCTCTAAAAGGATCCTCAAAGCTTCCAACAATCAATCTCTATTGAGCTCTTGTTTATCCTTTAAAAACAAGTCTTTTGATCCTCTAAAAGGATCCACAAAGCATCCAACAATCAATCTATATTGAGCTCTTGTTTATCATTTGTAATAAAGACTTTTGATCCTCTAAAAGGATCCACAAAGCTTCCAACAATAAATCTCTATTGAGGACTTGTTTATCCTTTAAAACAAGTCTTTTGATCATCTAAAAGGATCGTCAAAGCTTCCCACAATCAATCTCTATTGAGCTCTTGTTTATCCTTTGAAAGCAAGTCTTTTGATCATCTATAAGGATCCACAAAGATTCCAACATTCAATCTCTATTGTGCTCTTGTTTATCCTTTGAAAGCAAGTCTTTTGATCATCTAAAAGGATCCACAAAGATTCCAACATTCAATCTCTATTGTGCTCTTGTTTATCCTTTGAAAGCAAGTCTTTTGATCATCTAAAAGAATCCACAAAGCTTCCAATAATCAACCACTATTGAGCACTTGTTTATCCTTTGTAAACAAGTCTTTTGAACCTCTAAAAGGATCCTCAAAGCTTCCAACAATCAATCTCTATTGAGCTCTTGTTTATCCTTTAAAACAAGTCTTTTGATCCTCTAAAAGGATCCACAAAGCATCCAACAATCAATCTATATTGAGCTCTTGTTTATCATTTGTAATAAAGACTTTTGATCCTCTAAAAGGATCCACAAAGCTTCCAACAATAAATCTCTATTGAGGACTTGTTTATCCTTTAAAAACAAGTCTTTTGATCATCTAAAAGGATCCACAAAGCTTCCCACAATCAATCTCTATTGAGCTCTTGTTTATCCTTTGAAAGCAAGTCTTTTGATCATCTATAAGGATCCACAAAGATTCCAACATCAATCTCTATTGTGCTCTTGTTTATCCTTTGAAAGCAAGTCTTTTGATCATCTAAAAGGATCCACAAAGATTCCAACATTCAATCTCTATTGTGCTCTTGTTTATCCTTTGAAAGCAAGTCTTTTGATCATCTAAAAGAATCCACAAAGCTTCCAATAATCAACCACTATTGAGCACTTGTTTATCCTTTGTAAACAAGTCTTTTGAACCTCTAAAAGGATCCTCAAAGCTTCCAACAATCAATCTCTATTGAGCTCTTGTTTATCCTTTAAAACAAGTCTTTTGATCCTCTAAAAGGATCCACAAAGCATCCAACAATCAATCTATATTGAGCTCTTGTTTATCATTTGTAATAAAGACTTTTGATCCTCTAAAAGGATCCACAAAGCTTCCAACAATAAATCTCTATTGAGGACTTGTTTATCCTTTGAAAACAAGTCTTTTGATCATCTAAAAGGATCGTCAAAGCTTCCCACAATCAATCTCTATTGAGCTCTTGTTTATCCTTTGAAAGCAAGTCTTTTGATCATCTATAAGGATCCACAAAGATTCCAACATTCAATCTCTATTGTGCTCTTGTTTATCCTTTGAAAGCAAGTCTTTTGATCATCTAAAAGAATCCACAAAGCTTCCAATAATCAACCACTATTGAGCACTTGTTTATCCTTTGTAAACAAGTCTTTTGAACCTCTAAAAGGATCCTCAAAGCTTCCAACAATCAATCTCTATTGAGCTCTTGTTTATCCTTTAAAAACAAGTCTTTTGATCCTCTAAAAGGATCCACAAAGCATCCAACAATCAATCTATATTGAGCTCTTGTTTATCATTTGTAATAAAGACTTTTGATCCTCTAAAAGGATCCACAAAGCTTCCAACAATAAATCTCTATTGAGGACTTGTTTATCCTTTAAAAACAAGTCTTTTGATCATCTAAAAGGATCAAAGCTTCCACAATCAATCTCTATTGAGCTCTTGTTTATCCTTTGAAAGCAAGTCTTTTGATCATCTAAAAGGATCCACAAAGCTTCCAACAATCAATCTCTATTGTGCTCTTGTTTATCCTTTGAAAGCAAGTCTTTTGATCATCTAAAAGGATCCACAAAGATTCCAACAATCAATCTCTATTGAGCTCTTGTTTATCCTTTGAAAGCAAGTCTTTTGATCATCTAAAAGAATCCACAAAGCTTCCAACAATCAATCTCTATTGAGCACTTGTTTATCCTTTGTAAACAAGTCTTTTGATCCTCTAAAAGGATCCTCAAAGCTTCCAACAATCAATCTCTATTGAGCTCTTGTTTATCCTTTAAAACAAGTCTTTTGATCCTCTAAAAGGATCCACAAAGCTTCCAACAATCAATCTATATTGAGCTCTTGTTTATCATTTGTAATAAAGTCTTTTGATCCTCTAAAAGGATCCACAAAGCTTCCAACAATCAATCTCTATTGAGGACTTGTTTATCCTTTAAAACAAGTCTTTTGATCATCTAAAAGGATCCACAAAGCTTCCAACAATCAATCTCTATTGAGCTCTTGTTTATCCTTTGAAAGCAAGTCTTTTGATCATCTAAAAGGATCCACAAAGCTTCCAACAATCAATCTCTATTGAGCTCTTGTTTATCCTTTGAAAGCAAGTCTTTTGATCATCTATAAGGATCCACAAAGATTCCAACATTCAATCTCTATTGTGCTCTTGTTTATCCTTTGAAAGCAAGTCTTTTGATCATCTAAAAGAATCCACAAAGCTTCCAATAATCAACCACTATTGAGCACTTGTTTATCCTTTGTAAACAAGTCTTTTGATCCTCTAAAAGGATCCTCAAAGCTTCCAACAATCAATCTCTATTGAGCTCTTGTTTATCCTTTAAAAACAAGTCTTTTGATCCTCTAAAAGGATCCACAAAGCATCCAACAATCAATCTATATTGAGCTCTTGTTTATCATTTGTAATAAAGACTTTTGATCCTCTAAAAGGATCCACAAAGCTTCCAACAATAAATCTCTATTGAGGACTTGTTTATCCTTTAAAACAAGTCTTTTGATCATCTAAAAGGATCGTCAAAGCTTCCAACAATCAATCTCTATTGAGCTCTTGTTTATCCTTTGAAAGCAAGTCTTTTGATCATCTATAAGGATCCACAAAGATTCCAACATTCAATCTCTATTGTGCTCTTGTTTATCCTTTGAAAGCAAGTCTTTTGATCATCTAAAAGAATCCACAAAGCTTCCAATAATCAATCTCTATTGAGCACTTGTTTATCCTTTGAGTCTTTTGATCATCTAAAAGGAGTTTATCCTTTGTAAACAAGTCTTTTGAACCTCTAAAAGGATCCTCAAAGCTTCCAACAATCAATCTCTATTGAGCTCTTGTTTATCCTTTTAAAACAAGTCTTTTGATCCTCTAAAAGGATCCACAAAGCATCCAACAATCAATCTATATTGAGCTCTTGTTTATCATTTGTAATAAAGACTTTTGATCCTCTAAAAGGATCCACAAAGCTTCCAACAATAAATCTCTATTGAGGACTTGTTTATCCTTTAAAAACAAGTCTTTTGATCATCTAAAAGGATCGTCAAAGCTTCCCACAATCAATCTCTATTGCGCTCTTGTTTATCCTTTGAAAGCAAGTCTTTTGATCATCTATAAGGATCCACAAAGATTCCAACATTCAATCTCTATTGTGCTCTTGTTTATCCTTTGAAAGCAAGTCTTTTGATCATCTAAAAGAATCCACAAAGCTTCCAATAATCAACCACTATTGAGCACTTGTTTATCCTTTGTAAACAAGTCTTTTGAACCTCTAAAAGGATCCTCAAAGCTTCCAACAATCAATCTCTATTGAGCTCTTGTTTATCCTTTAAAAACAAGTCTTTTGATCCTCTAAAAGGATCCACAAAGCATCCAACAATCAATCTATATTGAGCTCTTGTTTATCATTTGTAATAAAGACTTTTGATCCTCTAAAAGGATCCACAAAGCTTCCAACAATAAATCTCTATTGAGGACTTGTTTATCCTTTAAAAACAAGTCTTTTGATCATCTAAAAGGATCGTCAAAGCTTCCACAATCAATCTCTATTGAGCTCTTGTTTATCCTTTGAAAGCAAGTCTTTTGATCATCTATAAGGATCCACAAAGATTCCAACATTCAATCTCTATTGTGCTCTTGTTTATCCTTTGAAAGCAAGTCTTTTGATCATCTAAAAGAATCCACAAAGCTTCCAACAATCAATCTCTATTGAGCACTTGTTTATCCTTTGTAAACAAGTCTTTTGATCCTCTAAAAGGATCCTCAAAGCTTCCAACAATCAATCTCTATTGAGCTCTTGTTTATCCTTTAAAACAAGTCTTTTGATCCTCTAAAAGGATCCACAAAGCTTCCAACAATCAATCTATATTGAGCTCTTGTTTATCCTTTGTAAAAAGTCTTTTGATCCTCTAAAAGGATCCACAAAGCTTCCAACAATCAATCTCTATTGAGCTTGTTTATCCTTTAAAACAAGTCTTTTGATCATCTAAAAGGATCCACAAAGCTTCCAACAATCAATCTCTATTGAGCTCTTGTTTATCCTTTGAAAGCAAGTCTTTTGATCATCTAAAAGGATCCACAAAGATTCCAACAATCAATCTCTATTGAGCTCTTGTTTATCCTTTGAAAGCAAGTCTTTTGATCATCTAAAAGGATCCACAAAGCTTCCAACAATCAATCTCTATTGAGCTCTTGTTTATCCTTTGAAACAAGTCTTTTGATCATCTAAAAGGATCCACAAAGCTTCCAACAATCAATCTCTATTGAGCTCTTGTTTATCCTTTGAAACAAGTCTTTTGATCATCTAAAAGGATCCACAAAGCTTCCAACAATCAATCTCTATTGAGCTCTTGTTTATCCTTTGAAAGCAAGTCTTTTGATCATCTAAAAGGATCCACAAAGCTTCCAACAATCAATCTCTATTGAGCACTTGTTTATCCTTTGTAAACAAGTCTTTTGATCTCTAAAAGGATCCTCAAAGCTTCCAACAATCAATCTCTATTGAGCTCTTGTTTATCCTTTAAAAACAAGTCTTTTGATCCTCTAAAAGGATCCACAAAGCTTCCAACAATCAATCTATATTGAGCTCTTGTTTATCATTTGTAATAAAGTCTTTTGATCCTCTAAAAGGATCCACAAAGCTTCCAACAATCAATCTCTATTGAGGACTTGTTTATCCTTTAAAACAAGTCTTTTGATCATCTAAAAGGATCCCAAAGCTTCCACAATCAATCTCTATTGAGCTCTTGTTTATCCTTTGAAAGCAAGTCTTTTGATCATCTAAAAGGATCCACAAAGATTCCAACATTCAATCTCTATTGTGCTCTTGTTTATCCTTTGAAAGCAAGTCTTTTGATCATCTAAAAGGATCCACAAAGATTCCAACATTCAATCTCTATTGTGCTCTTGTTTATCCTTTGAAAGCAAGTCTTTTGATCATCTAAAAGAATCCACAAAGCTTCCAATAATCAACCACTATTGAGCACTTGTTTATCCTTTGTAAACAAGTCTTTTGAACCTCTAAAAGGATCCTCAAAGCTTCCAACAATCAATCTCTATTGAGCTCTTGTTTATCCTTTAAAAACAAGTCTTTTGATCCTCTAAAAGGATCCACAAAGCATCCAACAATCAATCTATATTGAGCTCTTGTTTATCATTTGTAATAAAGACTTTTGATCCTCTAAAAGGATCCACAAAGCTTCCAACAATAAATCTCTATTGAGGACTTGTTTATCCTTTAAAAACAAGTCTTTTGATCATCTAAAAGGATCGTCAAAGCTTCCCACAATCAATCTCTATTGCGCTCTTGTTTATCCTTTGAAAGCAAGTCTTTTGATCATCTATAAGGATCCACAAAGATTCCAACATTCAATCTCTATTGTGCTCTTGTTTATCCTTTGAAAGTAAGTCTTTTGATCATCTAAAAGAATCCACAAAGCTTCCAATAATCAACCACTATTGAGCACTTGTTTATCCTTTGTAAACAAGTCTTTTGAACCTCTAAAAGGATCCTCAAAGCTTCCAACAATCAATCTCTATTGAGCTCTTGTTTATCCTTTAAAAACAAGTCTTTTGATCCTCTAAAAGGATCCACAAAGCATCCAACAATCAATCTATATTGAGCTCTTGTTTATCATTTGTAATAAAGACTTTTGATCCTCTAAAAGGATCCACAAAGCTTCCAACAATAAATCTCTATTGAGGACTTGTTTATCCTTTAAAACAAGTCTTTTGATCATCTAAAAGGATCGTCAAAGCTTCCCACAATCAATCTCTATTGCGCTCTTGTTTATCCTTTGAAAGCAAGTCTTTTGATCATCTATAAGGATCCACAAAGATTCCAACATTCAATCTCTATTGTGCTCTTGTTTATCCTTTGAAAGTAAGTCTTTTGATCATCTAAAAGAATCCACAAAGCTTCCAATAATCAACCACTATTGAGCACTTGTTTATCCTTTGTAAACAAGTCTTTTGAACCTCTAAAAGGATCCTCAAAGCTTCCAACAATCAATCTCTATTGAGCTCTTGTTTATCCTTTAAAAACAAGTCTTTTGATCCTCTAAAAGGATCCACAAAGCATCCAACAATCAATCTATATTGAGCTCTTGTTTATCATTTGTAATAAAGACTTTTGATCCTCTAAAAGGATCCGCAAAGCTTCCAACAATAAATCTCTATTGAGGACTTGTTTATCCTTTAAAAACAAGTCTTTTGGTCATCTAAAAGGATCGTCAAAGCTTCCCACAATCAATCTCTATTGCGCTCTTGTTTATCCTTTGAAAGCAAATCTTTTGATCTATATGGATCCACATGAAGAATTCGCTCAAAGGTATTTCCTTGCTTCCAAATGTAATTGTTGTAATGCAGCAAATGAAGAATCTATGGCCCATATTTTGGTTTATGGAGATATTGCTAAGAAAGTTTGGAATTTCTTCGGTTTGTGTGGCATTCGTTGTTTCATGGGTCATTTGAATCATGTCCTCATTAGTTGGTGGCAAAGTCATCCTAATTCTGATTCCAATGTTGGTTCATGGCTCGTCTCCTTCCAGCTCTTATTTTATGGGAAATTTGGTGCGCTCGGAATAAGAGCAGATTTGAAGATGTTAATATGAGCTCCAATGCTATTATTCATAAGGTTCTTTCTCAAGCTTCTAATATCGCTATCTCTTTTTCCCTTTCTTTCACGAGAAGTCAAGATAATAATTATTTGATGGATATTTTTCATTTGACCCTAAACCCTTTTTGATTCCTAAAATCCGAATGGTTTTATGGGTTCCCTAATGTTGATGAGATTAAGCTAACACGGATGGAGTTTCTAGGGGTAATCCGGTGCTTCGGGAGGTGTTTTTAGGAATCATAAAGGGATTTTGTTCTTGGTTTCTCCCATTTTATGGCTGCCATTCCAATATGATGGCGGAGGCTATGGCTGCAAGGGATGGGCTTATTTTAGCTCAAGCGCATGGATTCAATCGTGTTTGGTTAGAGATTGATTCTCAAGTTTTGTTGCGGATTCTTATTCGGGAGTACCACATCCCATGGGCTGTTTGGTATGTTATTTCTCATATTCATAGATTATTGACTCAAATGGATGTTCGAATTACTCATATTCTTCGTGAAGGGAATGGAGTAGCTGATGGTTTAGCTAATTTGTCACATGAGGTCCAAAATTTCACTTTCACTCTTTTAGTGATATTCCTAGGCCTTGCAAAGGCTGTGTTGTTCTGGACAAGGCTAGGATCCCTCATGCTCGTTTTCATTAGCTCTATGGCCAGATTTTTATATAGGTTGTTTTCTAGTTATTGTAGTCTCCTCCTTATATTGTAGAGGACCATACGACGTGTATGGCCTCCCCTAGATTTCCTTATCCTGGTGGTTGAGGTTGTAATGTCCCCACCATGTTTGTAATTATTTTCTTTATTTAATAATATCTAGGGAGTCTCCTTTCGCCAAAAAAAAAAAAAAAATATCCTTTGAAAGCAAGTCTTTTGATCATCTATAAGGATCCACAAAGATTCCAACATTCAATCTCTATTGTGCTCTTGTTTATCCTTTGAAAGCAAGTCTTTTGATCATCTAAAAGAATCCACAAAGATTCTAACATTCAATCTCTATTGTGCTCTTGTTTATCCTTTGAAAGCAAGTCTTTTGATCATCTAAAAGAATCCACAAAGCTTCCAATAATCAACCACTATTGAGCACTTGTTTATCCTTTGTAAACAAGTCTTTTGAACCTCTAAAAGGATCCTCAAAGCTTCCAATAATCAATCTCTATTGAGCTCTTGTTTATCCTTTAAAAACAAGTCTTTTGATCCTCTAAAAGGATCCACAAAGCATCCAACAATCAATCTATATTGAGCTCTTGTTTATCATTTGTAATAAAGACTTTTGATCCTCTAAAAGGATCCACAAAGCTTCCAACAATAAATCTCTATTGAGGACTTGTTTATCCTTTAAAAACAAGTCTTTTGATCATCTAAAAGGATCGTCAAAGCTTCCCACAATCAATCTCTATTGCGCTCTTGTTTATCCTTTGAAAGCAAGTCTTTTGATCATCTATAAGGATCCACAAAGATTCCAACATTCAATCTCTATTGTGCTCTTGTTTATCCTTTGAAAGCAAGTCTTTTGATCATCTAAAAGGATCCAAAAAGATTCCAACATTCAATCTCTATTGTGCTCTTGTTTATCCTTTGAAAGCAAGTCTTTTGATCATCTAAAAGAATCCACAAAGCTTCCAATAATCAACCACTATTGAGCACTTGTTTATCCTTTGTAAACAAGTCTTTTGAACCTCTAAAAGGATCCTCAAAGCTTCCAACAATCAATCTCTATTGAGCTCTTGTTTATCCTTTAAAAACAAGTCTTTTGATCCTCTAAAAGGATCCACAAAGCATCCAACAATCAATCTATATTGAGCTCTTGTTTATCATTTGTAATAAAGACTTTTGATCCTCTAAAAGGATCCACAAAGCTTCCAACAATAAATCTCTATTGAGGACTTGTTTATCCTTTAAAAACAAGTCTTTTGATCATCTAAAAGGATCGTCAAAGCTTCCCACAATCAATCTCTATTGCGCTCTTGTTTATCCTTTGAAAGCAAGTCTTTTGATCATCTATAAGGATCCACAAAGATTCCAACATTCAATCTCTATTGTGCTCTTGTTTATCCTTTGAAAGTAAGTCTTTTGATCATCTAAAAGAATCCACAAAGCTTCCAATAATCAACCACTATTGAGCACTTGTTTATCCTTTGTAAACAAGTCTTTTGAACCTCTAAAAGGATCCTCAAAGCTTCCAACAATCAATCTCTATTGAGCTCTTGTTTATCCTTTAAAAACAAGTCTTTTGATCCTCTAAAAGGATCCACAAAGCATCCAACAATCAATCTATATTGAGCTCTTGTTTATCATTTGTAATAAAGACTTTTGATCCTCTAAAAGGATCCACAAAGCTTCCAACAATAAATCTCTATTGAGGACTTGTTTATCCTTTAAAAACAAGTCTTTTGATCATCTAAAAGGATCGTCAAAGCTTCCCACAATCAATCTCTATTGCGCTCTTGTTTATCCTTTGAAAGCAAGTCTTTTGATCATCTATAAGGATCCACAAAGATTCCAACATTCAATCTCTATTGTGCTCTTGTTTATCCTTTGAAAGCAAGTCTTTTGATCATCTAAAAGAATCCACAAAGCTTCCAATAATCAACCACTATTGAGCACTTGTTTATCCTTTGTAAACAAGTCTTTTGAACCTCTAAAAGGATCCTCAAAGCTTCCAACAATCAATCTCTATTGAGCTCTTGTTTATCCTTTAAAAACAAGTCTTTTGATCCTCTAAAAGGATCCACAAAGCATCCAACAATCAATCTATATTGAGCTCTTGTTTATCATTTGTAATAAAGACTTTTGATCCTCTAAAAGGATCCACAAAGCTTCCAACAATAAATCTCTATTGAGGACTTGTTTATCCTTTAAAAACAAGTCTTTTGATCATCTAAAAGGATCGTCAAAGCTTCCACAATCAATCTCTATTGCGCTCTTGTTTATCCTTTGAAAGCAAGTCTTTTGATCATCTATAAGGATCCACAAAGATTCCAACATTCAATCTCTATTGTGCTCTTGTTTATCCTTTGAAAGCAAGTCTTTTAATCATCTAAAAGAATCCACAAAGATTCCAACATTCAATCTCTATTGTGCTCTTGTTTATCCTTTGAAAGCAAGTCTTTTGATCATCTAAAAGAATCCACAAAGCTTCCAATAATCAACCACTATTGAGCACTTGTTTATCCTTTGTAAACAAGTCTTTTGAACCTCTAAAAGGATCCTCAAAGCTTCCAACAATCAATCTCTATTGAGCTCTTGTTTATCCTTTAAAACAAGTCTTTTGATCCTCTAAAAGGATCCACAAAGCATCCAACAATCAATCTATATTGAGCTCTTGTTTATCATTTGTAATAAAGACTTTTGATCCTCTAAAAGGATCCACAAAGCTTCCAACAATAAATCTCTATTGAGGACTTGTTTATCCTTTAAAAACAAGTCTTTTGATCATCTAAAAGGATCGTCAAAGCTTCCCACAATCAATCTCTATTGCGCTCTTGTTTATCCTTTGAAAGCAAGTCTTTTGATCATCTATAAGGATCCACAAAGATTCCAACATTCAATCTCTATTGTGCTCTTGTTTATCCTTTGAAAGTAAGTCTTTTGATCATCTAAAAGAATCCACAAAGCTTCCAATAATCAACCACTATTGAGCACTTGTTTATCCTTTATAAACAAGTCTTTTGAACCTCTAAAAGGATCCTCAAAGCTTCCAACAATCAATCTCTATTGAGCTCTTATTTATCCTTTAAAAACAAGTCTTTTGATCCTCTAAAAGGATCCACAAGGCATCCAACAATCAATCTATATTGAGCTCTTGTTTATCATTTGTAATAAAGACTTTTGATCCTCTAAAAGGATCCACAAAGCTTCCAACAATAAATCTCTATTGAGGACTTGTTTATCCTTTAAAAACAAGTCTTTTGATCATCTAAAAGGATCGTCAAAGCTTCCCACAATCAATCTCTATTGCGCTCTTGTTTATCATTTGAAAGCAAGTCTTTTGATCATCTATAAGGATCCACAAAGATTCCAACATTCAATCTCTATTGTGCTCTTGTTTATCCTTTGAAAGTAAGTCTTTTGATCATCTAAAAGAATCCACAAAGCTTCCAATAATCAACCACTATTGAGCACTTGTTTATCCTTTGTAAACAAGTCTTTTGAAACTCTAAAAGGATCCTCAAAGCTTCCAACAATCAATCTCTATTGAGCTCTTGTTTATCCTTTAAAAACAAGTCTTTTGATCCTCTAAAAGGATCCACAAAGCATCCAACAATCAATCTATATTGAGCTCTTGTTTATCATTTGTAATAAAGACTTTTGATCCTCTAAAAGGATCCACAAAGCTTCCAACAATAAATCTCTATTGAGGACTTGTTTATCCTTTAAAAACAAGTCTTTTGGTCATCTAAAAGGATCGTCAAAGCTTCCCACAATCAATCTCTATTGCGCTCTTGTTTATCCTTTGAAAGCAAGTCTTTTGATCAACTATAATGATCCACAAAGATTCCAACATTCAATCTCTATTGTGCTCTTGTTTATCCGTTGAAAGTAAGTCTTTTGCTCATCTAAAATAATCCACAAAGATTCCAACATTCAATCTCTATTGTGCTCTTGTTTATCCATTGAAAGCAAGTCTTTTGATCATCTAAAAGAATCCACAAAGCTTCCAATAATCAACCACTATTGAGCACTTGTTTATCCTTTGTAAACAAGTCTTTTGAACCTCTAAAAGGATCCTCAAAGCTTCCAACAATCAATCTCTATTGAGCTCTTGTTTATCCTTTAAAAACAAGTCTTTTGATCCTCTAAAAGGATCCACAAAGAATCAAACAATCAATCTATATTGAGCTCTTGTTTATCATTTGTAATAAAGACTTTTGATCCTCTAAAAGGATCCACAAAGCTTCCAATAATAAATCTCTATTGAGGACTTGTTTATCCTTTAAAAACAAGTCTTTTGATCATCTAAAAGGATCGTCAAAGCTTCCCACAATCAATCTCTATTGCGCTCTTGTTTATCATTTGAAAGCAAGTCTTTTGATCATCTATAAGGATCCACAAAGATTCCAACATTCAATCTCTATTGTGCTCTTGTTTATCTTTTGAAAGTAAGTCTTTTGATCATCTAAAAGAATCCACAAAGCTTCCAATAATCAACCACTATTGAGCACTTGTTTATCCTTTGTAAACAAGTCTTTTGAAACTCTAAAAGGATCCTCAAAGCTTCCAACAATCAATCTCTATTGAGCTCTTGTTTATCCTTTAAAAACAAGTCTTTTGATCCTCTAAAAGGATCCACAAAGCATCCAACAATCAATCTATATTGAGCTCTTGTTTATCATTTGTAATAAAGACTTTTGATCCTCTAAAAGGATCCACAAAGCTTCCAACAATAAATCTCTATTGAGGACTTGTTTATCCTTTAAAACAAGTCTTTTGATCATCTAAAAGGATCGTCAAAGCTTCCCACAATCAATCTCTATTGCGCTCTTGTTTATCCTTTGAAAGCAAGTCTTTTGATCATCTATAAGGATCCACAAAGATTCCAACATTCAATCTCTATTGTGCTCTTGTTTATCCTTTGAAAGCAAGTCTTTTGATCATCTAAAAGAATCCACAAAGCTTCCAATAATCAACCACTATTGAGCACTTGTTTATCCTTTGTAAACAAGTCTTTTGAACTCTAAAAGGATCCTCAAAGCTTCCAACAATCAATCTCTATTGAGCTCTTGTTTATCCTTTAAAACAAGTCTTTTGATCCCTTTTTTTTTTTTTTGGCGAAAGGAGACTACTCCTAGATTTTATTAAATAAAGAAAATAATTACAAACATGGTGGGGGACATTACAACCTCAACCACCAGGATAAGGAAATCTAGGGGGGAGGCCATACACACGTCGTATGGTCCTCTACAATATAAGGAGGGGTGACTACAATAACTAGAAAACAACCTATATAAAAATCTGGCCATAGAGCTAATGAAAACGAGCATGAGGGATCCTAGCCTTGTCCAGAACAACACAGCCTTTGCAAGGCCTAGGAATATCACTAAAAGAGGTGAAAGTGAAATTTTGGACCTCATCAGCAGCAAAATTAGCTAAACCATCAGCTACTCCATTCCCTTCGCGAAGAATATGAGTAATTCGAACATCCATTTGAGTCAATAATCTATGAATATGAGAAATAACATACCAAACAGCCCATGGGATGTGGTACTCCCGAATAAGAATCCGCAACAAAACTTGAGAATCAATCTCTAACCAAACACGATTGAATCCATGCGCTTGAGCTAAAATAAGCCCATCCCTTGCAGCCATAGCCTCCGCCATCATATTGGAATGGCAGCCATAAAAATGGGAGAAACCAAGAACAAAATCCCCTTTATGATTCCTAAAAACACCTCCCCGAAGCAATACCCGGATTACCCTAGAAACTCCATCCGTGTTAAGCTTAATCTCATCAACATTAGGGGAACCCATAAAACCATTCGGATTTTAGGAATCAAAAAGGGTTTAGGGGCCAAATGAAAAATATCCATCAAATAATTATTATCTTGACTTCTCGTGAAAGAAAGGGAAAAGAGATAGCGATATTAGAAGCTTGAGAAAGAACCTTATGAATAATAGCATTGGAGCTCATATTAACATCTTCAAATCTGCTCTTATTCCGAGCGCACCAAATTTCCCATAAAATAAGAGCTGGAAGGAGACAGAAAGCCATGAACAAACATTGGAATCAGAATTAGGATGACTTTGCCACCAACTAATGAGGACATGATTCAAATGACCCATGAAACAACGAATGCCACACAAACCACCGAAGAAATTCCAAACTTTCTTAGCAATATCTCCATAAACCAAAATATGGGCCATAGATTCTTCATTTGCTGCATTACAACAATTACATTTGGAAGCAAGGGAAATACCTTTAGAGCGAATTCTCTCATCCGTAGGCAATCCATTATGCAAGGCACGCCAAAGAAACACCGAGATCTTTTTGGGAATATATTTGCTCCAGCAATACGAGTAAATAATAGAGTGAGGACGGCTAGAACGACATTCTCTCCAAGCTGAATTAACAGAGAACTTACCGTAAGAAGAAGGCATCCAAATAGGGACGTCCTCCTTGTCCGATAAAGAAATAGCATGAGAGTTTATTAGAGAAACCAGCTGCTGGCCAAAAGCCTCTCGGATGTGATCAATATTAGGGCGGCATTATGAAAAGAGAAGAGACCTCAATGTGAGCAAAAGGAAATTGACCCATATCCCCTTCTAACCAATTTTCATGAATGGAAATGTCTCCTCTTCCAATCCTCCAAGCTAATCTATCCTCCACTAAAGGCTTTGCTTCAATTAATCTTTTCCAAATATGAGAAGAGTATGATGTGATACATGCATCCATAGGGTGAATTTCCCAGCAATATTTAGCCAACATAAGCTCACTCCATAAAGAATTAGAAGTACGTAAACGCCACCAAAGTTTCATGGAAAAAGCCATAGCCATATCTTCGAATTTACGAAACCCCAAACCTCCCTCCTCAATCGGCCAGCACATTTTATTCCAAGAAAGCCAATGACATTTCTTCTCCCCATCATTAGAACTCCAAAAAATCTCATAATAATCTTCTCCAAAGCACGAAATACCCCTTTTGGAGGATCAATAAGGGATAAATAATAGAGAGGCATAGCAGATAAGCAAGATTGAATAAGAGTGAGTTTGGCTCCAAAAGAGAGTAATTTACCCTTCCAAGAAGCTAGTCTCGATTCCATTTTTCTAATGAGAGGAGTAAAGAGGCTGATCTTCTTTTTACCCGTGTATAACGGGCATCCCAAATATAGCAATGGGAGATCTTGTTTTACAAAACCCGTAGTGGCTGCTACAATCTCATCTCTATTCCCATTATTACCCGTAATGAAGCAAGACTTGTTAATATTCACTAACGCCCGAAAAATTCTGGTACCAATCCAAGTATTTCATATATGCCTCTAAAGAAGATTTCGAACCATTACAAAAGATAATCACGTCATCCGCATAGGCAAGGTGAGAGATTAACGGAGAGTTGATATGAATCCCCGGCTTGAGGAACATAGTATGCAGCAAATTTAAACCCTACTCATCATTTCTGCCGCAATAATAAAAAGATAAGGAGATAAGGGGTCGCCTTGCCTAAGGCCCCTAGTAGAGTGAAAAAAGCCACAACTTTCACCATTAACAAGGACTGAAAACCAGCTATTAGAAATACACCGGAAGATGAGATCAATCCAAACCTCATTAAAACCAAATTGCCGCATCACCTTAATAAGAGCAAACCAAGATCCACAAAGAATCAAACAATCAATATATATTGAGCTCTTGTTTATCATTTGTAATAAAGACTTTTGATCCTCTAAAACGATCCACAAAACTTCCAACAATAAATCTATATTGAGGACTTGTTTATCCTTTAAAAACAAGTCTTTTGATCATCTAAAAGGTTCGTCAAAGCTTCCCACAATCAATCTATATTGCACTCTTTTTCATCCTTTGAAAGCAAGTCTTTTGATCATCTATAAGGATCCACAAAGATTCCAACATTCAATCTCTATTGTGCTCTTGTTTATCCTTTGAAAGCAAGTCTTTTGATCATCTAAAAGAATTCTCAAAGATTCCAACATTCAATCTCTATTGTGCTCTTGTTTATCCTTTGAAAGCAAGTCTTTTGATCATCTAAAAGAATCCACAAAGCTTCCAATAATCAACCACTATTGAGCACTTGTTTATCCTTTGTAAACAAGTCTTTTGAAGCTCTAAAAGGAACCTCTAAGCTTCCAATAATCAATCTCTATTATGCTCTTGTTTATCCTTTAAAAACAAGTCTTTTCATCCTCTAAAAGGATCCACAAAGCATCCAACAATCAATCTATATTGAGCTCTTGTTTATCATTTGTAATAAAGACTTTTGATCCTCTAAAAGGATCCACAAAGCTTCCAACAATAAATCTCTATTGAGGACTTGTTTATCCTTTAAAAACAAGTCTTTTGGTCATCTAGAAGGATCGTCAAAGCTTCCCACAATCAATCTCTATTGCGCTCTTGTTTATCATTTGAAAGCAAATCTTTTGATCATCAATCCCACAAAGATTCCAACATTCAATCTCTGTTGTGCTTTTGTTTATCTTTTGAAAGTAAGTCTTTTGATCATCTAATAGAATCCACAAAGCTTCCAATAATCAACCACTATTGAGCACTTGTTTATCCTTTGTAAACAAGTCTTTTGAACCTCTAAAAGGATCCTCAAAGCTTCCAACAATCAATCTCTATTGAGCTCTTGTTTATCCATTAAAAACAAGTCTTTTGATCCTCTAAAAGGATCCACAAAGCATCCAACAATCAATCTATATTGAGCTCTTGTTTATCATTTGTAATAAAGACTTTTGATCCTCTAAAAGGATCCGCAAAGCTTCCAACAATAAATCTCTATTGAGGACTTGTTTATCCTTTAAAAACAAGTCTTTTGATCATCTAAAAGGATCGTCAAAGCTTCCCACAATCAATCTCTATTGCGCTCTTGTTTATCATTTGAAAGCAAGTCTTTTGATCATCTATAAGGATCCACAAAGATTCCAACATTCAATCTCTATTGTGCTCTTGTTTATCCTTTGAAAGCAAGTCTTTTGATCATCTAAAAGAATCCTCAAAGATTCCAACATTCAATCTCTATTGTGCTCTTGTTTATCCTTTGAAAGCAAGTCTTTTGATCATCTAAAAGAATCCACAAAGCTTCCAATAATCAACCACTATTGAGCACTTGTTTATCCTTTGTAAACAAGTCTTTTGAACCTCTAAAAGGATCCTCAAAGCTTCCAATAATCAATCTCTATTGAGCTCTTGTTTATCCTTTAAAACAAGTCTTTTGATCCTCTAAAAGGATCCACAAAGCATCCAACAATCAATCTATATTGAGCTCTTGTTTATCATTTGTAATAAAGACTTTTGATCCTCTAAAAGGATCCACAAAGCTTCCAACAATAAATCTCTATTGAGGACTTGTTTATCCTTTAAAAACAAGTCTTTTGATCATCTAAAAGGATCGTCAAAGCTTCCCACAATCAATCTCTATTGCGCTCTTGTTTATCCTTTGAAAGCAAGTCTTTTGATCATCTATAAGGATCCACAAAGATTCCAACATTCAATCTCTATTGTGCTCTTGTTTATCCTTTGAAAGTAAGTCTTTTGATCATCTAAAAGAATCCACAAAGCTTCCAATAATCAACCACTATTGAGCACTTGTTTATCCTTTGTAAACAAGTCTTTTGAACCTCTAAAAGGATCCTCAAAGCTTCCAACAATCAATCTCTATTGAGCTCTTGTTTATCCTTTAAAACAAGTCTTTTGATCCTCTAAAAGGATCCACAAAGCATCCAACAATCAATCTATATTGAGCTCTTGTTTATCATTTGTAATAAAGACTTTTGATCCTCTAAAAGGATCCACAAAGCTTCCAACAATAAATCTCTATTGAGGACTTGTTTATCCTTTAAAAACAAGTCTTTTGATCATCTAAAAGGATCGTCAAAGCTTCCCACAATCAATCTCTATTGCGCTCTTGTTTATCCTTTGAAAGCAAGTCTTTTGATCATCTATAAGGATCCACAAAGATTCCAACATTCAATCTCTATTGTGCTCTTGTTTATCCTTTGAAAGCAAGTCTTTTGATCATCTAAAAGAATCCACAAAGCTTCCAATAATCAACCACTATTGAGCACTTGTTTATCCTTTGTAAACAAGTCTTTTGAACCTCTAAAAGGATCCTCAAAGCTTCCAACAATCAATCTCTATTGAGCTCTTGTTTATCCTTTAAAAACAAGTCTTTTGATCCTCTAAAAGGATCCACAAAGCATCCAACAATCAATCTATATTGAGCTCTTGTTTATCATTTGTAATAAAGACTTTTGATCCTCTAAAAGGATCCACAAAGCTTCCAACAATAAATCTCTATTGAGGACTTGTTTATCCTTTAAAACAAGTCTTTTGATCATCTAAAAGGATCGTCAAAGCTTCCCACAATCAATCTCTATTGCGCTCTTGTTTATCCTTTGAAAGCAAGTCTTTTGATCATCTATAAGGATCCACAAAGATTCCAACATTCAATCTCTATTGTGCTCTTGTTTATCCTTTGAAAGTAAGTCTTTTGATCATCTAAAAGAATCCACAAAGCTTCCAATAATCAACCACTATTGAGCACTTGTTTATCCTTTGTAAACAAGTCTTTTGAACCTCTAAAAGGATCCTCAAAGCTTCCAACAATCAATCTCTATTGAGCTCTTGTTTATCCTTTAAAAAAAGTCTTTTGATCCTCTAAAAGGATCCACAAAGCATCCAACAATCAATCTATATTGAGCTCTTGTTTATCATTTGTAATAAAGACTTTTGATCCTCTAAAAGGATCCACAAAGCTTCCAACAATAAATCTCTATTGAGGACTTGTTTATCCTTTAAAACAAGTCTTTTGATCATCTAAAAGGATCGTCAAAGCTTCCCACAATCAATCTCTATTGCGCTCTTGTTTATCCTTTGAAAGCAAGTCTTTTGATCATCTATAAGGATCCACAAAGATTCCAACATTCAATCTCTATTGTGCTCTTGTTTATCCTTTGAAAGCAAGTCTTTTGATCATCTAAAAGAATCCACAAAGCTTCCAATAATCAACCACTATTGAGCACTTGTTTATCCTTTGTAAACAAGTCTTTTGAACCTCTAAAAGGATCCTCAAAGCTTCCAACAATCAATCTCTATTGAGCTCTTGTTTATCCTTTAAAACAAGTCTTTTGATCCTCTAAAAGGATCCACAAAGCATCCAACAATCAATCTATATTGAGCTCTTGTTTATCATTTGTAATAAAGACTTTTGATCCTCTAAAAGGATCCACAAAGCTTCCAACAATAAATCTCTATTGAGGACTTGTTTATCCTTTAAAAACAAGTCTTTTGATCATCTAAAAGGATCGTCAAAGCTTCCCACAATCAATCTCTATTGCGCTCTTGTTTATCCTTTGAAAGCAAGTCTTTTGATCATCTATAAGGATCCACAAAGATTCCAACATTCAATCTCTATTGTGCTCTTGTTTATCCTTTGAAAGCAAGTCTTTTGATCATCTAAAAGAATCCACAAAGATTCCAACATTCAATCTCTATTGTGCTCTTGTTTATCCTTTGAAAGCAAGTCTTTTGATCATCTAAAAGAATCCACAAAGCTTCCAATAATCAACCACTATTGAGCACTTGTTTATCCTTTGTAAACAAGTCTTTTGAACCTCTAAAAGGATCCTCAAAGCTTCCAACAATCAATCTCTATTGAGCTCTTGTTTATCCTTTAAAACAAGTCTTTTGATCCTCTAAAAGGATCCACAAAGCATCCAACAATCAATCTATATTGAGCTCTTGTTTATCATTTGTAATAAAGACTTTTGATCCTCTAAAAGGATCCACAAAGCTTCCAACAATAAATCTCTATTGAGGACTTGTTTATCCTTTAAAACAAGTCTTTTGATCATCTAAAAGGATCGTCAAAGCTTCCCACAATCAATCTCTATTGCGCTCTTGTTTATCCTTTGAAAGCAAGTCTTTTGATCATCTATAAGGATCCACAAAGATTCCAACATTCAATCTCTATTGTGCTCTTGTTTATCCTTTGAAAGCAAGTCTTTTGATCATCTAAAAGAATCCACAAAGCTTCCAATAATCAACCACTATTGAGCACTTGTTTATCCTTTGTAAACAAGTCTTTTGAACCTCTAAAAGGATCCTCAAAGCTTCCAACAATCAATCTCTATTGAGCTCTTGTTTATCCTTTAAAACAAGTCTTTTGATCCTCTAAAAGGATCCACAAAGCATCCAACAATCAATCTATATTGAGCTCTTGTTTATCATTTGTAATAAAGACTTTTGATCCTCTAAAAGGATCCACAAAGCTTCCAACAATAAATCTCTATTGAGGACTTGTTTATCCTTTAAAAACAAGTCTTTTGATCATCTAAAAGGATCGTCAAAGCTTCCCACAATCAATCTCTATTGCGCTCTTGTTTATCCTTTGAAAGCAAGTCTTTTGATCATCTATAAGGATCCACAAAGATTCCAACATTCAATCTCTATTGTGCTCTTGTTTATCCTTTGAAAGCAAGTCTTTTGATCATCTAAAAGAATCCACAAAGCTTCCAATAATCAACCACTATTGAGCACTTGTTTATCCTTTGTAAACAAGTCTTTTGAACCTCTAAAAGGATCCTCAAAGCTTCCAACAATCAATCTCTATTGAGCTCTTGTTTATCCTTTAAAACAAGTCTTTTGATCCTCTAAAAGGATCCACAAAGCATCCAACAATCAATCTATATTGAGCTCTTGTTTATCATTTGTAATAAAGACTTTTGATCCTCTAAAAGGATCCACAAAGCTTCCAACAATAAATCTCTATTGAGGACTTGTTTATCCTTTAAAACAAGTCTTTTGATCATCTAAAAGGATCGTCAAAGCTTCCCACAATCAATCTCTATTGCGCTCTTGTTTATCCTTTGAAAGCAAGTCTTTTGATCATCTATAAGGATCCACAAAGATTCCAACATTCAATCTCTATTGTGCTCTTGTTTATCCTTTGAAAGCAAGTCTTTTGATCATCTAAAAGGATCCACAAAGATTCCAACATTCAATCTCTATTGTGCTCTTGTTTATCCTTTGAAAGCAAGTCTTTTGATCATCTAAAAGAATCCACAAAGCTTCCAATAATCAACCACTATTGAGCACTTGTTTATCCTTTGTAAACAAGTCTTTTGAACCTCTAAAAGGATCCTCAAAGCTTCCAACAATCAATCTCTATTGAGCTCTTGTTTATCCTTTAAAAACAAGTCTTTTGATCCTCTAAAAGGATCCACAAAGCATCCAACAATCAATCTATATTGAGCTCTTGTTTATCATTTGTAATAAAGACTTTTGATCCTCTAAAAGGATCCACAAAGCTTCCAACAATAAATCTCTATTGAGGACTTGTTTATCCTTTAAAAACAAGTCTTTTGATCATCTAAAAGGATCGTCAAAGCTTCCCACAATCAATCTCTATTGCGCTCTTGTTTATCCTTTGAAAGCAAGTCTTTTGATCATCTATAAGGATCCACAAAGATTCCAACATTCAATCTCTATTGTGCTCTTGTTTATCCTTTGAAAGTAAGTCTTTTGATCATCTAAAAGAATCCACAAAGCTTCCAATAATCAACCACTATTGAGCACTTGTTTATCCTTTGTAAACAAGTCTTTTGAACCTCTAAAAGGATCCTCAAAGCTTCCAACAATCAATCTCTATTGAGCTCTTGTTTATCCTTTAAAAACAAGTCTTTTGATCCTCTAAAAGGATCCACAAAGCATCCAACAATCAATCTATATTGAGCTCTTGTTTATCATTTGTAATAAAGACTTTTGATCCTCTAAAAGGATCCACAAAGCTTCCAACAATAAATCTCTATTGAGGACTTGTTTATCCTTTAAAACAAGTCTTTTGATCATCTAAAAGGATCGTCAAAGCTTCCCACAATCAATCTCTATTGAGCTCTTGTTTATCCTTTGAAAGCAAGTCTTTTGATCATCTATAAGGATCCACAAAGATTCCAACATTCAATCTCTATTGTGCTCTTGTTTATCCTTTGAAAGCAAGTCTTTTGATCATCTAAAAGAATCCACAAAGATTCCAACATTCAATCTCTATTGTGCTCTTGTTTATCCTTTGAAAGCAAGTCTTTTGATCATCTAAAAGAATCCACAAAGCTTCCAATAATCAACCACTATTGAGCACTTGTTTATCCTTTGTAAACAAGTCTTTTGAACCTCTAAAAGGATCCTCAAAGCTTCCAACAATCAATCTCTATTGAGCTCTTGTTTATCCTTTAAAACAAGTCTTTTGATCCTCTAAAAGGATCCACAAAGCATCCAACAATCAATCTATATTGAGCTCTTGTTTATCATTTGTAATAAAGACTTTTGATCCTCTAAAAGGATCCACAAAGCTTCCAACAATAAATCTCTATTGAGGACTTGTTTATCCTTTAAAAACAAGTCTTTTGATCATCTAAAAGGATCGTCAAAGCTTCCCACAATCAATCTCTATTGCGCTCTTGTTTATCCTTTGAAAGCAAGTCTTTTGATCATCTATAAGGATCCACAAAGATTCCAACATTCAATCTCTATTGTGCTCTTGTTTATCCTTTGAAAGCAAGTCTTTTAATCATCTAAAAGAATCCACAAAGATTCCAACATTCAATCTCTATTGTGCTCTTGTTTATCCTTTGAAAGCAAGTCTTTTGATCATCTAAAAGAATCCACAAAGCTTCCAATAATCAACCACTATTGAGCACTTGTTTATCCTTTGTAAACAAGTCTTTTGAACCTCTAAAAGGATCCTCAAAGCTTCCAACAATCAATCTCTATTGAGCTCTTGTTTATCCTTTAAAACAAGTCTTTTGATCCTCTAAAAGGATCCACAAAGCATCCAACAATCAATCTATATTGAGCTCTTGTTTATCATTTGTAATAAAGACTTTTGATCCTCTAAAAGGATCCACAAAGCTTCCAACAATAAATCTCTATTGAGGACTTGTTTATCCTTTAAAACAAGTCTTTTGATCATCTAAAAGGATCGTCAAAGCTTCCCACAATCAATCTCTATTGCGCTCTTGTTTATCCTTTGAAAGCAAGTCTTTTGATCATCTATAAGGATCCACAAAGATTCCAACATTCAATCTCTATTGTGCTCTTGTTTATCCTTTGAAAGTAAGTCTTTTGATCATCTAAAAGAATCCACAAAGCTTCCAATAATCAACCACTATTGAGCACTTGTTTATCCTTTGTAAACAAGTCTTTTGAACCTCTAAAAGGATCCTCAAAGCTTCCAACAATCAATCTCTATTGAGCTCTTGTTTATCCTTTAAAACAAGTCTTTTGATCCTCTAAAAGGATCCACAAAGCATCCAACAATCAATCTATATTGAGCTCTTGTTTATCATTTGTAATAAAGACTTTTGATCCTCTAAAAGGATCCACAAAGCTTCCAACAATAAATCTCTATTGAGGACTTGTTTATCCTTTAAAAACAAGTCTTTTGATCATCTAAAAGGATCGTCAAAGCTTCCCACAATCAATCTCTATTGCGCTCTTGTTTATCCTTTGAAAGCAAGTCTTTTGATCATCTATAAGGATCCACAAAGATTCCAACATTCAATCTCTATTGTGCTCTTGTTTATCCTTTGAAAGTAAGTCTTTTGATCATCTAAAAGAATCCACAAAGCTTCCAATAATCAACCACTATTGAGCACTTGTTTATCCTTTGTAAACAAGTCTTTTGAACCTCTAAAAGGATCCTCAAAGCTTCCAACAATCAATCTCTATTGAGCTCTTGTTTATCCTTTAAAAACAAGTCTTTTGATCCTCTAAAAGGATCCACAAAGCATCCAACAATCAATCTATATTGAGCTCTTGTTTATCATTTGTAATAAAGACTTTTGATCCTCTAAAAGGATCCACAAAGCTTCCAACAATAAATCTCTATTGAGGACTTGTTTATCCTTTAAAAACAAGTCTTTTGATCATCTAAAAGGATCGTCAAAGCTTCCCACAATCAATCTCTATTGCGCTCTTGTTTATCCTTTGAAAGCAAGTCTTTTGATCATCTATAAGGATCCACAAAGATTCCAACATTCAATCTCTATTGTGCTCTTGTTTATCCTTTGAAAGCAAGTCTTTTGATCATCTAAAAGGATCCACAAAGATTCCAACATTCAATCTCTATTGTGCTCTTGTTTATCCTTTGAAAGCAAGTCTTTTGATCATCTAAAAGAATCCACAAAGCTTCCAATAATCAACCACTATTGAGCACTTGTTTATCCTTTGTAAACAAGTCTTTTGAACCTCTAAAAGGATCCTCAAAGCTTCCAACAATCAATCTCTATTGAGCTCTTGTTTATCCTTTAAAAACAAGTCTTTTGATCCTCTAAAAGGATCTACAAAGCATCAAACAATCAATCTATATTGAGCTCTTGTTTATCATTTGTAATAAAGACTTTTGATCCTCTAAAAGGATCCACAAAGCTTCCAACAATAAATCTCTATTGAGGACTTGTTTATCCTTTAAAAACAAGTCTTTTGATCATCTAAAAGGATCGTCAAAGCTTCCCACAATCAATCTCTATTGCGCTCTTGTTTATCATTTGAAAGCAAGTCTTTTGATCATCTATAAGGATCCACAAAGATTCCAACATTCAATCTCTATTGTGCTCTTGTTTATCTTTTGAAAGTAAGTCTTTTGATCATCTAAAAGAATCCACAAAGCTTCCAATAATCAACCACTATTGAGCACTTGTTTATCCTTTGTAAACAAGTCTTTTGAACCTCTAAAAGGATCCTCAAAGCTTCCAACAATCAATCTCTATTGAGCTCTTGTTTATCCTTTAAAACAAGTCTTTTGATCCTCTAAAAGGATCCACAAAGCATCCAACAATCAATCTATATTGAGCTCTTGTTTATCATTTGTAATAAAGACTTTTGATCCTCTAAAAGGATCCACAAAGCTTCCAACAATAAATCTCTATTGAGGACTTGTTTATCCTTTAAAAACAAGTCTTTTGATCATCTAAAAGGATCGTCAAAGCTTCCCACAATCAATCTCTATTGCGCTCTTGTTTATCCTTTGAAAGCAAGTCTTTTGATCATCTATAAGGATCCACAAAGATTCCAACATTCAATCTCTATTGTGCTCTTGTTTATCCGTTGAAAGTAAGTCTTTTGATCATCTAAAAGAATCCACAAAGATTCCAACATTCAATCTCTATTGTGCTCTTGTTTATCCATTGAAAGCAAGTCTTTTGATCATCTAAAAGAATCCACAAAGCTTCCAATAATCAACCACTATTGAGCACTTGTTTATCCTTTGTAAACAAGTCTTTTGAACCTCTAAAAGGATCCTCAAAGCTTCCAACAATCAATCTCTATTGAGCTCTTGTTTATCCTTTAAAACAAGTCTTTTGATCCTCTAAAAGGATCCACAAAGCATCCAACAATCAATCTATATTGAGCTCTTGTTTATCATTTGTAATAAAGACTTTTGATCCTCTAAAAGGATCCACAAAGCTTCCAACAATAAATCTCTATTGAGGACTTGTTTATCCTTTAAAAACAAGTCTTTTGATCATCTAAAAGGATCGTCAAAGCTTCCCACAATCAATCTCTATTGCGCTCTTGTTTATCCTTTGAAAGCAAGTCTTTTGATCATCTATAAGGATCCACAAAGATTCCAACATTCAATCTCTATTGTGCTCTTGTTTATCCTTTGAAAGCAAGTCTTTTGATCATCTAAAAGAATCCACAAAGATTCCAACATTCAATCTCTATTGTGCTCTTGTTTATCCTTTGAAAGCAAGTCTTTTGATCATCTAAAAGAATCCACAAAGCTTCCAATAATCAACCACTATTGAGCACTTGTTTATCCTTTGTAAACAAGTCTTTTGAACCTCTAAAAGGATCCTCAAAGCTTCCAACAATCAATCTCTATTGAGCTCTTGTTTATCCTTTAAAAACAAGTCTTTTGATCCTCTAAAAGGATCCACAAAGCATCCAACAATCAATCTATATTGAGCTCTTGTTTATCATTTGTAATAAAGACTTTTGATCCTCTAAAAGGATCCACAAAGCTTCCAACAATAAATCTCTATTGAGGACTTGTTTATCCTTTAAAAACAAGTCTTTTGATCATCTAAAAGGATCGTCAAAGCTTCCACAATCAATCTCTATTGCGCTCTTGTTTATCCTTTGAAAGCAAGTCTTTTGATCATCTATAAGGATCCACAAAGATTCCAACATTCAATCTCTATTGTGCTCTTGTTTATCCTTTGAAAGTAAGTCTTTTGATCATCTAAAAGAATCCACAAAGCTTCCAATAATCAACCACTATTGAGCACTTGTTTATCCTTTGTAAACAAGTCTTTTGAACCTCTAAAAGGATCCTCAAAGCTTCCAACAATCAATCTCTATTGAGCTCTTGTTTATCCTTTAAAAACAAGTCTTTTGATCCTCTAAAAGGATCCACAAAGCATCCAACAATCAATCTATATTGAGCTCTTGTTTATCATTTGTAATAAAGACTTTTGATCCTCTAAAAGGATCCACAAAGCTTCCAACAATAAATCTCTATTGAGGACTTGTTTATCCTTTAAAACAAGTCTTTTGATCATCTAAAAGGATCGTCAAAGCTTCCCACAATCAATCTCTATTGCGCTCTTGTTTATCCTTTGAAAGCAAGTCTTTTGATCATCTATAAGGATCCACAAAGATTCCAACATTCAATCTCTATTGTGCTCTTGTTTATCCTTTGAAAGTAAGTCTTTTGATCATCTAAAAGAATCCACAAAGCTTCCAATAATCAACCACTATTGAGCACTTGTTTATCCTTTGTAAACAAGTCTTTTGAACCTCTAAAAGGATCCTCAAAGCTTCCAACAATCAATCTCTATTGAGCTCTTGTTTATCCTTTAAAACAAGTCTTTTGATCCTCTAAAAGGATCCACAAAGCATCCAACAATCAATCTATATTGAGCTCTTGTTTATCATTTGTAATAAAGACTTTTGATCCTCTAAAAGGATCCACAAAGCTTCCAACAATAAATCTATTGAGGACTTGTTTATCCTTTAAAACAAGTCTTTTGATCATCTAAAAGGATCGTCAAAGCTTCCCACAATCAATCTCTATTGCTCTTGTTTATCCTTTGAAAGCAAGTCTTTTGATCATCTATAAGGATCCACAAAGATTCCAACATTCAATCTCTATTGTGCTCTTGTTTATCCTTTGAAAGCAAGTCTTTTGATCATCTAAAAGGATCCACAAAGATTCCAACATTCAATCTCTATTGTGCTCTTGTTTATCCTTTGAAAGCAAGTCTTTTGATCATCTAAAAGAATCCACAAAGCTTCCAATAATCAACCACTATTGAGCACTTGTTTATCCTTTGTAAACAAGTCTTTTGAACCTCTAAAAGGATCCTCAAAGCTTCCAACAATCAATCTCTATTGAGCTCTTGTTTATCCTTTAAAAACAAGTCTTTTGATCCTCTAAAAGGATCCACAAAGCATCCAACAATCAATCTATATTGAGCTCTTGTTTATCATTTGTAATAAAGACTTTTGATCCTCTAAAAGGATCCACAAAGCTTCCAACAATAAATCTCTATTGAGGACTTGTTTATCCTTTAAAAACAAGTCTTTTGATCATCTAAAAGGATCGTCAAAGCTTCCCACAATCAATCTCTATTGCGCTCTTGTTTATCCTTTGAAAGCAAGTCTTTTGATCATCTATAAGGATCCACAAAGATTCCAACATTCAATCTCTATTGTGCTCTTGTTTATCCTTTGAAAGCAAGTCTTTTGATCATCTAAAAGAATCCACAAAGCTTCCAATAATCAACCACTATTGAGCACTTGTTTATCCTTTGTAAACAAGTCTTTTGAACCTCTAAAAGGATCCTCAAAGCTTCCAACAATCAATCTCTATTGAGCTCTTGTTTATCCTTAAAAACAAGTCTTTTGATCCTCTAAAAGGATCCACAAAGCATCCAACAATCAATCTATATTGAGCTCTTGTTTATCATTTGTAATAAAGACTTTTGATCCTCTAAAAGGATCCACAAAGCTTCCAACAATAAATCTCTATTGAGGACTTGTTTATCCTTTAAAACAAGTCTTTTGATCATCTAAAAGGATCGTCAAAGCTTCCCACAATCAATCTCTATTGCGCTCTTGTTTATCCTTTGAAAGCAAGTCTTTTGATCATCTATAAGGATCCACAAAGATTCCAACATTCAATCTCTATTGTGCTCTTGTTTATCCTTTGAAAGCAAGTCTTTTGATCATCTAAAAGGATCCACAAAGATTCCAACATTCAATCTCTATTGTGCTCTTGTTTATCCTTTGAAAGCAAGTCTTTTGATCATCTAAAAGAATCCACAAAGCTTCCAATAATCAACCACTATTGAGCACTTGTTTATCCTTTGTAAACAAGTCTTTTGAACCTCTAAAAGGATCCTCAAAGCTTCCAACAATCAATCTCTATTGAGCTCTTGTTTATCCTTTAAAAACAAGTCTTTTGATCCTCTAAAAGGATCCACAAAGCATCCAACAATCAATCTATATTGAGCTCTTGTTTATCATTTGTAATAAAGACTTTTGATCCTCTAAAAGGATCCACAAAGCTTCCAACAATAAATCTCTATTGAGGACTTGTTTATCCTTTAAAAACAAGTCTTTTGATCATCTAAAAGGATCGTCAAAGCTTCCCACAATCAATCTCTATTGCGCTCTTGTTTATCCTTTGAAAGCAAGTCTTTTGATCATCTATAAGGATCCACAAAGATTCCAACATTCAATCTCTATTGTGCTCTTGTTTATCCTTTGAAAGTAAGTCTTTTGATCATCTAAAAGAATCCACAAAGCTTCCAATAATCAACCACTATTGAGCACTTGTTTATCCTTTGTAAACAAGTCTTTTGAACCTCTAAAAGGATCCTCAAAGCTTCCAACAATCAATCTCTATTGAGCTCTTGTTTATCCTTTAAAAACAAGTCTTTTGATCCTCTAAAAGGATCCACAAAGCATCCAACAATCAATCTATATTGAGCTCTTGTTTATCATTTGTAATAAAGACTTTTGATCCTCTAAAAGGATCCACAAAGCTTCCAACAATAAATCTCTATTGAGGACTTGTTTATCCTTAAAAACAAGTCTTTTGATCATCTAAAAGGATCGTCAAAGCTTCCCACAATCAATCTCTATTGCGCTCTTGTTTATCCTTTGAAAGCAAGTCTTTTGATCATCTATAAGGATCCACAAAGATTCCAACATTCAATCTCTATTGTGCTCTTGTTTATCCTTTGAAAGTAAGTCTTTTGATCATCTAAAAGAATCCACAAAGATTCCAACATTCAATCTCTATTGTGCTCTTGTTTATCCTTTGAAAGCAAGTCTTTTGATCATCTAAAAGAATCCACAAAGCTTCCAATAATCAACCACTATTGAGCACTTGTTTATCCTTTGTAAACAAGTCTTTTGAACCTCTAAAAGGATCCTCAAAGCTTCCAACAATCAATCTCTATTGAGCTCTTGTTTATCCTTTAAAACAAGTCTTTTGATCCTCTAAAAGGATCCACAAAGCATCAAACAATCAATCTATATTGAGCTCTTGTTTATCATTTGTAATAAAGACTTTTGATCCTCTAAAAGGATCCACAAAGCTTCCAACAATAAATCTCTATTGAGGACTTGTTTATCCTTTAAAAACAAGTCTTTTGATCATCTAAAAGGATCGTCAAAGCTTCCCACAATCAATCTCTATTGCGCTTGTTTATCCTTTGAAAGCAAGTCTTTTGATCATCTATAAGGATCCACAAAGATTCCAACATTCAATCTCTATTGTGCTCTTGTTTATCCTTTGAAAGCAAGTCTTTTGATCATCTAAAAGAATCCACAAAGATTCCAACATTCAATCTCTATTGTGCTCTTGTTTATCCTTTGAAAGCAAGTCTTTTGATCATCTAAAAGAATCCACAAAGCTTCCAATAATCAACCACTATTGAGCACTTGTTTATCCTTTGTAAACAAGTCTTTGAACCTCTAAAAGGATCCTCAAAGCTTCCAACAATCAATCTCTATTGAGCTCTTGTTTATCCTTTAAAACAAGTCTTTTGATCCTCTAAAAGGATCCACAAAGCATCCAACAATCAATCTATATTGAGCTCTTGTTTATCATTTGTAATAAAGACTTTTGATCCTCTAAAAGGATCCACAAAGCTTCCAACAATAAATCTCTATTGAGGACTTGTTTATCCTTTAAAAACAAGTCTTTTGATCATCTAAAAGGATCGTCAAAGCTTCCCACAATCAATCTCTATTGCGCTCTTGTTTATCCTTTGAAAGCAAGTCTTTTGATCATCTATAAGGATCCACAAAGATTCCAACATTCAATCTCTATTGTGCTCTTGTTTATCCTTTGAAAGTAAGTCTTTTGATCATCTAAAAGAATCCACAAAGCTTCCAATAATCAACCACTATTGAGCACTTGTTTATCCTTTGTAAACAAGTCTTTTGAACCTCTAAAAGGATCCTCAAAGCTTCCAACAATCAATCTCTATTGAGCTCTTGTTTATCCTTTAAAAACAAGTCTTTTGATCCTCTAAAAGGATCCACAAAGCATCCAACAATCAATCTATATTGAGCTCTTGTTTATCATTTGTAATAAAGACTTTTGATCCTCTAAAAGGATCCACAAAGCTTCCAACAATAAATCTCTATTGAGGACTTGTTTATCCTTTAAAAACAAGTCTTTTGATCATCTAAAAGGATCGTCAAAGCTTCCCACAATCAATCTCTATTGCGCTCTTGTTTATCCTTTGAAAGCAAGTCTTTTGATCATCTATAAGGATCCACAAAGATTCCAACATTCAATCTCTATTGTGCTCTTGTTTATCCTTTGAAAGTAAGTCTTTTGATCATCTAAAAGAATCCACAAAGCTTCCAATAATCAACCACTATTGAGCACTTGTTTATCCTTTGTAAACAAGTCTTTTGAACCTCTAAAAGGATCCTCAAAGCTTCCAACAATCAATCTCTATTGAGCTCTTGTTTATCCTTTAAAATAAGTCTTTTGATCCTCTAAAAGGATCCACAAAGCATCCAATCAATCTATATTGAGCTCTTGTTTATCATTTGTAATAAAGACTTTTGATCCTCTAAAAGGATCCACAAAGCTTCCAACAATAAATCTCTATTGAGGACTTGTTTATCCTTTAAAACAAGTCTTTTGATCATCTAAAAGGATCGTCAAAGCTTCCCACAATCAATCTCTATTGCGCTCTTGTTTATCCTTTGAAAGCAAGTCTTTTGATCATCTATAAGGATCCACAAAGATTCCAACATTCAATCTCTATTGTGCTCTTGTTTATCCTTTGAAAGTAAGTCTTTTGATCATCTAAAAGAATCCACAAAGATTCCAACATTCAATCTCTATTGTGCTCTTGTTTATCCTTTGAAAGCAAGTCTTTTGATCATCTAAAAGAATCCACAAAGCTTCCAATAATCAACCACTATTGAGCACTTGTTTATCCTTTGTAAACAAGTCTTTTGAACCTCTAAAAGGATCCTCAAAGCTTCCAACAATCAATCTCTATTGAGCTCTTGTTTATCCTTTAAAACAAGTCTTTTGATCCTCTAAAAGGATCCACAAAGAATCCAACAATCAATCTATATTGAGCTCTTGTTTATCATTTGTAATAAAGACTTTTGATCCTCTAAAAGGATCCACAAAGCTTCCAACAATAAATCTCTATTGAGGACTTGTTTATCCTTTAAAAACAAGTCTTTTGATCATCTAAAAGGATCGTCAAAGCTTCCCACAATCAATCTCTATTGCGCTCTTGTTTATCCTTTGAAAGCAAGTCTTTTGATCATCTATAAGGATCCACAAAGATTCCAACATTCAATCTCTATTGTGCTCTTGTTTATCCTTTGAAAGTAAGTCTTTTGATCATCTAAAAGAATCCACAAAGCTTCCAATAATCAACCACTATTGAGCACTTGTTTATCCTTTGTAAACAAGTCTTTTGAACCTCTAAAAGGATCCTCAAAGCTTCCAACAATCAATCTCTATTGAGCTCTTGTTTATCCTTTAAAATAAGTCTTTTGATCCTCTAAAAGGATCCACAAAGCATCCAACAATCAATCTATATTGAGCTCTTGTTTATCATTTGTAATAAAGACTTTTGATCCTCTAAAAGGATCCACAAAGCTTCCAACAATAAATCTCTATTGAGGACTTGTTTATCCTTTAAAAACAAGTCTTTTGATCATCTAAAAGGATCCACAAAGCTTCCCACAATCAATCTCTATTGCGCTCTTGTTTATCCTTTGAAAGCAAGTCTTTTGATCATCTATAAGGATCCACAAAGATTCCAACATTCAATCTCTATTGTGCTCTTGTTTATCCTTTGAAAGCAAGTCTTTTGATCATCTAAAAGGATCACAAAGATTCCAACATTCAATCTCTATTGTGCTCTTGTTTATCCTTTGAAAGCAAGTCTTTTGATCATCTAAAAGAATCCACAAAGCTTCCAATAATAACCACTATTGAGCACTTGTTTATCCTTTGTAAACAAGTCTTTTGAACCTCTAAAAGGATCCTCAAAGCTTCCAACAATCAATCTCTATTGAGCTCTTGTTTATCCTTTAAAAACAAGTCTTTTGATCCTCTAAAAGGATCCACAAAGAATCAAACAATCAATCTATATTGAGCTCTTGTTTATCATTTGTAATAAAGACTTTTGATCCTCTAAAAGGATCCACAAAGCTTCCAACAATAAATCTCTATTGAGGACTTGTTTATCCTTTAAAAACAAGTCTTTTGATCATCTAAAAGGATCGTCAAAGCTTCCCACAATCAATCTCTATTGCGCTCTTGTTTATCCTTTGAAAGCAAGTCTTTTGATCATCTATAAGGATCCACAAAGATTCCAACATTCAATCTCTATTGTGCTCTTGTTTATCCTTTGAAAGCAAGTCTTTTGATCATCTAAAAGAATCCTCAAAGATTCCAACATTCAATCTCTATTGTGCTCTTGTTTATCCTTTGAAAGCAAGTCTTTTGATCATCTAAAAATCCACAAAGCTTCCAATAATCAACCATTGAGCACTTGTTTATCCTTTGTAAACAAGTCTTTTGAACCTCTAAAAGGATCCTCAAAGCTTCCAACAATCAATCTCTATTGAGCTCTTGTTTATCCTTTAAAAACAAGTCTTTTGATCCTCTAAAAGGATCCACAAAGCATCCAACAATCAATCTATATTGAGCTCTTGTTTATCATTTGTAATAAAGACTTTTGATCCTAAAAGGATCCACAAAGCTTCCAACAATAAATCTCTATTGAGGACTTGCTTATCCTTTAAAACAAGTCTTTTGATCATCTAAAAGGATTGTCAAAGCTTCCACAATCAATCTCTATTGCGCTCTTGTTTATCCTTTGAAAGCAAGTCTTTTGATCATCTATAAGGATCCACAAAGATTCCAACATTCAATCTCTATTGTGCTCTTGTTTATCTTTTGAAAGTAAGTCTTTTGATCATCTAAAAGAATCCACAAAGCTTCCAATAATCAACCACTATTGAGCACTTGTTTATCCTTTGTAAACAAGTCTTTTGAACTCTAAAAGGATCCTCAAAGCTTCCAACAATCAATCTCTATTGAGCTCTTGTTTATCCTTTAAAACAAGTCTTTTGATCCTCTAAAAGGATCCACAAAGCATCCAACAATCAATCTATATTGAGCTCTTGTTTATCATTTGTAATAAAGACTTTGATCCTCTAAAAGGATCCACAAAGCTTCCAACAATAAATCTCTATTGAGGACTTGTTTATCCTTTAAAACAAGTCTTTTGATCATCTAAAAGGATCGTCAAAGCTTCCACAATCAATCTCTATTGCGCTCTTGTTTATCCTTTGAAAGCAAATCTGATCATCTATAAGGATCCACAAAGATTCCAACATTCAATCTCTATTGTGCTTTTGTTTATCCTTTGAAAGTAAGTCTTTGATCATCTAAAAGAATCCACAAAGCTTCCAATAATCAACCACTATTGAGCACTTGTTTATCCTTTGTAAACAAGTCTTTTGAACCTCTAAAAGGATCCTCAAAGCTTCCAACAATCAATCTCTATTGAGCTCTTGTTTATCCTTTAAAATAAGTCTTTTGATCCTCTAAAAGGATCCACAAAGCATCCAACAATCAATCTATATTGAGCTCTTGTTTATCATTTGTAATAAAGACTTTTGATCCTCTAAAAGGATCCACAAAGCTTCCAACAATAAATCTCTATTGAGGACTTGTTTATCCTTTAAAACAAGTCTTTTGATCATCTAAAAGGATCATCAAAGCTTCCCACAATCAATCTCTATTGCGCTCTTGTTTATCCTTTGAAAGCAAGTCTTTTGATCATCTATAAGGATCCACAAAGATTCCAACATTCAATCTCTATTGTGCTCTTGTTTATCCTTTGAAAGCAAGTCTTTTGACCATCTAAAAGGATCCACAAAGATTCCAACATTCAATCTCTATTGTGCTCTTGTTTATCCTTTGAAAGCAAGTCTTTTGATCATCTAAAAGAATCCACAAAGCCCAATAATCAACCACTATTGAGCACTTGTTTATCCTTTGTAAACAAGTCTTTTGAACCTCTAAAAGGATCCTCAAAGCTTCCAACAATCAATCTCTATTGAGCTCTTGTTTATCCTTTAAAAACAAGTCTTTTGATCCTCTAAAAGGATCCACAAAGAATCAAACAATCAATCTATATTGAGCTCTTGTTTATCATTTGTAATAAAGACTTTTGATCCTCTAAAAGGATCCACAAAGCTTCCAACAATAAATCTCTATTGAGGACTTGTTTATCCTTTAAAACAAGTCTTTGATCATCTAAAAGGATCCAAAGCTTCCACAATCAATCTCTATTGCGCTCTTGTTTATCCTTTGAAAGCAAGTCTTTTGATCATCTATAAGGATCCACAAAGATTCCAACATTCAATCTCTATTGTGCTCTTGTTTATCCTTTGAAAGCAAGTCTTTTGATCATCTAAAAGAATCCTCAAAGATTCCAACATTCAATCTCTATTGTGCTCTTGTTTATCCTTTGAAAGCAAGTCTTTTGATCATCTAAAAGAATCCACAAAGCTTCCAATAATCAACCACTATTAAGCACTTGTTTATCCTTTGTAAACAAGTCTTTTGAACCTCTAAAAGGATCCTCAAAGCTTCCAATAATCAATCTCTATTGAGCTCTTGTTTATCCTTTAATAACAAGTCTTTTGATCCTCTAAAAGGATCCACAGCATCAACAATCAATCTATATTGAGCTCTTGTTTATCATTTGTAATAAAGACTTTTGATCCTAAAAGGATCCACAAAGCTTCCAACAATAAATCTCTATTGAGGACTTGTTTATCCTTAAAAACAAGTCTTTTGATCATCTAAAAGGATCGTCAAAGCTTCCCACAATCAATCTCTATTGCGCTCTTGTTTATCCTTTGAAAGCAAGTCTTTTGATCATCTATAAGGATCCACAAAGATTCCAACATTCAATCTCTATTGTGCTCTTATTTATCCTTTGAAAGTAAGTCTTTTGATCATCTAAAAGAATCCACAAAGCTTCCAATAATCAACCACTATTGAGCACTTGTTTATCCTTTGTAAACAAGTCTTTTGAACCTCTAAAAGGATCCTCAAAGCTTCCAACAATCAATCTCTATTGAGCTCTTGTTTATCCTTTAAAACAAGTCTTTTGATCCTCTAAAGGATCCACAAAGCATCCAACAATCAATCTATATTGAGCTCTTGTTTATCATTTGTAATAAAGACTTTTGATCCTCTAAAAGGATCCACAAAGCTTCCAACAATAAATCTCTATTGAGGACTTGTTTATCCTTTAAACAAGTCTTTTGATCATCTAAAAGGATCGTCAAAGCTTCCCACAATCAATCTCTATTGCGCTCTTGTTTATCCTTTGAAAGCAAGTCTTTTGATCATCTATAAGGATCCACAAAGATTCCAACATTCAATCTCTATTGTGCTCTTGTTTATCCTTTGAAAGTAAGTCTTTTGATCATCTAAAAGAATCCACAAAGCTTCCAATAATCAATCACTATTGAGCACTTGTTTATCTTTGTAAACAAGTTGAACTCTAAAAGATCCTCAAAGCTTCCAACAATCAATCTCTATTGAGCTTTGTTTATCCTTTAAAACAAGTCTTTTGATCTCAAAGGATCCACAAAGCATCCAAATCAATCTATATTGAGCTCTTGTTTATCATTTTGTAATAAAGACTTTTGATCCTCTAAAAGGATCCACAAAGCTTCCAACAATAAATCTATTGAGACTTGTTTATCCTTTAAAAACAAGTCTTTTGATCATCTAAAAGGATCACAAAAGCTTCCCACAATCAATCTCTATTGCGCTCTTGTTTATCCTTTGAAAGCAAGTCTTGATCAACTATAATGATCCACAAAGATTCCAACTTTCAATCTCTATTGTGCTCTTGTTTATCCTTTGAAAGTAGTTTTGATCATCTAAAAGAATCCACAAAGATTCCAACATTCAATCTCTATTGTGTTTTGTTTATCCTTTGAAGTAAGTCTTTGATCATCTAAAAGAATCCACAAAGCTTCCAATAATCAACCACTATTGAGCACTTGTTTATCCTTTGTAAACAAGTCTTTTGAACCTCTAAAAGGATCCTCAAAGCTTCCACAATCAATCTCTATTGAGCTCTTGTTTATCCATTAAAACAAGTCTTTGATCCTCTAAAAGGATCCACAAAGAATCAAACAATCAATCTATATTGAGCTCTTGTTTATCATTTGTAATAAAGACTTGATCCTCTAAAAGGATCCACAAAGCTTCCAACAATAAATTTATTGAGGACTTGTTTATCCTTTAAAAAAGTCTTTGATCATCTAAAAGGATCACAAAGCTTCTCCAACAATCTCTATTGCGCTCTTGTTTATCCTTTGAAAGCAAGTCTTTGATCATCTATAAGGATCCACAAAGATTCCAACATTCAATCTCTATTGTGCTCTTGTTTATCCTTTGAAAAGTAAGTTTTTGATCATCTAAAAGAATCCACAAAGCTTCCAATAATCAACCACTATTGAGCACTTGTTTATCCTTTGTAAACAAGTCTTTTGAAACTCTAAAAGGATCTCAAAGCTTCCAACAATCAATCTCTATTGAGCTCTTGTTTATCCATTAAAAATAAAGTCTTTTGATCCTCTAAAAGGATCCACAAAGCATCCAACAATCAATCTATATTGAGCTCTTGTTTATCATTTGTAATAAAGACTTTTGATCCCTCTAAAAGGATCCACAAAGCTCCAACAATAAATCTCTATTGAGGATGATGTGATTCCCAACGAGACCCACAAGTTATAACGAACTTGGAACCACGCTGGAATTACCTCCGGAAACGACGCCTAGGACTTGAATAACAATCACAAGGATGATCGCAACCCTTAGTTTCGCAATGAACTAAGAACCTTGATCGATTCAAACCCTTAATTATTGATTAATTAAGAACCACGAATTAGAATATCACACAAACTTAATCCAAAGTTTGCAAAATGCTAACAAACTATGTTTGTCAAGAAAGAGTTTAAACTCACACTATTTTTAATCAAAACGTCTTTGCCATTATGAATGAAAGAAAAGACGCCTTTTATAGGCCTTAAAACAAATCCTAATTATTTTAGGAGACTAATTGACTACCAAATTCTATCTAGAAAAGGAATAAAAATCTGAATAACAAAAGGACTCCTAATCTAAGAAGAAAACTAAATAAAACATGTCTAACATACTTTCCAAGTCAAAGAAGGAACAAGGAAGTAAGAATAAAAATAGGAAACATGGCCAAGGTCTTCTAGAAGCTCTACAAATCCCGGTTTTCTAAAGGCCCAATTTTGAAAAGTGCACTTTGGCCCCGAAAGTCATCCATTTAGTATTAAAAGGCTCCCAAAATCATCCTTGAACTTATGGGCTCACTTTTTAAGGCTTTTGCTTCCAAAATGTCATTTAAGCCCTCAAACTTTCCTAAACATGTTGGACTTCAATCATAGTCACCATATTGGCCTCTTCAATTGACTTCCATGCTTGGGTTTGTTTTTGACTTGCAACATAAGGCTTGCTAAAGCTTGGTTCATCCTTTTAGCCCTTGCTCTTGTTATTGGACCATCTTGAATCATCAATGGATCATTATTGTATTCTTGCTTGTTGGATCTTGTTGACATCACTTGGTGGTCCTCCATCATTCCCTTCTCCTTTGAAAGGATTTGTCCACAAATCGTTTCACCTACATCAAATGGACGCAAATCGAAATAGAGAAATATTCACTAACATTATGCTCACCATGTAATTCCACTTTGAAGATCATGTCAGAAGATGATCCCCTTGTTTTTGTTTTCTCCATTCAAGCTTACACAACTCCAATCACCGGGATCAAAATCAATCGAACTTGACTTGCTCTAACTTGTACAAGAAACACAACCAAACAACACAATAAGATGATCAAAGTTGTTAGCATAAATTACATTATATAACAATTGAGCAAACCTCAAAGACAAATATCCCTTATGCCTAACAATCGATCATAATCAACTTCTTAATTCAAGCTATCACATGTCAAAGCACTCTCAAATACATTCTTAACATGAAACACACAATCCTCCCAAGTTTTTGCATGCTTAAGAAGAATTGCTTTTAATAAACATGATTTAACCCTAAGAATGCCATGCAATCCATAAATTTTGTGAAAGAATAATGCAACATGGAAAATATCACCTAATTTGTGACATGGAATATGATAAACCATTTTCAAGGGTTCATTTGCATTCACAAATATAGAGCTCTTAGATACTCCTATTGCACAATTCAAATTTTTAACCCAACTTTCAATGCACCATACAGACTTACCAAGTCAACCTCTAAAGTAATCCATGAATGGATCAACATAAGAATGACTAGGTATAAGTGATGTTATGCATAATCCATTACCAACTTTCTATCAATTTTTAACCAATCACTCAATCCATGGTGACTAACCAAATTTTGCAATTCAAACTTTTAGGCATGTCAAGTGGTCTAACAAGCTCGTGAATGAAGTACCCACATGACCAATCAAATTACCAATACCAATATCTTCACAAATTTTGAATTTCTACTAAGGTCATATGACTTGCCATGATTGTCAAGTCCTAATAACTTAGTATCATAAGAAGAAGGTAAGCCAAACCTATGAGAATGTGTATATTCTACAACAATCTCATTATGCGGATCATATCCCCACTTGTATCTCACAACCTTCTTACTCGGTTCGGGAAATACATCAACAAAAATCTGTAGAGAAGAAGCAACACATGGAAGAGAAAATTGGGTGACATGTTAGTATAAAAGATTTCTTTGGAAAAGAGAACTATCTCACTATGCTTTTCCCACAACTCCCTTAATCTCACCACTCATTGCATAAAAACTCTCCTTTTTTCCCTCCACTCAGATTTTTCACTCAACTCATTTGTCCCACTCTTTTTCTTTTTCTCTCACTTTCTATCTTACTCTCTTTTTCTCGTTCACCTTCTCTCTCTCTCTCCCTCTCTCTCTCTCAAGCTCTCCTTTTTTATCTTCTCTCTTTCTCTTCTCTCTAATCTCTTTCTTTTATCTCTCTCTTTTTCTTCCTTACTTCTCTCCAATTCACTCATCCTTACTTGATCTTCCCTCACCTGTGGGGATAAGGGAGCAAGAGTAATGGTTTTTCCACCAAACTTGAAGGAGTATTTATTGGAGTTCTCATTGAAAGAGACTCTTCGATCAAGTTGCCATGGTTTACCCAAAGAAGATGACAAGTTTGCATAGGTACAACATCACATAATACTTCATCCTTGTACCCCCAATTGAAAAGGAAACCATCACTTGTTTAGTCACCCTCAATTCACCACTATTTTCCAACCCTTGTAAGGTATAAGGATGGGGTGCTTAAGAGTAGGTAGCCCCACTTCTCAACCATAGTAGTGCTAGCAACATTGGTGCAACTACCCTATGTATAATTGTACCACATACCCTATCTTGAATACTACATCTAGTATGAAATATATTTTCACGTTGTATCTCCTCAACATCTTGTATTTTCATACTCAACATCCTCCTCACTACCTCATTTGTCTCAAACTTATCACCAATGACATCACCCATGGTAGCATAGTAGAAGAAGCATTGTTTCTCTTATTCACTACTTCATCTTTAGGAATTTCAACCTTGATTTTGTTTATGGAGTTCTCGACTCTAGATCTCCCATTGGCATTAGGACTAGGAATCTCTTGACTACTACCCCTCCTCTCAGTGGTTGCTTATCTTTAAAACTTTTATGACCTCGTCCTATCATCTCTATGCGATCTATCCTTCTCATTCATTTGCCCAATCTTTCCCTCATCATCCTCCTCATCTCACCTAACAAATCTGCCCTTGACATCTTATTACCCTCCTTCTTACAATATTCTTTTCCTTTACTTGAGACATGAATTTAGAAACTCTCATTCACCTCTTACGTGTATCTCTCAAAATCATGACACTCTGTGTATGAAATTTATGACTTTACTTTCTCTCTTATGTACTCACCACTTGTCTTTTTCCACTCAAAAAACTCTTGATGAAAACAAGTAGAGTT